>CM060466.1:1976591-2119091 GCA_030544235.1 Lepturacanthus savala | reverse complement strand
CCTTTGAACAGTAATGTAGAAAACTACATCTTTTCATAAGGAAATCTTTATGCCTGCGTTCATTATTGTTTCCTTGGACACAATCACTTACTTGACTTATTTCAATTATTTTTTTGAAAATATCAGAGAAACAATAATATTATTTATTCAGTATGTTAAAGGGAAATGGACGGTTATTTGTGCTTGGCCATCAATACTATCTGGAAAACCTACATAAAAGTCTGGAATTTTCAAATAGTTAATGTGTAGAAAACCAGATTTTTCTTTCTCCCCATGTTATAATAATGTTTGTGTCTGTGTCAGGACGTCCCATGGTGGTGTCCAGTGGGATGCAGTCCATGGAGACAATGCGTCGGGTCTATAAGACGGTGAAGGAGCACAACCAAAACTTTACAATCCTGCAGTGCACCAGCGCCTATCCACTGGAAGCTGAGGATGTCAACCTCAGAGTGATCACGGTAAATACATCAGAATAATAGTTTTCTATAAAAGTGGTTTTTAGAAGTTCTTTTAAATGATTTCACACCATTAACTTTAACCCTGTGGGGGGCGGCTGGGTCAAAGGCTGGTCTCTAATACCGGCCAGGCTATTACTAGAACCAACATTTTTTTCTTGTGTGCTTGTCAACAACAGGAGTACCAGAAGGAATTTCCAGATATCCCCATTGGGTATTCTGGCCACGAGTCTGGGATCAGCATTTCGGTGGCGGCCGTAGCTCTGGGGGCAAAAGTCGTGGAGCGTCACATAACTTTGGACAAGACATGGAAAGGAAACGACCACTCAGCCTCACTGGTTCCCTCTGAGCTGACCGAGCTGGTCCGTTCCATCAGACTGGTGGAGAGGGCGATGGGCAGCGGCCTCAAGCAGATGTTACCCTGTGAGCGTCCGTGCCACGACAAGGTGAGATATCCTCGTCTTTTAAAATGTGTTTAACCTCTTAAGACACATGTTGGTCTAAAGCCCTGGCTGTTGGCTATCAGATCTGGATGGTCTCATTATGGGAAATTTCCATTGGTTTGCCCTGCTGTCCATCAAACCACTTCATAGTCATTATTTGCTTTCAAGCTGGGGCTGTTTCCCAACTCTTTGAGACCACAATTGTTGTCATTTGTGCATAGAAACCAATCACAGAAGAGTAGTATTGCCATAAATAACCCCTCAACCCACGGTACAGTGTGTCTCCAGAGGTTAAGCCACATTTTCATTCTTCAGGTAGTAAAACAGTTGAATTCTCTTGTAAAATAAATTCTCACTCCCTCATTTTTTTTCTCTCCAGCTGGGTAAATCCGTTGTGGCCAAAGTGAAGATCCCCAAAGGAAGTGTCCTGACTCTGGACATGCTGACGGTGAAGGTGGCCGAGCCCATGGGCGTCGCGGCGGAGGACATCTTCCAGCTGGTCGGCAAGTCTGTGACGGACAACGTGGAGGAAGACGAGAGCGTCACACCAGAGGTGGTGGACAACTACGTCAAGAAGATCAAGTGCTGAGAATGGCAGAGAGGTTTGAGAATTATACAAAAAGGCACTTAATTTAAGGGGGAAATGTAATTAATTCCTCTAGGGAACATTTAAAAGGAGCTCAAGGTGGCACAGTGTCGTGGTGATGTAGTTTGGTGCAGCTAAGGTTTCTGATTGATCACAGGGCTGTTGGGTAATTTGTAGCATTATTGGACTGAACAGAGGCCTCCTGAGTTCTAGTAACTCATTGGCCCTTTTTTTCCAAATCGTTTTTGTTAAAGTTTAATAAATCCCCCTCAAAAATTTCACAAAATGTTCAGTTAACAGGCTCTAAAATCAAATCACTGACTGATCAAAAGTAACTTGAGCTCATAAGCCAGTATTGTTCACTAAAGATATTTTGCACTGTAGAGATTAAAGAATGTTGAACACACGGAGGTGAAGCTGCTATTTGCATCATCTGAAGGTTAAGATCCAGTTTGCCAACAGTCAGTGTTTTCTCATACTGATCATCTCCTGCTCCCAGGATGCCTTAAACCGCTACTCCGACAGAAACTGCTGGTGCCAAATGGCAAAATAACCTCTTTCAGTGTAATTGTGAAAGAAAATGTTGTCAGCTTTAAATTTTGAAAACCCTTCGTTTGCATTATTTTCTTCCGTTTTTCATAAACCTGTCTCCTGCTTTTGGTCCGACAGGAATGCCGTCCTATAGTCATGATTTACAAAAACCTGTTGAAATTGTTCTGGAAAGTTGAAGCCTTCAAATAAAATGTTGACAAAGTTCTTTCTTTGATTTCCTGCTCATTGTCTCTTTACTAATTAGTTTTATGTATTTTTTTATTATTATAAATGTATTAAAAAAATGAAATTCATCTTCTAAACTGGCTTATTCCTCATTAGGGTCACATGGTCTGCTGGAGCCAATCCCAGCGCATTACAGGATGGTCACCAGTCTATCACAGGACACACACACACACACACACACACACACACCATTCACTCACACACTCGCACCTATGGGCAATTTAGAGTCTCCAATTAACCTCAACCTTTTTGGGCTGTGGGAGGAAGCTGGAGAGATCGCTATAAGCCAATTTGCATATTTAAACCTGGGCGTGTGTCACATCAGCTGTCATGTTTAGAGAGTTTATTAAACTTCTGTTTCATATGTGAAAAGTGAAATGTAATTATTTTTTTCGAAGCCCTGAGAAAATCCAGACTGTTCCAGAAGGCCTTAGCCAGTCACAGCTCATTTCAGAAAGTTGGGGATAGTATTACACTTGTTCAGCAAATAGGAATTCAGGAGAAGCCAAAAAGTAATCTACGAGAGTCCAACAGAAAATGTGTAAAGCTTGGTTCAGCATTTGAGAGTTGAGGAGAACAGCAGGACATTCTCTGCTTGGAGTTGGTCTCTGAGCTCCATGTTTATCTCCTGGACCAGTAAGATGCTAACTTCATTTTTCTATCATATCTAAAGTTGTTGTAACGTTGGTGTGTTTTCTTAACTCGCTGTTCATTTTTTCTGTGTTTTTAACTGTTAGTGGCTTCTTCGGTTGTTTATGGAAACAGTGATTTGTAGCTGTGTGTTGTAGGGGCTTGCTAGCTTGCATGTGCATGACAGGCAGAGCAGTAGCGCGTGGCCGAGATACAAATGAGAAACACGTAAAGCAGAGTTGCTTCCATCGGATTTTAATGCCTGATTTTCACAGTTGCAGACCCCAGCTTTAATTATAGAATGCTGGACATAAAAGGTCCAATGCATGTTCCAATTCTCTGTACGTTTACATTTAGTTTTATCATTAATATCAGACGACTGTTAAAACGAATAGCAATGCTGTGTTTTGACCACTAGATAGAGCTGTTCTCCTTAAATCTGATAAAACTTCACTCACAGAGAAACAAACATTGAGTAAATCTTCATCACAGTTTGGTGAAACTTCATCTGTAACAAAGATGTGTTCAGCCCACTGAGATCCACCCTCTGTCTTAAAATGGAAAATGTGTCAGCTGTGGTTTATGAGCAGAAACAGCTGCAGTTCCCCTGTGCTGCACTTCAGTTCAACTCAAAATGAAGGCTTAAGGTAATTTAATACATTTCACTACAGTATATCTGGGAGTCATATAGATAGAAGCATATGTTATATTATCAAATTAAAAGCAGTTGAACTTCTAAAACACATACAAAACTTAGTTCAACTTCTTTTTGATTTTGAGGCCTTTGTCGTGTCGGGACTAGAACATATCTGGTAGGTTTTAGAGCGTATCTAACATTCTTATATATATATTCATTAATTAATTATTAATTAATCTGCTTTTAATTATATGTTCAGAATTGTAATTTATAACTTGCAATAATTTAAATATGCTAACGCATCATAATATGCTATAGTCTAATTCAAAGTCAATAAGGTCAGATAGTGATATCTGCTGAATATAAAACTAGTTCCTTTTTTGTATTCTGGCTAAAATGGTTGTTTAACATGTAGATAAGTGTCCATCCCTTAAAACACAACAGCTAATAACCACCTCCATGCAGGTTAAGGTGAGGGAAAGAGGTTGAGTACAGGTAAATTCTACTTGTAGGCTCAATATATAGATATCACAGATTACCTTGACTGGCCCTGCTCCCAGATGAAGGGTCGCTCACTAACTCATATATAACTTGGCAGCTATTTCAGGCAGGGGCTTTAGCCAATAAGCTTCTGCTGATCCCGGCAGCAAAGAGAGAACATCTATCTCCCTTTTGACCACCTGGTCTACCAATGAAAGTGACCTCACCTTGATCTATATTTACAGTAAGAGATGGAATAGTTTAATGCATTGTGCAAATTACTTCTTTAATTGTGGTGCAGAATCTATGTTTTTAGATAAAACTCTAAACTCTTCATTAATTATAATTAAACCCACATTGTTGTAAAATGGGTCAAACACTCAAAAGATCTTATTTTGTAAAATAAGCATTTTGCAAATGTAATTGTAGCAGCTACCTGTGTTTTTGGGCGTTTTTTCCTGCATGTTAAGAGTCTTATTTATAGTTCTTCAGGTGATAACCACCGCTCGTTTAGTTTGGTTATGTAACCTGTTTAACCTTTTCAGTACTTTACTTCCCAGCTCTAAACATAGCAGCTTTGGCCCAAATCCAGAATCCTGACTGAACCAACACATCTGCACCAAACCAGGTATCAGCCTGAAGCTACATTACATCACACTATCACATTTTACTCAAAGGGATGCAAGGGTTCATCTTCATCTAGATTTAAGCACCTATAAACACATATCATGTCATGGATATCAGACTGGTAATTCTGGAAAAAATAGATACAGAAAAAAATGACATGAATGTTTGGAACTTAAAAAAAGGATAAATTAATCCTTTTTTGATGTGAAATACTGTTTCCGCATGGCTGGAAAAAGGTGTGTGCATGCATAATTTGCAGAGGTGGAAAAAGTTTGCAAATTATATCTGTGTGCACAAGTCTTCAGCATCATTTCACAAGCTCAAAATATAAATGAGCCTTGTTTTTCTACATTGCTGTGATAGATGCAACTAGTCCTTTTGGAAACAAACAAAATCATTATTTCCTTATTTTATGTAAGATGTAAATGTCCAGAGATTACTTGGTCATTGAGAAAATGCAAGAAAACTCATTATTGTATAAAAACTGACAGACTTGCTCCTAGAAGGTTGAGACAAAGCCCTGCTGTGTATTTTAAGTACACTCCTGTTTAAGTGGATAAGAACAGTCAGTGAGAAACAGCAGGCTGGGTTGGATGTAATCTTAGTGTTACGCTTATGGATGTTTCATCACTAAACAATGATTTATGGTTCTAAAAATGGTTCATCTTTAAAATACATTTACATACAATTCACTGATTCATACACTGTACATGTAGCTGTGCTGCCATGTTTAGAACAGCTTCGTACAGTAATTGGTTATTTGACCTCACCTTGAGGTGTCTACTGAAGCTTACTCTTCTCACGTGTAAAGCCCAACTTTACTTGGACCACACACACACACACACACACACACACACACACACACACACACACACACACAGCATAGAGATGTCTCTTCCAACAACTGGCTGTTTGCTTAAAACATGAGGGGAACCTTCACCTTCTGTGCTGCAATTCTGCAGCTTTTCTGACGCAAGTGCATACAAATTTGGCAAAATATATATAACATCCCATTTAATATCTCTGCCAAAAGTTGCTGTAGTGTGTTTCAAATGGGGACTGAGGTGAAGGAAGAAGGAGAGGAAGGATAATGGACTGACACTTGTTTTTGGACAGACAGAACACATAAAAGGCTGAGGACATTAGGGCGGCAGATAGACAGAAGCTGGAAAGGAGGGAGGATGGGAGGTAAAGTCAAATGGGGGAGGAACGTAGAGAAGGAGGGAGGAGTCCTTGGTCTTCAGCTTCTAACCTGGTGTTTCAGAGCTCTACCTCTGCTGAAGGAAGAAAATCTCACTGAGGATTTACAGTCAGGACCGTCCGGCTGACACTGAGGACCGTTCTCCTTTTGGGATTCAATTAACTGGAATATTCACTCAGAGACGTTGGACCCGTCTAACTACTGCTGGTTGGAATCCTTCCTGCGGAACAGGAGATTTCCAAGTGTGGTATGAGATCAAATATACAGTATTTTTTTGTATTTTTTCTTTTTGTGCATCTGTACTTTTTTACCCTGATGTCACGAAAGTGTCCTGCTTGATTCTTAGAGATCTGCTTTTACAGCATAGGTTTTAAAAGCCTTGAATATTCTCTTTATAATGAATGACGTCTGGTTCTCATAGCGATTAAAGACTCTGCATTGTTAAGGATTGTTGAGGTGAAGTTTCAACATTCTAGTTTGTCCTGATCTAGCTGCTTCAGTATTTAATAAAATCAACATCAGTTTTTATTTGACACTCAGATTTACAGTTGATTTTGTTGCTGTGTACTTCTTGACTTTGTGCATCAGTGTGCAGGCTAATCTAAGTATATCTTCTCAGGGATTAAATGGTTTCCTAATGAGCTTTCACTAATGTCAGAGCTTCCCTTAAAGGATATGTTTCACCACAGGTTCTCTGGACAATGTCATGAAGGCTGCAGCAGAATTATTACTGTTATTATTGCTAATACCAGCTTATATTTGCAACCAGAGCACATTTACATTTGCAATTTATTTTTTAAAGTTTGCATTAAAATCAGATTAATTGTGTTGTACTGACATAAACACACTTTATAATTGCCAACACAGCGTAAACTCAACACCAAGAATAATCTTCTTGCTAATTGTTATTCATAAATAACCAACATGGATGTAAAATCTTCATAGATCAGTTGCTGTCTACAGAATATATGATTTTCCAAGATAATTAATTTGTTCATTTATTAATGAGAATTTAAACGACATTTTTTCATTTCCAGATAATGACATAAAACAAACTCATCATCATATGAAATCTATGAACATATGACCTCATAGGACTCAAGAATATCTTTTAGAACCAAAACAGAAGGTTTATTTATGGGCAGATAATTAAATTATGAAGGTGATTATTCCATAGTTTTTTACTTTGTGCATGATAAAGGAAAACATTAACTAATGCTATGACTCAGCCATTTATCAAGCAGTAGCGGAGGAAATCCTTCTTTGACAAATCCAAAAAGTAGGAAATGTAAGCAGCAGAAGATAAAGTCACCAAAGTCATATATTTTTAAAGACTGTTTTTGCAGATATCATTATTGAAGATTATTATTGGAGTATTTTATTGTTGTAAGGAGTTGAGAAGTGGTTAATTCTTACTACAATCATCTTATTGATCACATGTTTCATATGTAAAATGTTTTGTTGGAAAGATGTTTTAGAATACAAGTCAAAGTGTAGGTAAGTTCAGTTAGTGAGGAAATGTACTGTTGTCTATTCTATTTGTATTATTGCTCATTTCTCTGTTCAGGTTCTGTTTCCACTTGTATACAGTGATTTAGAAATCACTGATATTTTCTAAATCTGTGCATTTAACTTGTATTTCTTTGTTTTCTGTGTTCTAGTGAGTAATATGAGGAATCCTTTGAAGGGACTGGATCCTGGAATCAGACAGCGTTGTGTTTAAACCGGGGAGCAGCATGCAAACAAATCGGTGAACTGCTGTGGCCAGTCAAACCCCCGCCCTCGTAGCCGCCGGCACCACCAATCCAGCTTTGGGGTGGGGGGGAAGAGGGATTTCAGCCAAGACATCATGGCTTCCTCCAGCTTTGCTCCTCTCCTGGGCCCTCGCAGCAGCTGCCCCAGGCACCACTACCAGGTCGTCAAGAGAAAGCTGCGGCCCGGACGGATTCTGGGCCTCCTCATCAGCCTGGTGGTGGTCTGCACAGTCTGTTCATGGAGTGCCTTGTCACTGGTCACGACGGTGGCCCCGAGGCTGGAACCAGACATGGAGGGCTCGGCGGAGGCGGCTGCGCCCCAAAGGACTCTTCTAGAGCACCACAACCTCTCAGCCGAGGCAGAGGGCATGATGGCGGCCATGGGATCGGAAATAGAGATGAATCACGGGGACTACCCAACGGACTACTTCAGCGTGGAGGAGAGGCGCCAGGGCTACGTGGTGCTTCATATGTTTGGCATGTTGTACATGTTCATAGCGTTAGCCATCGTCTGTGACGAGTTCTTTGTCCCTGCGCTCACCGTCATCACAGAGAAGTTGCAGATCTCTGATGATGTTGCAGGAGCCACCTTCATGGCGGCAGGTGGCTCAGCCCCCGAGCTCTTCACCTCGGTCATAGGGGTCTTCATCTCCCACAGTAACGTGGGTATCGGTACCATTGTGGGCTCCGCCGTCTTCAACATCCTGTTTGTGATCGGGATGTGCGCCCTGTTCTCCAAAGAGGTGCTGAACCTCACCTGGTGGCCTCTGTTCCGAGACGTCTCGTTCTATATCATTGGCCTGCTCATGCTCATCTATTTCTTTCTGGATAACCAAATCACGCTGGAGGAAAGTATCAGCCTGCTTTTGTGCTACATATGCTACGTGACATTCATGAAGTTCAATGCCAGGGTAGAACTTTTCATCAAGAAAATGTTGGGCAGCAACCAGGTGGACGAGCTGGAGACTCCACCACAGGTAAGGATTGTCCTTGATTCTAGACATCCACCTGTCCTATAATCCAACTATTCACCTGACCGACCATCCATCCATCCATCCATCCATCCACCCATCCATCCATCCATCCATCCATCCATCCGTCCATCCATCCGTCCATCCATCCATCCATCCACCCATCCATCCATCCACCCACCCATCCATCCACCCATCCATCCATCCATCCATCCACCCATCCATCCATCCATCCATCCATCCGTCCATCCATCCGTCCATCCATCCATCCACCCATCCATCCACCCATCCATCCATCCATCCATCCATCCATCCATCCATCCACCCAACCTACTTATGCTATTTCTACTTAACATCATCCTTTTTCAGCCCAACTAGTCACTGATCCAACACAAATGCAAGATTGTGAAACATGCCTTTTTTTCCAGAAAACATCTGTCAGTATCTAACTCAGTGACCTTTATTGCACGTATTAGACAGCGTTCACAGATGATTCTGATTGGGCGATGAAAACATTTCCTGGAAGGAAATATGTGACTGGTTTTGACAATATGTCTTGGCTGGTAATCTGAAGATCTGTTCATAAAAAAAAAGCATTGTGTGTGTGTTTTTTTCCCACAATGAATGGGATCACAGAAAATACGATTACTGACCCTGAGAACAGTTGTGTTCCTGTTCTGGGAATCGAAGAGAGGGTATTAAACCTGAATCAGTTAAGGTGTTAAAACAGGAGTGCTGAACAGACAGACAGCCTGTCAGACAGCCAAACCCTCTTGAATTCCCCTGTGGAAGGATATAAAGATTTGTCTTAACCTGCCACCTGTGCAACCCGGATAGTGAGCAGACTCAGAGCCAGACCAGGGCCTCTTTGTGCTGACTAAGTCTGGGAAAAGGCCTCGTCTTCAGCCACTACTTTTGGAAACCAGGTCCAGACAGTCCAGCAAGGCCCTGGTCAACCTGTCAGTGAAACGTCCCCATTTTAGGTGAATTAGATACAACAAAAGACATTTTACGTTAGAATAGTGTTAATTGCAAAGCATCAGCACAAACTGCACTCACCTTGTGTGTTACAATGAGATATTTAGTCACTTTGTTTTATTTCCATGGTGAATCTTGGATTTAAAAAAAATAAAACAAACTGAAAAGAAAAAGAAATTCGTGCAGAAACCTCATCCACATGCTCCCTCCATTAGTTCCCCTTGTCTTTGTGCTGACTTTGGGAAGATGGGTGTGATCTCTGGACTCTGCAGCCTGATGGGGGAAGGCTATGGTTCTGAATGTTTCTTGTCCTTTGTTTCAGTTCATTCACACTTGATGTATTTTCCTGTGATTATTCATCCCAATGTGGATTAGACAGATCCCAGGAGTTGCTCTGCATCTGGCCATAATATCAGAGATAAACAACTATAGGGAACACGTTGAACATGTTGCACGGTTGTGTCTCATCCTGCCAGGATGTTGAGCTAATGCATAACACACTTACGACACCAATCACTTCACATCAGCCGGGAGACGATGACGGGGAAGTGCCGCTATTAGTGCTCGGTTTTAAAAATAACACCTAGAGAAAGAAGCTGCATGAAAACAAAATGATGATGTGATGCAAGAAAGATTTTGACAGACACAAAGAGAAAGCTATTTTGTTTTTTTTTCACATTTGTCTTTTTGTATTTTCTGTCTCTGTGTGCAGTTGGAGTCAGATCTGTTGCTCTCTGATGTTGTAATCTCATATGGCGCTCAGGTGACGAATATTTAAACTGCTGTATGCTGATTTTAGAGCAGCTTGCCCGTAGCCTAGAGCAGCGTCACCCATCACCAGTTCTTCAGGGGCGTACACAGTGCACTGGTGCACATGATCTGGCTTTTGTTTTTATGGAAATTACACATTAATATTATTATTATTTTATTTCAGGCCAGTTAAGTTAATTTGTGTGCTAAAAATGTTTGCAAAAGTGAATGATGGTAGTGATTCAGTGCCAGTTCTTGTAGTTTTTTGGTAACAGGTGAACCTGTGATATAATGATATCTGATTTAATGGTAATTCCCAATTCCCAATCATAATTGTTTAACTAAGCATCAGTTACTGACACTAAGATTTTTCTGAACATTATATAATCAACATCATTGAACATTATATCTTAAATTTCATCCATTTTCTGTATATTTCATGTCCTTTATTTGTTCTAAACCTGTGAGCACATGCGTGTAATCACTGATCTCTATTCTTGTGTCAGGGTTTCAGGTTTTTTGGGGGGTTTTTTTTGCAGGAGCTCAATTTGACATTTGTGCCCTTCTGGGAATCGGCTGTATTTCAGGCTCCCTCACCTCAACCCAAGAACAGCTTTTCTCTTACTGCTGTCCAGCACTTGGTGTCCAACTGCCTTGCCCTCTTGTGTCAGTAGCTGCTAAATAATCCCCCAGGTTAATGCTCTCTAATCCCATTAGAGCCGCTAATAATAGTCAGATGGTCAAGAATCATCAGATCACAGAGAAAAGACTGAAGGCTGCCTCTCCCACAACCTGCAGCAACCAGCTCACAACATAGGATGTGATTTTTCTTTAAATGATGCATAGCTGAAGCTGTTTCAGGTGGTTTTGCATAGAATATACGTTTCATACAGTGTCTGTATAGAATAGAAACAAAGAAGATCTATTGGTTTGCTTGCTAATGTCAGTAAAGATGCCAATCCTCCCTGATCCCCTTATCAACTGCTTACCTGCAGTGACGACAGCACACAGCCTCTGTCAGTCGCTCTGCTTCTTCTCTGCAGAGGTTCTGCAGAAAGTTCTTGCCATCATGAATCTCAGGTCTGGTTTAAATTGCGTCTGCAGTTTCACAAACTACTAAACTGAAAAGGTCTTGATAAAGTATAAGTATATAGATTGTTTATCAATATTTTCTGGTGACATCTTCATCATATAATTTGGTTGTTGCCTCTAATTAAAGGTTCCTCCTCTCTGTCTCTCCCTCTCATGTTGACTAATTTATTTAAGCTGGATTCATTAAGGCTTTTTATCATGTGAACTTGCAGCTGCTAACTTCAGTTACACAGGGATGATGTTGTAATAATCTTTATAAAAGAATTTCAGAGACGCAGCAGTTCAAGTTCAATTCCTGTGTCTGTAACTGAGAAGGTGATTGATCTGGTTTGCTTCTGACTCCAGTGGAACTTGTTAAATGAGGATGTGCAGCTGGGGGAGAAGGAGAAAGAAAAGAAGTTAGATGGGATTTGCTGACAGATGTGGCAGAGGGAACTAATTTGATAGAACGGTGAGCGGTAAAGGTTGCTGTGAGACGTCTAAAAGTGGTGATCTCTGTGGTTTAATCCTGGTTAAGTCGCACAGCTCGGACAGTCAGGTGGACAGAGAGAGAAAGAACATCACAGATACTGTGAATATGTTTTGTGAGTGGTTGTCTTCAGTGATGACACTGATGAAAGTGATGATTTTAACTGGGATGAAGAGATGTTTGGTGTAAATTTGCTGACTCTGAGTCAGAAGAATTAGACCTCGGCTCCTCCAGCATCTGTGGCTTCTCGTCTGGACCTTAGTTTAAATTACAAAAGAATTCATTTAGGACAGCTTGTTTCCTTTGTCAATCAAGAAAACATTAAAAATGTACTAAACACACCTCTGTATCCAAAGCTGCTTTGTTTAAAATAATATTAAAGAAACAAACTATTCCCTTTTTAAAGTAAAACTACTTATATAAGTTTCGTCAATTAAATTCTCAGCTAGCAATAAAAGATTTAAGTCTAAAGGCTGAGGCTGAGATTATCACTGCTTTATAAATACAAAAAAAAATGGAAATTGTATTAATTACAGTCTATATAAGTAAATTTTAAATTAATTATTAATCAACACTTATATATACCAACCTCCACCTATGGACTTATAGTAGAAAACACTTTTATCTACTTACTACTACATTATTATGCATTATAAAACATTAATTTAATAGTTATACATTTGTTAAAGGTAGTATAATGGGTACTATGAACAGTGAAATAGCAGCTATATTTATTATTCTATAGAATGTATTCAATTGTGTGATTATTTATAGAGAAGAATGAAATTCACCCTTTAATGTCCCTTTAAAAATAAGTAAATGTGAGTGTTTATCTTCTCCTGTGACATTGTTTTTTACAGCAGGCTAATTTACAGGTTAAATAGTATAATACAGGTTATTTACATGTTGCAACCTTCCACACTCAAAAGCAGTTTAGGTTTAGGATGACGTAGTGTTTGACACTGATATCTGTGATTAGTTGTTGTTGATTCATGCAGGAAACACAAGGTGGACTCAGTGGGTTCTGCAGCATGCAGGTTATAAGTGTCGGCTCTCAGGAGCCATGTGAGCATTAACCAACATAACCAACTAATGCCAATCTGGCCCCTGCTATTAGAGCCACGCCGCTCAGGAATCACATGGACAATACACACAGCTTTTTGTTCTTTACTTTGCATCTTTGAATTCACCATATTGTACAATTAAAGTAATAATAATATCAATAATAAAAATGCTAAACTTCCATAATTAAAGAAAAGATTTCAGATCACATGGTCAACTTTGAAATTATAGTATGTGTTTTAGTCACTTTTAGCTCTTTATGCAACTGAAAGAATGAAGATGACAGAGATCCACTCAGACAAGTTGGCATGATATCAAGAAAGAAAGAAAGAAAGAAAGAAAGAAAGAAAGAAAGAAAGAATGCCCGTGGCCTTGCTTCAGCTGCCATTACAGCGACAGGTGTCTTGTCAGATGCGAGCTAAAGGGATTATCTGCTCAAACTCTGAGGCCTTCATCATGAAAACATGTCAACAACAAACCCTCCACCTGTCTGGTTTGGTGATCGTCTGTGTCTCTTTGAACCTTCTAAAACGGGACATGAATATGATAAAATAAAACACAGAAAGGTTCTTGGTGGTGCTCCTTTGGCTGCATGATCCTTTTTGTTACTTGACTCTATATTGAGTTAACTAAGGAAAAACATGAGTTAACTGAGCCTGAATTAGCCTTTTTATTATGTGTCAGATTACTCACTTTAAGACATTTACATTCATGTGTAAATGTCATTGATTGTTGCTCCTATATCCTTAAAAAAGACACTTACATTATATTGTATTCGGTTTATTACATAGGTTTAGGAATGGGTGATGGTGTACAGTATAATTCAGATAAAGTATTTTTATACAGTTAAAATTCCACACGTTTATATGTTCACATTGGTGTTTAAAATCACTATAGTTCAAACTTCAATTACATCTTTATATGATTATGTTTCAGCAGATTGATGTTTTACTTAATCAGAAAAAATGAAATCTCTGTTGTGTAATGAAAAAAACTGTTGATCAGTTTGAAAATTTGGGATTTTTCATTGTTTTTCTACTTAAAAAAATCTATACATTGGACTCATGGTTCGTGCTTTAAATCAATGCTTTCCTTTTCAATCATTTATTTACATTTAGAAGAGAATCTCTATAATAAAATCACTGAATGAAATCTTCCCCTCTAATTCCATTGATCTTGTCTTTTTTAGTACATTATCAACATTTCTTAAACTTTCCTAATGCAGGAACTCATAGTGTGTTTGTCCTTCATGGAACAGTAGAAACAGCTTTTTAAAATATATATTTTCCTTGACATCTGCAGTGGATTCTGCTAAAAAAACATTATGCAAACCAGCATTTAAAATCCACAGTGTAAAACTTACAAGATCTGGTCTTGAGGTCGTTGTCAATGGATAATCAAACTACCCACCAACCACTTTGTTCCTTTATATATATATATATATATATACAAATTCATATTCTTACAACATTTTTTTCACAAACCAGTGAAAGTATCCTGTGTTTACCCAGGAAAGTACCCAGTGGGTGTATCTCTGGACTGTGTGTGTGTTTGCTGTTTATGTCCCCTGAAGAAATGGTTGGGGTCGAGATTATAATGAGTCCTCCTCTGTGTGTCGGATGCTTCGTGTTGGGTGAAAGACTAAAAAACCTCTGGTGCATGAAGAGGAGGAGGAAAGAATGAGATGTCGCTCACACCAGCAGAAATTGGGGGCATGAATAGTTGGTTTATATTTCCTTGTGGGAATAGAGCTTTATAAAAAGTACATTAAAAATGAAAAGAAAACATGAAAAAAGCCCTCTCCTTCTCTGCTCCTCCTGATTTGATCTATATGTAATTGTTGTGGTTGCATTTAATGCAACTGACAGATTAAAACTGCCTCATTGCTTTGGAAATGTCATGTTTCATTGTTCGACTTTGCTGAAGATGTTGTGAGGGTTCATGGGATTAAAGATCTTATACATCTTCAGCTTCCCAGCATCATAGTTTGAACAAATACTGAACATTCTGAGTAAACTCTAGTGTTTACTGCAGGCAGGTCTTATGTATGTATGGGACTGCACATATTACATGTTATATATCTGCTGTTTTTATGTATAAAAAAGAAACTTCTACATGTGTTTCTGTCTTTGTTTTTTCCTAAAGGTAACCGTACCTGTACCAGATGATGAGAATAAGTTGACGGTGAGTTATTTTATCTTTGAATGTCTTTTTTATGTAGAGAAAAAAATTGTATTACAAGTAAAATATTTTAAATCTATAGCACAAATGTGACATAAGCCCAACCACAGTTTATAGATGATAATCGGAATCTTATGAGGGTGTTTTTCTCTCTTTTTTAGGCCAAACCCAGGCTGCAGAGGGAGGGAAGCTGTGCTTCTCTACACAACACTCTGATGAGGAACAGCATCTTCCAGCTGATGATACATACACTCGACCCGTTGAGTGATGAAGGTATGAGTGAGCAAAACCTGCAGGAAACACACACACAATGTTAGATTATGTTGAAGGTGAAACTACACTGATCAAGTTTTGGTCAAGTTAGATTATTACAGATAAGAATGAGTTTATTCATCCAACCATTTCCTCACTTCCTTCCTCAGAAATACATATTTCCTATTTTATTTTTTAAGGTACATGTATAAGTCATCATCAATCATAATGAAAACTGTTAGGCCGCTCTTCTGCTGACTCTCTTTCAGCACGTTTCAAAGAGAAAGCGTCAATCCTTCACAAAATGGCCAAGCAGAAGTGTAAAGAAGATTCTGTCAATGCCAACGGCGTGGGTGAGTTTACAATCATGTCATAAACTGTAGCGGATGCTGTGTTAAATTGACATCCCACAAATAACTGGTACATTGTGTTTCTCAACATAGGAGTCCTCCCCCAGCCTGTACCACCAAGAAATTGTAGGCTACTATGTTTTATGTTTAGACCATTTTCATTTCAAATTTCCACTGTTGTGGTGAACGTCTTCTTTAACAGCTAATGTTGCTCTCTGTTCTTTTCTCTTCCTGAAGTGGATAAAAACATTCCCAACAGCTCAAATGTTGCAGTGGAAGTCACGCCTCCCATGAACGGAGTCGCAGGAGGAGACGAGGAGGTCAGACCTTTATCCTTCAGTGCATGTTCAAAGCTACACTACACTTTTATTTTTTGACTAAATATACTTCTGTGAAAAATATACTAGTGTTAGTGTAGGTTTCTCTCAGTGGTGCTTGTAGGAAAAATCTGAAATTCATATATTTTGTGTGAAGTGTAGCGCTGCAACCATTAATCGATTAATTGCCAACTTTTAAATGAATCACCAATTCTCTGGTTCCAGCTTCTCTGATTATTTATTCTTCTATAATAATAAACTGATGATCTTTGGGTTGTGGACAAAAAAAGACATTTTAGATTGAATCAGCTTTGGGAAGCAGTGATCGACATTTTACACCATTTCATTAACCAAACAACTAATCAATTAATCCTTTAAAAAATCAATATATTAATCGACTATCCAAATAGTTTTTAGTTGTGTCCCCAGTAAAGTGTATGACGTATACGAACTTCTCCTCAGGGTGGAGAGGAGGAGGAGGAGGATGAAGACCAGCCCCTGAGTCTGGCCTGGCCTGAAACCCCCAGGAAACAGATCACCTACCTCTTCATTCTGCCCATCGTCCTTCCCCTCTGGATCACACTGCCTGACGTCAGGAGAGAGGTGACGCACACACACACAGACACACGCACACACGCACACACACACACACATGCACATAATTCTGGTTGATTCTTCGATTGACAAAATATTGTTTTTATTGTTTTTTCTTTCCAGACCTCAGAAAAGTTCTTTCCCATCACTTTCCTCGGCTCCATCACATGGATTGCTCTCTTCTCCTATCTGATGGTTTGGTGGGCTCACCAGGTACTTGAAACACACACACACATGCACACACATGCACACACATGCACACGCATGCACACATGCACACACACTCATGACCTCCATAATACTTCAAATTCATTTGAATTTGAAGTATGTGTTTCTTGGCTATTCTGCTCTATTTTGACCTTTCTTCTAAGAGTGCAGCAGTCATGGTGCTGAATGTGTGACCACTGCAGCTAATCCCAACTAATCTGCCTTGATCCACAGCCAGATCAACCTGGAACGAGCTATTTTAATGGTGCAAATGCAAAGACAGTCCTGAAGCATGAGGTTGTGTGTGCAAGGTCACCAGGAAGCTCACCTGCCGTTTTAGTTCATATGCACCGTGCAACAGCGTCGGTGGAGTGGGAATCTAATGAGTGTGGTGGTTAATTGTTATCCTCTCAGATATGGAAAACACACTCCAAGTGAAGATGTGTGAACATTAGTGTTACAGAACCAACTCCTAAGGAAAATTAATTAAACTTAGTTGAATTTCTGGAAATATTTCTGGACATGTCAGTGTTATATTAGCACACATTGATTCACATTATAATTCTGTTTTTGGCTAAAATGCAAATAGTTCCATTAATAAATAACTAAACCCAGTCTAATAATCTGCCAGATACTGGTGCTTTCCCTATCAGAAGCACATTTATTGCCAAGTTAGTTTTTTTACTTACAAGGAATTTGCTTTGGTGCAGCTGATGCTTGACAAAAAGTAATATGAATAACAATAATATTTAAAAAATAGCATGTAATAAGTAACTGTCAACCATTGCAACTTGATCCTATTTGCATTTTCATTTGTTTTGCAAACTGATGCTTTTATAGCAAATCCTGTTTCAATTCCAAGTCAAAACTTTTGCAAGCAGAGGCAGCACTAACCCTATGAATGCACTGTGAAGGTGAATGTGACTAATGAAGGATCTCATTGTCTAGCAGCTGATAACGTGGCTGATAACAGCCAATAACATAATAACAGCTGATAATAGAATGAATTTGCCCTCTGTTATCATCTGTTATTTCACTCAACTTATTCTTGCCTTCAGGTTGGAGAAACCTTCTGGATCACAGAGGAGATCATGGGTCTGACCATATTAGCAGCTGGCACTTCGATCCCTGACCTGATCACCAGTGTCATTGTAGCACGAAAAGGCCTCGGTGACATGGCTGTGTCCAGCTCGGTGGGCTCCAACATCTTTGACATTACTGTGGGGTGAGTCAAGCAAATAACAGAGAAACACGCAGTGTTTATTACCCATTTATAAGTAAGAGTACCTTTATATTCCAGCTAACCAGCTCTCCTCTTCCTCCTCCCTCCAGCCTGCCGTTCCCATGGCTCCTCTACAACATCATCAACGACTTCAAGCCGGTCGAGGTAAGCAGCAACGGCCTGTTCTGCGCCATCGTCCTCCTCTTCATCATGCTCCTCTTCGTCATCATCTCCATTGCGTCTTGCAAGTGGAAAATGAGCAAACTCCTGGGCCTGTCCATGTTCATGCTCTACTTCGTCTTCCTCATCATCAGCGTCATGCTGGAGGACAAAATCATCATCTGCCCCGTCACCGTCTGAGAGAGAGAACGGGTTCCTACTGACTGACTGGAAAGCATTCAGCACAAATGTGCTCATGCACACCATTATGTACGATAGGAGAGCAAAAGCATGTTCACAAGGGGCAGGAAAACGTCTCTTATCTATGTCAGGCACACACCTAGTAGAAGGCTGCACGCGCAAATTATCTAAAACGCCACCTTGGATGGAAATTGCAATCAAAGATCTCCAGAGACTATTTCCTTTTTCAACCACAGGACTGTGTGTAAGAAGAACCTCTGCTACTTATGCAAGCAGCCAAGTTAAGAATATGAACTGATAATGGAGGCTCAAAAGAGACTTTGTTTATTTTTTGTTTTTAAAAGTGCGGTGGAGCTCCAGAGTGATCCTGGATGTCATGGGGAAAGTTGCCAGGGAAACGCATAAGTGTAAAAATAGCTGCTTAATAGACCGTTAGATCTAAACTGTGTCCATTCCAGCACCTGAATGAATTTGCAGTGTTATCATGTGAGAAATATTCAGTTGACTCATTCATTTGAGGTCATATTTGTTGATTTGCATCCTTACTGTATATCTCATCCATGAATATCTACAGTAGAGTACAATAAATGCTAAATAGTTAGATAAAAATCGACTGCTTGATATTTTCGCTTATATCAGTGTACCCCAGTGATTTTGGATTTTTCATATAACAAGCTTATGAACGTGACTTTATGTGTTCTGTATGCCTTTATATGCACAACGTTTAGAGAGAGATCACTTCCCCCGTCCTGAATTATGTTGGACAATTATTGTGCATGGAATAAATAGGTCAGCGTCACATTTGCAACCCAGTGGATGACGAGCATGTGAGGGTGTGCAGTCAGGGCTAAAGATTAGTGTATTCTGTTGTATATTTTACTCAAACTCAAGAATGTTTTTTTTCTGGATTCCATATTTATATAAAAATAATGTTCATAATCAACAGATAATCACCACGTTTTTTCTGTACAGTAATGTTTTGATGTATAACAATTCATGTACTGTATAACATACTGTATATGTGTATCTATATATATATGGAAGCACATGATAGCAATACTTTTTGTCTTGGATTTTCTTGCTCATTCTCTGCTGCTGTAGGCCTTTTGTATCAAATCAAACAGGCTTAAAACAGGAGTCATGTTAGATTCACATGCTTCCTGTTTTTAGTGTGTGACATTAAGGGGATTTTTAGACTCAAACATCAAATAGTCCCATACTTCCTGCTAAAAAAACACTGTGTATTGATGAGATTAAAATTGTGACACATTTTGATGTTCTCTAATACCTCTTTCTATTAGATTGACACTTTTGAGTTAGTCAGCTAGTGAAATAACACTAGAAAAACACACACAGGACATCACATGGGTAGTCAACAGTCCTGCTGAACTATAGAATCTCCAATTCTCATTAAGTTTCCATTCAAATATCACCCGACTTCAAAATGATATGTTTCCATCAACTAATCGTATGCAAATATGTTGCAGAAGTTGTAAAAAGATTAAACCATTAAAGAATATTACAATGAAGAAGTGAATCTGGTACGTTGTCATGCTTCCATTTAAATTTTCAGCTTTTTTCTGGTGTATTACAGTCCTGTAAATATGAGTAATAGCAAAATGCTGCTCATAATTTAATATTTTGAAAAAGAAGAGAGAAAAAAATGACCAAAAGTGACCAAATTCCTTTAATTTCATCTCTGATCAGCAGGTTATTGGATTGATTTTGCAAAATCAAGGTTATTTTTTTCATTTTTATTGCACAAAGTCAAATCTCAGGTGGAAGGAAACAAACTTAGTGATGTGAAGCAGATAAAATGACATATTGGCCAATTTAAGATCCTGACTGTCCAATATCTTGGACTCCACACACAGACCAGACAACAGAAAATAGCGTAACCATTTAGAAATAAATTAAAAAATCAATCTCTGCAGATGGAGGAATAATCCAAAATGACCCACTAATGATGAGTTGACATTTCAACATGTTATGAAATTGATTTTCACATGTTTGTGGCTTTTATGTTAAAGAACAACTAAATAATTACTCTGTGAATTGATTTATTCCTCTCCCTTATTTACCTGCTTCCTGTCAACTATATGAAGCCGATCATTAATTCTCACTCTCCATCAGTCTTGGAGAAAATATTCAGTAAAGGCTTTGTAGGAATAAATATCTCCTTTATTTGTTTTCTTATTGTATTGTTTTGTTATCCATGAGTAAAGCGTCATTAAAAAAAAAGGTAAAGTTGTTCCAGTGAAATCCTGTAACAACAGAAAATAAATAATTCTGTCAATGTTTTATTTAGGATTTTTATATTCTGTATTTGTTTCCCAAGAACCAGTTATACACATAAATTTGTGTTTTTTTGTTTTAATATTTATGTTTTTCAATTCTAGATAATTGGATCTGATTTACCATTTACCTTTTTTATTCTTTTTTTCCCCCTGTATAAATATAAAATGAATTCAATTCCCCACAAAGGTGACTTCAACCAATGCAATGTCAAAATGTGTGTTTTATTTTGGATTTATATATATAAAAGATTTGTAAAACTGTGTATATATAAACTGTAATCCTATAGTCGATGTAGTTCACACACTAAACAACTTCTATTGTCACACATCAGCTTCAATTTTAGTGCATCTATGCAATATCATTTCTAAATCTTTTCTTGGTTTTAATGGGTGTGAACTGTGTATATGAATGAGTGCATTTAGAAACATCTGTAAGAATTCATTCATTCACCTCAGCCAGTTTGGATGCCCTGGTACGATGCTTTTGTATTCTGCTTATGCTTTATTCATGTATGGACTCATGTATTATACTATAAAAACATATGTATCATTCAACCCTGTAAAATATGTTACATGAACAAATAAATGAAAATGATCAGATTTTCACCCTTGGTGTTTGGAACTGTATTTTATTGTCATGGTAACAAAACACTGTTTACTGCAGATGGGGATGAATCTGCCACTATGCCTTCTCACAATAGACTTTTTATATGGCGGCCATATTGACATGAAACAGTAGAAACAGGTGTTACTAATTATACTAATTAAGATTCAATTCAGGTGAAACAGAGCTTAGAGTGCTATTGAGTTCTATGTTTTTTCTTATTATACTAAATGTAGTATTTAGTCATTATTGGTTTTATATTGTGCATAATTCCATTCTATTCTATTATAGTCTATTCTCTTTTATTCTATTCTAGTCTAGTCTTATAAAGTCTATTCTAATTTGTATTTGTATTGTGTTTCTATTCTGTTTTATTCTCGTCTGTTTTATTCTATTTGATTATATTCTAGTAAAATAAATTAAACATAACTATTATATTATTAATGGAATATAATATAATAGAACTGAATAGAATAGAATTGCATTGTATTGTATTCTAATTTATATAAATAAATTTAAATAAATTAATAATAAAATGAAATATATGACCGGGGTCTGGGACCTTTCTGTGTGGAGTTTGCATGTTCTCCCCGTGTCTGCGTGGGTTTTCACCGGGTACTCCGGCTTCCTCCCACAGTCCAAAAACATGCTGAGGTTAATTGGAGACTCTAAATTGCCCGTAGGTGTGAGTGTGTGAGTGAATGCTGTGTGTGCCCCACGATTGGCTGGCGACCATCTGGGGTGTATCCCGGCCTCTCGCCGTAACGCACTGGGATAGGCTCCAGCAGATCCCTGCGACCCTAATGAGGAACAAGCAGGTATAGAAAATGACTGACTGACTGACTGAAATATATGAATAAATTAAATATAATTATAATAATTTCATTCATTTTCTATACCCACTTATTCTTCATTAGGGTCACATGGTCTGCTGGAGCCAATCCCAGCACATTACAGGTGAGAGACAGGGATACACCCCAGATGGTCTCCAGTTTATCATGGGGCACACACACCATTCACTCACACACTCACACCTACGGGCAATTTAGATTCTCCAGTTAACCTCAGCATGTTTTTGGACTGTGGAGGAAGCTGGAGTACCTGGAGAGAACCAGCAGACACAGAGAGAACATGCAACTCCACACAGAAAGGTCCCAGACCCAGGACCAAGGAGGTCTTGAACCTGTGACCTTCTTGCTGTGCGACAACAAGGCTAACCCCTGCACGACTATGTCACCCTATTCTATTCTATATTATATATCAATCAGCCTGTTTCATTTGTCAAGATCATATATATACAGTCTGTGGTCAAGATACAGAACAGATGTTGTATTGACGTTACAGCCTCGACAGGTGGCAGTAATACACCTTCACCTTCAGCGTCTAAGGAAAAGAAGAAGAGACCGGAAGTGTCCCCGTGCAGCTGCTGCAAACTTCCGGCAGCTGCAGCTTCTGTGATCTCTCGGCTGCATCTGTGCGGAACATCAACACGACTCATCTACCGTGAAGTCGCGTTACTTTCTGCGAGCTGGTCGCAGTTTTATGGGTCAGCATGAAGCCGTCAGAGTCGGAGGGGCTGGACGCTGCCGGTCCCGGTCCGGAACGGAGTCCCGGACCCGAGCTGTCCGCGGCGATGCGGGCTAAGATCGAGAGGAACCGGCAGCGGGCGCTGATGCTCCGTCAAGCCCGGCTGGCGAGCCGCCCTTTGTCCGCCGTGGAGGGCGCAACCTCGGCCAAAGTCTCCAAGATCATCGACTCCGGTGCCGGGTTTTTCATCGAGGAAGAAGTTGGAGGAGAGGAAGAGGAGCGGACCAGGAAGGTGGTGCATCAGCCAGGTGTGTTTGTTTGTTTGTGTGTGTAGCTGTGGGTGCATGCATGTTTATTCCATAAACTGAAGCATTAATGTACTACAGCTAACAGAATAGTAATGGGGAATTTCATTGATTTTTGTGACTATTTTTAGGTAATAAATCCATACTATGCATTATATATATATATATATATATATATATATATATATATATATATATATATATATATAAAGCATTACAAATAGGATGTACTACAACAAACAGAACGGTAAAGGGTCATTTTCAATCAATCAACGATACTTTATTCATTTTACAATTAAAATTCAGTTTAAATATACTTAAAGTTTACATCCTGTCCAAGACACACAGAAAATGACATTACAATAGGACCCACAGCAACTTTACTGCAGTATGCTGATTCCTGTGTTGGTGTTTGATTTGCAGCTCCAGTGATAGAACCTGATTACCTGCTATGTGACGAGTGTCAAAAACCCTTCATGGATTCCTACCTCAGCAACAGTTTTGACTTGTCTGTGTGTGATAAATGCAGGTAAAACAAATCTGCCTGGTAATGAACATGAAATCAAACTGTAGTAGATTTTGGAAAATAAAGCATGCAATAAAAATGTAGAAATTGTATGTATTTTGAATTTTACATTGTAATTCCCCAAATGTAGTCATCATTACTCTTTGTGAATCCTGAATTTTGAGCCATTTCATTGTAACTGCAACCTATAAATATAGTAAAATGGCAAATTATCAACTGTGGCATTTGATAAAGACAATGTTTAAAAAAGTAAAATGGAAGAAAATATTTTATGAATATGATAAAAGGTTTATTTGATGAAAATATGTCTTGTTAGTATATATGGGTCTGCCCAGAATTTCAGTGTTTCAGAAAAAACACATACTGTTTTATGTGTATCACATTTTAATATTATATATTTGATGCCTTGTTATGATCCAAGCTGTAATTTCTCTTGATTTTAGTTCCACTGTTATCTGTAATTGTGCCTGTTCTTCTGATTTTTCCAGTAAATTGTCATCAAATGAGTGAAAATCAGATGCATAAAGAGTGTAAACCTTTCTCTTTCAGAGACAACGAGGAGAAACACAAACTGATCTCCAGAACTGAGGCCAAGCAGCAGTACCTGCTCAAGGACTGTGATCTGGACCTGAGAGAACCTTCACTCAGGTTCATACTGAGGAAAAACCCTCACAACCCACGCTGGGGGGACATGAAGCTCTACCTCAAACTACAGGTATGTAAAGACGTGTGCAGTGACAGTAGCTCCGGGCAAAAGTTTCTCAAATGTTCCAGCGGTGTTGTTTGGGTACAGCATTCATCATAACTCGCCTATAGTAGACGCGTTATTAATTATAATTAATGCTTTTAAAGTTAAATTTATTTTAACGCCACTAACGCATGGAAACATGAGAACACGTCAGATGTGTCCAGAGTTCTGATTGTGTATCGCTGCATTTATAAGGTGGACTCATATTTCTCAGTAAATGTTAAATTTAACAGGTCAACGTGACTGAAGCTGGTTTGGTTTGTGTTCGCCATATTGTTTGAGCATTTTAAAAGCAGCACAGATAAAAATGCAATTGGTTAGTAGCTCAATCTGAAGGCTGATGTTATGGTTTAATAGTGATTATTAATAATATATAGCTTCTTGATTTATTTCTCATATCACACCAGATTGCTGTATTTAAATTTACAATTTTCAAGTCTTTCTAACCCTGACCCCCGGATCCTCTAGGAGGGTCAGTTCCTTGTCTTAAACTAAAATGATGCCACTAATTTGAATATTGATTAATACTGATATTAACCTTTCAATTTAATCTTAAACATAAAATTAGTATTTTAAGAAATTGGATGTAGCATTTCTCTTTAGTATAAAATAATTTCCTTATATTTAAATCTCGAGCTTATTATTCAAGTTTATTTTAAGCATCGCTCCTGTTCATCAATGCACCAATTACAGATCAATTCAATAGTCATTCAAACCACTTCACTTGCATTTATGTGATAATGAAAAACAACAAACCTGCTGATATCGTGACCCGTGTGGCCTAAAACAGACTATTTGTAGAAGTGGCATCATTGCAATCAAATATGTGAAAAATAGGGTATTTTTGCCATATAGCTGTACAAGTAATTCATAAACTTTAGTTTTATCTTTAGCAAAATGGCAACAGTGTCATAACTTAACATGATTGAGCAGGATAAATGCTATGAATGACCTACAAATTGATAAGATTGTAGGATTGCTCAAAGAAGAGTTTCTAAAATCACCAGAAATTTCCACAAATAGTGTGTGCATATATATATAAATATATAATAAATGTGTATGCCTCAGGTGGTGAAGCGATGTATGGAGGTGTGGGGGTCAGAGGAGGCTCTGGAGGAGGCCAAGGAGACCAGAGCAGAGAATAAAGAGGTGCAGAAACAAAAACGCTTCAACAAGAAAGTCAAAGGTTAGTTTGCTTTGGAGTGAAGTCATCACACACATAATCTGCTGTGTGTACATGATATGTTGTATCTGTATTTCACTGATGTGTTTGTGTGTCAGAGCTGCGCAGGGCAGTGAGGAGCAGTATGTGGACCAAGGACACCAGCGCTCACCAACATCAGTACGGACCAGAGGAAGTGGTGGATCCAGAGGAAGATCTATACAAGAAAACCTGCACCACCTGCGGACATGAACTCACCTATGAGAAGATGTAGACACACACACACACCTTTGGTGCTTCTTCTATACAACTCTGACAAATGGTCCCTCCATAAGTATTAGTTTTGTTTTCATCAGCAATAATGTTTTTCTGGCATAGTAAAAGTTTCCTGTGAAGATACCCGTCTTTTTAATCTCATCCTGTTAGGAAACACAAGAATCACTCCTCTAACAGACTTTTCTAGGTCAATTTTTATTTATAACAAGATTATATATTTTTGCAATAACTGAATGTTGCCTTCAGGTCCACTCTGTTTCTCTTGTAGCTTTTAGGGACTTTGTCATCTTGCCAAACTAAGGAAGGTTGATACTGAAACTTGAAAATGTTGTCTTGTGTAAAAATGTTAAATTGTGGGTTATATTTCTGAAACTCATGAACATAGGGGATCATTTTTTAGGATGCAAAATCTGCCTATCCATATTTATTAGACTTGCAGACTCTCGCCATAGGCAACATAATCCTCAGGTTTTAAGTGGTTAAAATGTACCATGAAACTTCACCCCATGTTCATGGAAGAGTGTGTCTGAAGTTGCTTAGACAGGCAATAAGTGATCCCCATTTACATCAGCTGTAAGAAATCATGTCCTGTCACTGATAAATGAACTTGTGATGTTTGCACAGCAATTTAGCTCATTTGACTGTAATATGAATTTATGTAAAACTGCCGTTCTCACACCAAGTTTTGAGTCAGTCTTGTTTCAGTCACTGTATGACATGGGAGAAATGTTTCTAGAGGCTTGAGACTTACATTTATTTTTATGGATGTGATTTTCACATCAAGCTAGAATGTGGCTGGTATTTTTATTCAGACTATATAGTACAATTCACAAAGACATGATTGTATGACAAACTTTATTTTAGTGTACAAAAGTTTTTTAAAATTCAAAGGTTTGTGGATTGACAGGGCTCTGAAATGCAAAGGTGTCGCCGGTGGTGTCGACCTTCAGTCCATCAATTTCCTCCTGGAAGAAAAAAAGAAAAAAAATAATTTGCAAATAAGATGTTTAAGGGTTTCACTGCCTTTACACATATGGAATAGCATCATGCATCAAACTTAAATTATGCACTGTTGCTGTGTCATGTATCCAGCCACTTACATGACCAAAGTACTTTTCAATGATGTCATGTGCAGCCTGGTACACCATATCATTGTCATGGTTCTGGAGCATCTCAAGGCGGTCGAGTCCTCCCAGCTCTTCAACCAGCATACTAAGTTTCTCAGTCTCACCCAGTTTTGCTGCTGCCTGAAAAGTCATGCAAGTGATAAAAGTTCAGCTCTGGGTCAGATTGAATGTTGGGAAACTCAAAGTTTTATATAATCTTACCATGAAGATATTGTTGATGGCATCCAGTATAACCAGAATGACTTTAGAATCTTTGACTTGCAGCAAGTTGATGATTGCCTCTAGTGCTCCACTCTGCACCAGCTGGACCACCTGCTCCACAGTGCCCCCACTGGTGAAGTTTGTCACTGCCCACACAGCCTCCCTTTGAGTCTTGAAATCACCCTGGGAAAAAAAAGAAAAGTTTTTGAATCCATGACTGGACTAGCAGACAATGCATGCATATTTGAAAGCCGATTAAGGGTTTTCCATTTAGGTGCTGCATGTCTCAAATGTAATTATTGCTGAAAGCCATCCATCTTCTGTGACAATACCTATACAGGTAAATCATTCCCAACAACTCATTTGAACCTGTCTGAGCACTGCTTCTGTGATACTCACATTTCTGAGCAGGTCTACCAGAGGTGGGACCATGCCGCAGGTGATGAGCTGTTGGATTTGCTGACAGGGTCCTGCTGCGATATTGGACAACGCCCATGCTGCCTCCTTCTGTACACTGGGCTTCGGGTGCCTCATCAGTTGAGGTAGTATGTTCAGGACTCCGGCATCAATCGCTGACTGGGTCTGCACGTCTGAACCACTCACGATGTTCCCGATGGAGCGGAGAGCTGGGGTCTGAAGGTTAGGGCGAGGTCAGAAACTAGGATTAGTTTAATGACAAATTGTCCATCGAACAATGCAAGACCATGTTTTGTACAATTTCTTTAGCTTTGAGTCCAGAGGGTTTCACATGTTGAGTATTAGACTTTAGGATTGAATGACACTACCATGACACTGAGCTCATTGTGGCTCATGAGCTCCACCAGCTTAGGGACAATGCCAGTTTTCACCACAACATCAATGCGGTCATTATCACCATCTGTGAGGTAGGAGATGGCCCAGCAGGCATCAGACAGGACGTCCTTATCACCGAGATGGAGAAACTGGACCAGTGAGGGAAGCACCTAGAGGAATGATAGGATGTCATCTTTCTGGATGAAGAGAATCACAGTACATCTGTGGCACTGTCAAACCCAGTACTGTTAAGATGCTTCATAAACAGTTTTGTTACCTGCTTGACAGCAGACATGGGTGGGTATGGGTTCTTATTTCGGCACAAATTGGACAACGTCCATGTTAAGTTGCGCAGATATCCAACCTGGAGTGATAAAAGAATCCGTATAAGTCAACAGCATTTTGACTGTTTAACAGATTTGAACCCTTGCATCTATGAGATTTTAGTTCTGCTGCAGATGTCAAATTTTCAGAGTCCAGTAGAGAAGCTTTGATATCTTGGGTGGGGCCCATCAGGCTGAGGACACCATCCTCTGTAAATGCATTGTCACAACTTGCCAACAGCTGGGATGGTTTTAAATAAAAAGTTGTAGAGACATACTGGTGTGTCTGGGGCAATACGGGACAATAAGGCTGGGATGACGTCACAGCCAATCAGAACGTCTCGATAAGCCGGGCCATCACCTGTCAAGAAGTTGGACATTATAAATGTGACATCAAAAAATGACATCAAGTGCAGAACCATCCTTTTGGGGGGTTGTATTGTTTAAAAGTTGTTTATTATACATAGCACAACATCAATATCAAGTCAACTTTACCTGCAATGTTTCCAAGAGCCCAGACAGCCTGTTCACTTATGTGCAACAATGGAGAGGACAGCAAGGAAATGAAACTGGGTACAGCTCCATGTTCCACCACCTGAGAATAGAACTGATTTTTACTCGTCTGTAACCTTAAGACCCAAAATAGTTTAGGTGGGTTTTAGATAATTTATTACTGGGAAAACCAGAGATCCAGAGGCCTGGTCAAATTAGATATTAAAACTGTGTTCCCACTTGTTGCGTATGCCAAGATGTTCCAGAGGCGATGTTTGTTAGAGCCCAAGCTGCTTCAAACTGAAGAGTAGGCTCATCATCCATACCCAGGAAGGACACGAAGCGGGTCAGAAGACCAGCATCTATGATCTCCTTCAGAGGAGGGTTGCGCTCTTGGGAAAGCAGCTTCCTGACGTGATTGAGGGAGAGAGAAGGGTTTAAATTGAGCTTTTCCTTGAAAACATTTAGTAATTAGTCAACTAGGCTTCCATTTCTGTACAAAAACAGAAAATCTATTTTCTCCCTAAAGGAAATTTGACAGTTGTACATCAAATCTATTGAAAATGTCCAATGTAAAGTTGGAGACACCTTGTT
This sequence comes from Lepturacanthus savala, assembly GCA_030544235.1. NCBI lineage: Eukaryota > Metazoa > Chordata > Actinopteri > Scombriformes > Trichiuridae > Lepturacanthus > Lepturacanthus savala. The sequence continues at coordinate 2,089,722 of CM060466.1, read as the reverse complement.
TTGGGTACGATTTGACCTATATTGAGGATTCTTGAATTTTGGTTATTTCAAGTTTTATTTTTGTCCCTTTCATTGTTCAAGTTTCTCTTTAGACGGATTAAGTTGACCAAAAACAGGGGAAATTCATATACACATTTGATTTATTGTACCAATACAATATTTTTGTGTTCGGATCTTTAGTGCATCTCACCCAACAGATAACTTTGAAGAGAAATATGCGATTTGCACATTTGTGATTGACAAAATACCTGGCAGCTTGACATCCTCGGGTTTGACTCTCCCTGCAGTCACTGTTCACCGCTTTGATGATTTCTTCAATGGTTAAAGAAGGAACCTGAATGACAGAAGCTGTTAGAGACTCTACTAGTTTGAAGGTCACCACGAAGCAGCCATTCACCAACCTTGTCCTCAGGGGTGAAGTCAGGAAAGAGGGACTCGTCATCCGGGAGAGTCGACAGCGATACGTTTCTCCTCTTCATGAAGTTCTCATTTTTGTGAGCTTTGCGCAGTTCCACGCAGTCAGTGATCCTTTTCTCACGAAGTTTCTGCAAATATAGACAAGTTAGCCTGGTTAAAAGCAACATGATCATTGGAGCTCACGTTGGTCTGTGCTACTTTAGGCTGCATCTGAATCCGGCAACTACCTACCTGTGTAGGAGGCAAAAATTAGGAATCTTCGATCTAGAATGGAGTAGGGAATTCTGGTCCTGAAGGGCCAGTGTGGGTGCAGGCTTCTGTTCCAACCAAGCAGTAACAATGGTTTCTAGTAATCAACCACTAGAGTCTTTGCTAAATACCTTTGTTAGTAAAATCAGATGGCTTAATGCTTTGTTGGAACAGAAGCCTGCACCCACCCCAGCCCCCCAGAAGCAGAATGATCTACCCCTGAGAAGAAGGCTTGAATATCTTAGTAGGCTTTCAACAGGTAAACAGTACCCATGAATGTTTTCTACATCCAATCATATTGTGCAAATAATCTACACTACGCTATCCCAGAAGTCACCAGGAGGGCCAAGATGGCGTTGCATCTACTGGCCACCTCCCTACATAGAAGCTACTACTGTGGCATTCGAGTAGTAGCAACTGTTAGTCAGTGATGCTAAGGTTTCAGACAGAGCTCGAGTCTGACCTTCTCCTCCTTAAAGACAATTCCAGTTAAATGTAAGGTAATGTCACCTGGGCCAATCAGGGACTCCAGTTGATTACTTCACCAGCCAATCAGGATTTATGCTGTGTTCGAGTGCACTCGGAAAGATCCGAGTCAGAAATCCAGAGGAAAATGTGGAAAACATGGCCATCATTTAAACAGGATTGCTCCTAGGGGAAGTACATTAGCTACTTGAAACGTTCTATTGCCTTTTTAAATAATCCCCAGTCTCCTGATTTGCTTAAACATTTAACGTTTTAGTGCCTTGACGTCATTTCCTCGTATCCCGTTTCGGATTCGGAGGTCGAATCTTTCCGAGTTTAATCGAAGTTGACGACGTAACCGTTGCTTGGTTACGTCATCACGGCGGTTTCCAGAGAAATGAGCGCGAAATTCCGAGTAAACGGCCGGAAGTGCAATTATCGCAAAAATGGACTCGATAACAACTTTTCTCGCCGGAAAAGACGTTTTCGACGTTCTCTCAACTGGGTTCGGCAGAAGTTTGACTAAACGAATTAAAGGGTTTGTCAAAAGAAAAGGTCAGTCCCGCCTGTTTACGCATCTATACCTCGCTGATCGAGACATTTGAAGCAATTCACGTCTTAGCCCGTCAAAAGAGTCAAACTTTAACCTACTGCTGGGTCTTTTCCCTTGTTTTTGAACTTGGAAAGCCGCTCCACGGTAACGTTCTTGGTGGGCATGGTGCTGGACAGGTTGTCTCCGGACTCTCAGACGCAATTAAACCTTCCGTCGGCGGTTATAAGGAGAGACGAGCTGCCACAGGTGAGGCTCATTAGCTGCGATTCATATAAAGAAGCTGCCAATCAAAGCAAACAGACTCAAAATATTATAATAATGAATTTATAATCATAAAAAATGAGAAATATCTTCACACCCCACTCGTCTAAGAACTGAATTGGTTTGATATTGGATGGTGACATGTTCGACATATTAAAAGACACAGTTCGGGCCAAAAGTGTGGACACACCTCATTCAATGTGTTTTCTTTATTTTTAAGACTATTTACATTATAGATTATCACTGAAGGCATCAAAACTATGAATAATCACATGTTTATGGTGTTATGTACTTCACAAAAAAGGTGAAATAACTGAAAACATGTTTTATATTCTAGTCTCAGCCTTCTACTTTGAATTACAAGATAATTCAAAGTACATGAAACATTAAAAGCATTTAAAAAAATAAAAATAATGAAAATTAAATAAGATTAAGAATCAAGAAATTGAAATTAAAAACAAAAACAACCAGGATATAATATAAAAACAGTTAATTAGCATTTATAATCATCCAGGGTATATTCCACAATATAGTACTTCTTACTAAATCATACTATGAGCTGATTTAATGTATTCTTTTAATTAAACCACTCATTTAACTTGTGATGTACATCACTGATTTTTTTTTTTTACTTGTGACGTATTTATAATAATCCTGGGTATATAGCACAAGATGGTGATTATTTAAAAAAAAAATCACACTACGAGCTTATTTAATGCATATTTGTAAGATGTCACAAGTTGTTTGAAAATAATCTGATATATACATCACAAGTTAAAGAGTGTTTTAAATACAAAAATGCATTAAATCAGCCCATAGTAGGATTTTTTTAATGATTACTGTCTTGTGACATATATTCTGGATGATTATGAAGAAGACTGCTCAATTCAACCAGGGTTTCTTTAACTTACAAAATCGTTTAATGTATTTCTTACAGTAATAGATTTAGTTCAGATGTGTGTGTGTGTCCAGTGTGCCTTATTTAAATTAGTTATGGACTTATAATAATAATAATAATAATATTGATAACAATCCAACACCCAGCCTTAATAACAAGCATAAATTCACATTTGAAGTGCAAGAAAGAGTATTTTCCGTATTTGAAATCTGCTGATGCTGCTGCTTCATACTGCCATGGTGTGTCTCAGACAATAGATGGCAGCATACACACAATTTAGATCAATGTGTGTATGTGTGTGTGTGTGTGTTGAGGTAATAGTGGTAAGAGCTGATGTATTTCTAAAGTGAATTTAAATTGCATCTGTATTTGTACGTCTGCCAAACTGGGGAGTGAATATTTTCCCTTTGCTTCCTTTACTGTAGCGACATCACTGGAAAGAAATTGAGAAAACCTGGCAAAAAGATGAGAATAAAGAGATCAGTGTTGAGAAGAAATGAAATGGAAAACGGCGGGAGAGTGAGAAAAAATTGTGACAGTGATGGAGTCACTTCTTCCTCTGTAACAACCAGGAAGGGCTGGACAATAGCAGCTGGAGTGGAGGTTTCCCCCCGACCAAGTTATAATCACTTCCTCTTGATAAGGTACTGTATACACACACACTCCAAAAGACCTCATAATGCACAAAACAGGGGTCATATGACTGTAAGCGCTCAGACTCATGTGTAAACAGTCCTTCTGCAACCTCACCAGCAGCCTGATTGTAGGTCACAACCCTCATCATGGCTGTATTTCATAACCCAGCATGAAAAAATGAACACTCATGCTGTAGATCAGAAAACACGTCTTTATCCACATCACGATTTGTATTTCCATCAACCTTCATAGACATGCTTGAGTAATTTAATGTCACAGCAATATGACCAATACGAAAATCTCACTCAGCTGTGCAGCTCTATAGAGAATTTTTAGCCTCTTTTAGCTCATTATTTTGGTTTAATGGCTGCATAGTCAGTCTTGCTGACTATGCAGCACATAGGCAACAGAAAGAAGAAGGTAAGAAGTCTTCATGTTTGGCAAGTGAAATCAACAGATATTGTATTTTTCTCCAGATTTGGAGATGAAAACAGAAAGAAGAACAAGTATTAGACTTGCATATGTCAGAAGTCCAGAAACAATAATATAGATCTGAGGATGTTTTGATGTTTTTTTGCCCTCTAGTGGTTATTATAGCTGTGAAAAGTAGGACTGGACGATTTTAAGAAAAAATTCAATTGTGTTTTTTCTGTTAGTGCGATTTCATTCATAATTTTCTTTAAATCAAGTTCTATTTATTAACAAGAACAATACATTAGATAGGCTACATTGAGTGCTTGAGCATTGGCATTTATTACAACTGAAGAGCTAAAAGAGCCATCTATGTCTTAACTTAAAGTAGAGCTTTTTTTTAAAGTAGTGAAGGTCAGGCTTACACATGTAAAATAGTTGAAAACAAAACCTGACAGCTTTGACGATCTCAAGATCGCGTTACCTGAATTTGCCATTTTTTTTATAAATTGATAGATCATCCAGGCCTAGTGAGAAGCTACGTTTTTGCGAAGGTCAATTGTCATTTTGTGGTTTTCAAAGGCAATTTGAGTTTATTTAAGGAGTTTGCCAGTCAGTTGATGATCATTATATAGTGATCAAATCAGAGAGTGAGAATAAAATCATAAAACATTTAGCGGAAATCAGTATTTTACTTAATCTTGACAATCTTCTGATAGTTTCTGCTTTGTTTTCTTACTTTCCGCTATAATGAATTCCATCTTTCAGTCATGGGAACCCAGCAGCGCTAATAAACATATATGTATATAATTTATAATATATTATAAGATATATATATATATATATATATATATATATATATATATATATATATATATATATATATATATATATATATATATATATATATATATATATATATATATATGTTCTCTTGTGCTCTAGCTATTTTTTAAAGCATCATTAGAGTAGAGGTCAAATTTTCATTCCGAAGACAAGAAGAAATTCACTTGTAAATAAATATTTAATCTCTAAATATATATATATATATATTTTTCCCCCCTTTTTTGGAGTGTGTGTGTGTTAGTGTGTGTTAGTGTGTGAGCTGCTCTGTTCTGTTGCCCGTGGGATCATTCTGCTGACCTTTTGACCTGGAAGTGCTTATGGTTCCTCTGAGACGCCCTGAAGGGTGTGGAGTGTTTCTGTCCTGCCTTGTTGTCTTTGACTTGCTGTTAGTCTGAACAATGTGAGGTGATTGGAGGAAATTCCGCTGTGCAGGTTCAAGGCTTTTTTCACACACACACACAAACACACATGCACACACACACACACACACACATTAAAAAACCTAAACATACAGTAGGCTACCTTTGAAAAGACCTTCCCATTTACTTGTATGAAAAAATGTTTCTAAACTTTTTACTGGTACTTGACATGTTATTGTGACTATTTCAAACCAATGTAATGAAAACAATCAATAACAAATACCACCGTTAATGCACTATTGAAAATGTCTATTTAAAGCTGCTATTAGCTATACTAATATTTAGGATAATAAAAGTCATGTACATTCTACGCAGAGGAACTGCACTGTCATTTCACGAATATTGTCTGGCAGAATCATGGTACCACATCTTAAGAAAGCACCCTTTAAAATAAAAAAGGCCTTTTTACTGTTTATGTTATTAAGATGTACAGACAATCTGTCATATAGTATAGTGTGGGAAAAGATAATAAAACTAAATGTAATATCTAAATATAGCTTGTGATATCTTTAAAACATGCTGTCTGAATCGCATCAATAAACACGTTAGAGAGCATTAGCTGACAATTCTTTTATCATCCCAGAGAAGCTGCTGTGTTAAAGACAGCCTGAACAGCTGCACACTGGTTTATTAATGGCTTATACATTATTTATTCATGCTTTATCAATCTCGTATAATCATTTAAAACAACTTTCCAGGTTGTCATTGCAAATGACTTTTTCATATAGCTGATAATGCTTTATTAATGCCTTTGTCATTGTTGGTGCATTAATGTGTAATATTGAAGACTTACTTACTTACATATTATTTAACTGTATTATTATTTTTTCCCACCTGGCAACCTATTACCCATTTTATTACTGGTTTTACGACTGCTTAATTGGATATTACTAATTTATTTATCAACCATTACTCATAAATAAAGTTATGAGTTACGGTTTGTGAACCACTTTTGAGGAAGTGGTGCCAGATTATCCTCAAATTAAAACATGAAACCACAAAAATGCAGCCTAAATATGCGCATATATTTAGTGAACACCTCTCTGACATTGTTACAGCTGTAAATTGTGGATTCACATTACTGATATTTATCCTTCTTTCCTCTGTGCTGATTCTTCTGCTTTCCTTCCTTCCGTCTCTTCATTCGTCTCTTTTGACTTCTCTCCCTCCCTCCCATTCCCCCTAGTTCCCAGATCAACTTGAGGTGTCTATGGGAAATCATTAGTATAGATTGTGCTGCAGTGCTGCATCAATACACACACACGCACACACATGCACATATACACACACACAGACAAACTTGTGCATAATATGCCCTCTCTGCATCTAATAGCGGAGATGTTTCAACCCTCTTTGCTGTGTAAAGCGCAACACTGAAGATAAATCCTTGGCCAGGGATTAGTGTTGTGTGTATTCATTATCATGGTAGGAAGTAAAGGAAGAAAAGGCATACGTGTGCACATATATCCACTCAAACACACACTCAAGCACACACCAACGCAGATTGCAAAAAATGATGACAAACACTCGTGTGCAGTGTGGCAAAGACAAAGGTGTGCTTTGTCCGTCCATGTAAGTCAGTGGTTCTCAGATATCAAAGCAGAGGAGTGAACAAGAACCACAACAGGATGTGGGTTAGAGTGACAGAAAGACTCAGAGAGGTGTGTGTGTGTACGTGTGTGCTTGTGTGTGTGAGTGTGAGAAATCTATCAAAGATGGAAGGAATTTCCATTGAGAAAAGAAAAATAGTCTTTGCACCAGAAAAACAGATATCAGACATTTCTAATTCAACATGCTTTTCTAATCCTACTCATCACTTCTACATGGAGTCATACCTCAGGTATTGTTGTCACTCAGTGCTTTTGTATTCACAGCCTAATTGAGCTATGCTCAAAATTTGTTTTTTGCGTCTAATCAGACTTCTGTCCTTTTCCCAGTTTACACGCAACAGAGAAAACCAAATTACTGATGGGAACGTGTCCTCCCTCTCAACACTAGGTGGCGATATGTGTTAATATGGCCCCTTTCCGGTTGACCTATTATGTCTGCACATTATGAACAATCAACTATTTTAAAATATTTATCTCCTTCAGCAGGGTTAACATGAGGGCATCATCTTCCCAAAAATGGATGTTTCTCTGAGCTGCTGCCTTCTACAGTGATTGTATTCTGTCTGTGACCAGCTTTCTTCAGTGTTTTTGTTCTGGGGTCATACACCAGTTTGTTGCAGTGTGTGGAACATGCACACATGCATCGTCCAGTTTAACTCTGATTAAGCTGTATACATGTCGGAGAAAACTGAAATCCATTTGCATTATCTGGGCGTCTTAATTGGAATTGGAGAACTATTAAATATTAGTCAGTTGTCCAGTTACAATTAGCTTTTTTCCAGTATTATGTACTGATTGTCATTGTATTTTTGCATTTCAAACATCTCTCTTTCTCTTTGTCTTTTTGTCCTTTTCTTTCTCCTCCTCATTCTTTGTCAGATTGGCTTTTAGATTCAGTCTATTAATATTTCACGTTGCCACTCCAATACCTGCCTATCAATAATGGAGACAAGACACACCTCAGGTCCAATCCATCATACTCACCCCTGTTAGTGTGTGTGTGTGTGTGTCTGTAAGTGTGTGTGTGGGAGGGGGCGGAGGGAGAATAGATCATTTGTTTCTGCTGACAAAGCCCAAGTCGTTGGATTTTATAAACGCGCTCAACAGCTCAGGGATCGAAATAAGCCATTTATCATTTCTCATAGAAGCAGGGATTCACACTGACGCACGTGCACACATGCCTACATGTACACACACATATACACATATTTTTAAGTGCACACAGGGTTGAAAAATCAATGCAGATTGTGATCAGGCAAAAACTAAAACATTTACAGGATGTAGAAGCAGGAAATGGTTAAATTAATCAATCATGAATGAAACTTACGGAGACAATAAAATGAACCCATTAAAGTTTAAACAACCTTGTAAAGCAAGACACTGACAGCATAAATAACATTTATTTGCTTACTTTTATAAATTGATTACTCATTAAAATAATTAATGACAAGAAACGGTGGTTGGTGAGGTTGTAAAGATCTGTCCACTCTACTTCTTCTAGTTATTAGTCTGATCCTAGTCAGTTAAACACAAAGGGAAAGCTGTCTGTTACTCACAGTGCAAGTTAGATGTGTTCATGTTTTTTGTGGATGCATTCAGATCAATTATTAAAAATGACACTTCACATTTCAAGATACAAGAGGTCGATCCATTTCTCTTAAATTTTTTATTAAAAGGCATGAGCAAGTTAAAGATGGGTTTGCTGGTCAGATGTTTGGTACTGGCTGCAGTCACTGTGCTGTATTGTGTTGGTTGATTGTTTGATGTATTTGGATTTAACTGCATATGAACTGCATTTCCCATGTGTATTTTCACATAAGGTGTGCTCCTCATGCATACTCATCCATTTTTTATAGAATTGTTTATTGTAATTGTATGCTGAGGTTCTGTAAATTGTATGTATGTTTATAGCATCCAGATGGTTCTGGTAATCTGGGGTTTCTGGCTGTGGGATGATTTAACTGTAGCTTTGGGTACAGTTGCTTCTGTTGTTTCACAAATTTAATCCACCGTAGAGTCAGTGAATGAAGCGATGCCATCTGTGACGTTGACGGCGGTGTCCTGGAAGTTCTCCAGACTGCGTCATGTAGTGCAGACTGTAGGGTGGCCTCTGATTGGCCTGACCATTTCCAGACCTCTTGCGTCACTGGAGCCATGCATCATAGTTTGTTGACATACTTTGACCTCACCAAGATGGCCACATGGTCACTTTCCCCAAACGATTGATGATTCAACTCTGTATCCATTTCTGAAAGACGTGCAACAGAGATCCAGTGTGTTTATTCCCCCTGTGGAACAGTCAATATCACTGTTTCCCACACATAGACCAATCTGTGGCGCAGCACCACATAATGAAAACTGAGTGTCTCAAATTGATTTTCTATTTTTGCCTCTATTTTTTCTTTTTCTTTTTTTTAAAACACAATTCTGTCATTCAGTGCATACATGTCAATGGAGGTACATTTGCACTGGCCCAATGTTTTCAACCAACCCAAGCACATCTCAGACCTCAAGTTAATATTAAAATAATGTACCAGATCTGCTTCCCGACCCACTTATTTTAAAAGGTATAGATCATTCTTTTAAAAAGCTCAGTTGTGGCCTTATTAACTTCTGTAAAACAGACATCTCTTGCATTACAATGGTGATGCATAGCTGCAGTTGTGAGGAACCTGCTTCATCGTATTAGCACATTTTGTCCCATCCCATCATCTTTGAATGCAGCCACTGTTTAGTTCCCTGGTGCTTTGTCCGACGTTGAGATAGACATAGACATGGTCTTGCTTGTCTACTTAGTTGGGAATTTAACAAGTCTTCATACTTTCCTATTTTTCCTGGATGTTTGGACTGTGAATTTAAGATTTTTTCATTTTTTCATAACCTCATCTGGCCAAGTAGCAGAGTTGGCAGGAGAAGAGTTTTCAAAGGGGATGAATTGAATTGATGTCTTTATCCTGATAAGTGACTATAAGTCATATATTATCATTGTTCAATGTTATTCAAAATAAGTTCAATATTATTCAAAAATTAATATAAGTGTACAAATTTAGCCGAGCTAAAGGTGACGCATCGTCTAGAGTCCAGAGTGTATAGCGAGGCTCCAGTGGGTTATATTACCAGCAGTTTTCCTTCTTGTTCTTCATAAAATAACACTACTTTTGTTGCATCTAAGTTGGATGAGGTCATTGTTGGTTTGGGTCTGTATGTAAGATTTGTTTAAAAAAAATAAAGAAAATCTCTTTATTCTTTAAAGTATGGGGTCATTCCCAAATCTGTTTATAAAACCTTTTGAATTCACTTTAAATTAAATAAATAGGTTTGTTAAAGCCTGAGTGTTCCTGAAAGCTAAACAGGCTGGCGATACAAAAAGGAAATATATAGCTGTACTAACACTAGACAGATGTGGGGAACTCCAGTAATGGTTACTACTGTTTGTGAGCGCAGTAAAAAGCAATGAAAAGGTTTGACTGCCCGGCCCACTCAAACTATCATCTGCATGCAAATGTGAGGCCCGTTTTAATCCACCCGTGTGCTTTAAAACCAACCAATTGTGCTGTTTCAGCACATTGGTGACATGCAGTAAAAAGTGAGAGCAATAGACAGTTTATAGAGGAAGTGCACACAAACCATTCAATCATCCATTTTCTGTATACAGTTCCATTTATTACTATCACTACGTTCTTGCATGTCTAAATGTACAAACAAATGAAACAAGGAACAAACAAGATAACAATTCTTTTAATTTGCTCTCCAACTAAAGTATGCACCCTTTTTTCTGTTGCCCAGAAAACAGTGCATGGTATTATCTGTGGATTAACCAACTCCCTGTAACAAGAAAGGGGAATCAAAGCAGCGGAGGAGAGATGGGGAGGGGTGGAGATGCATGGCAGAGAACTTCAAAGGTGAACACAGAGTTCACTCAGATATGAGGCTCAGACAACAGGGCAGAGCCCGCATAGACTGTGATGGTCTACAAAAAAAAGAGAGAAGGCAGAGCTGAGAACATACACATAACATTCACACACCGTCAACAATAACATCCTTCATTCTTGTTGTCTGTCTGAAGGTTAAAAAAAAAGCCAGCTGGCAGGCAGGCCAGAAGAAGAGGAGGAGGAGGAGTTGAGGGGCTTTAGGGGTCCGGTGGGGACTTCGGAGGGGTGGGGTTGGTTGTTGTGGGGGGTATGAGCTGCAGGTATCAGGTGTATCTGGGCTGAGAGGCCCCTCGCATGGGCATCCCATTCACCTGCTGCCCGGGACCCGGACAAAGGCTGGGGCTCTGGGGCTCTGTTGGGCCACAGACAGGCCAGGTAACACTAGAAGGTCTTAATGGCTCTAAGATGAAGGGAAGATGGTTAGAAGAAGATTACAACATGGGAAAAAAGTTGGGTTAAAAACAGAGCTTTTTGATGATTTGGGGCTCCACAGTCAACACATTTACCTTTTTCCCATGCAGCTGTTTTAAATAGTTAAGCAGAGCAATACTTCTCAGGAACAACCTGTTAGAATAGATTTATTTAATTTAAAACAATTTTTTACAATTTAACCTGTTAAAATCCAAAACCTCCCCTGATATGGGGGCAGCGTTGAGTTTTATGCATATATTACATGAAGAAACCTCAGCTCCAACATAAATGAATTATTTTTTCTGTGGAAAACACAATGTTACTGTTATAGTATCAAAATAGATCTTCAATATCCACTTCATTATTACAATAGGAAAAAAATAGCATCATTTAGATTTGAGTTGTTTGTGTGATTATTTAATTGGGTTTTTATAATCTGTTTTATAATGTTCAGTAATGATCTTCAGTGTGATTTCTATGATTTTAATGACAAACAATTGATCTTTGAACTCTTATTAATCATTGAACTTTCCATTGCAGATCATTTTGCTTATTTCAAGGCTTCTTTCCCTGATGTGGGTCCGTCGTGATCTGCAGTAAAACATAATTTAGATTTATTTTGCAAATTACTTTGTAAATTTTCCATATATATTATCATTTATAGCAGGAAAACTGAAAAATAGGCACAAAACTGGTAGGTTGCAGTAGATTCATTATTCCTTTTTGATTACTTTGGTTTGCAGCAATAATAAATACATAATGAGGAAAATTGGTTCAGGGTGTTTAACACACAAGGCCAGGCCATCCTGACCTTCAGAGAGGCCTCTTGTAAATACTTAAAATACTCATCGATCTTGAAATGCTGCGGAAATGCAAAAAAAATCCTAACTGAAAGAAAAAAAACGTGCATGTGAGAGTCTATATGCTTAAAAGACTTATATGAGTGAGCATGTGACGATCACTGTTTTAGCACCAAGGAGTCCCCTATACAACAGCAGTGATATTTATGAAAGAAAAGATGTGTTGATTTCTGCATTGTTCTGCACATTTTCCTGCAGACACATACCTAATGCAGAGAGCTGAATCCAAACAATAATTACCATACCTGACTGACAGACAGACAGACAGACAGATGCATGACAGACAAGGGTGTGTGTGTTGGAGAGAGAGAGAGATGTGGGAGTTTCTTCCGTTGTGTTGCATTATAACAACTTCAATCTCTTTAGGTTTCAGAGTGATATTTGGACCCAGGATATTGGCTGTAGGATTTTACAAAAAAAGAAAATAAAGAAAATAAACAGCAGATCTATCGTAAATAGAAATATTTCAGGCCAAAAAAATGACTTGTTCTTCTGCATGCAAATGTTTGGCATCCTGTGAGTTGAGATGATGTTATAGAACTAGAATGAAGGTGGGTATATACTCAAAAAGGAATAGTTGAATAGTGGAAGAGTCACCCAACCTTAAAAGCAAAAGTATTTATGGCAGTATGGCCTCACTTGTAGACAGGGTAAAAAGTATGCCATCTAATGGAGATAACAGCACACAGTTTTGAACACGCTTTTCCAGAGGGTTGCAAATAGAGATTTTTGAATTGTTGCAAAAACCAAACCACAACCTCTCCCTGACCTTGACCAATTTGATTTTGTGCCTAAACCTAACCACACTTTACTGTAGTCTTTCCATTGTGCAGTCCTAACCATCGTTCCGGAGGGCATGGACAAGCAATGTATTTTATTTCAGGTGCTCTTTGACATCCAAAAACCACTTCTGATGGAGTCTGTGTGTGTATGTGTGAATGAGAGAGAGATGCAAGAGCTGAAGGTAGGATGGAAAAAGTAGAGACATCAAAGAGCATTGGAAGAGGGAAACAGCTGGTCAATGTGTGTGTGTAGATGTGTGTGCTTGTGTGTGTGTGGGTGAGAGAGTGTGCATGAACACCCCTTCAAAGGGGACCCTAGATGTGCCAGCCCACCTGACTTCAAGCATCAGCACAGGGACACATACACTCTCCTGCACACACTCTCGTGCAAACACACAAACACTAACACACTGTACACATTGACTGAATGTTGTCTCTGCTCATACACACACACACACACACACACACACGCACACTGTATATGCAAACCCCACCTATCACTGTGTCTGTGCATGTGCCTGCATGCGTGTGTATGAGTGTGTGTGTGCACGTTTCTTGTCAGCGATTAAAGCAACACAAAAGTCACACTCAGATAAATCACTGGTTCTGTGGATGTTCAGGGAGCGCACATGTCCAAACATGTACAGGCTCAACAGACCACAGCTGGGCAGGATCGGCCTAGATTCAGCCTCCATGGAGGAGAGAACCAGACGGGAGCTGGATGGTGGGAAGAACAGCAAAATGATGAAACCTTTGGTGTATAGTTTCTGTACTGCAGCTGCTGTTCTGCACGTTTATTTGTCATGTTGCAGACGGATTTTGAGGTAAATGTTTAGGTTGAGGTTTTGTTTAAAAGTCTTACATAAAAGTCACAGTTGTAGTCATACTGTAGCCTGTCCAAGTACAGTCTTTTCAGCTCTGAATGCTGATGTAAATAGTAATAGATGTAACCGATAAATTAAATATTTAAGTGGTGTGGTGACCACATCTTGGATTTGTTAAATGCTTGAAAGTCTTGAGTAAAGTCATTAGGGAGTCAGATTTCAAGTAAATCAAATCTCAAATCCTTGATTTGAATCTAAAGTCAAGTCAGTTTTATTCATGCAGCACAAAGTCACAAAATAGTCTCATAGTTTTGTTCTGTAACTTTATTTCAGCCCTTTTAACAAGACTTAATTGCACACTTTTAACTTGAGTTTTGCAGAACAGCATTATAATTATATGCCAAGAGCGTATTGAATAGTATAGCACCTCAAAGTTCCCCAAATCCAAAATTCCACAGTTCACTATTTAACTGCTTTTAAAAGTCATTTGGAAACTGCCTTTTTCTTCTTCTAAATCTGTTTAGTTTTTTATTATTTGCACAGTTGATATAAAAAGGGAAATTGCAATGCACAATATTGGATTTTTTCTGGTTTTCAACCTCGTTTTGAATTATTGCTGATGCCAATTCCAACATACACATTTTTTTTTCCAAGTCTCTCCTGTAGACAAATGAACACATTATTATTTTGCTTTAACATGTTTGTAACAAGTAGCACATAGTGTTTTAATGCAGTTCAAGTTTAGTTCCTAGTGATGCATATTTCTCCCTATATCACTGTCTCCTCCTCAGATGATGTTTCCCCTCATAAATCTGAGTTGTAATGTGGAAGTCACATGATTTACGGTGTCATTTACAGCTTTGTGTAATGATATGACAAGTGACAGAATTACTGAATGAGACTCTTGATGAGTGAACACTGCTTTCTTTCACTTCCAAGATTTGTCAATGAAGATGGAAAATATGATACACTGCTACAGAGAGGGGGAGAGTGTGTGTGTGTGTGTGTGTGTGTGTGTGTGTGCATGTGTGTGTGTGTGTGTGTGTGGTTAAATGTGTAAAATGTGTACCTGCCTTTGCCTGCATGCTTGTGTGTGTTTTAATTGAAGTATATCTATGAACAACATGAGATTGAAATGTTGTTTACCTCCTGGTAGGTCGAATCTGCTTGGAAGCAGCAACTACACGCACACACTCACACACACATACATATACACTAATTTATAGAGCTGCAGTGAGGAAAGGAAACTCCCTGGCTTGGAAATGCAGTGATCACTCATATCCTGATCTTCTGATAACAATGTGTGTGTGTGTGTGTACATGGTTTGTACACCGTTTCATATTCTTTCTATTGCCATAGTTGCTGTCATTAGCACAGCTGCTACAGTGTGTATAGGACATGCATTCCATAGATGTGTTTCCATTATGCACTGTATACACACACAAATACGCACACATAAACACACACGCACACACGCAAGGTTGCTTTTCCAAATATTGTCTGTCACCTCCGCATGTCGTAACACCTCAGGTATGGATACTGTCATCACAGACAAACACCTCTCTCTGTCTGTCTTCCTCTGTTTCTTTGTTGAAGTCTCTCCATTTAAAGAGAAATCGTTGGTGAGACAGTGGTGACACAACCGCAGCATAAGACGTGATTAAATACCTTTTGTGTGAGTGCATGTGTGTGTAGTACTTAAGCTATGACCAATAAGAACAAGCCCAATGCGTTTTAACAGGAATCCACGTGTGTGCAAACATCAACATCCAGTGTATACATGCTTTACATAGCACACTTTTT
Source organism: Lepturacanthus savala (assembly GCA_030544235.1). Lineage (NCBI taxonomy): Eukaryota > Metazoa > Chordata > Actinopteri > Scombriformes > Trichiuridae > Lepturacanthus > Lepturacanthus savala. Next base: position 2,074,345 of record CM060466.1, on the reverse strand, counting down.
CGGGGGGCAATTTTTTTTCTTATTTATTTATTGTTGTGTAAACACCTTAACCAAGGTATCCCATTTATACTAAACTGGTAATCATTAGTCAACATGTGAACCTGAAGTAAACAGGTCTGTCAGCAGCATAACAAAAGGAGAAGAAACACCTAATTCACAAAAAAACTCAATCAACCGCTGATTGATATCTGTAAATGCATCATAAAATGCAATGTTAGCAAGTTCATTTTGTATTTTGCACCACTCCATACACAAATGGCAATTACAGATTAAAATTTAATACGTAACGACCTACGAGCAATTCATTTTATGATAGTATCTTGGAACCTATTGTGTTTGTAAGTCGGGCAGTGTCTCTATATAATCATCACCTGACTGTAGTTATCTTCTCCTCTGCAAAGTATTTCAACTCTTAAGTAACCCCCTTTTTATTCATCTGCAACTTTACTGTATTGCTTTAATCCCACGAATTTACAGATAATCCCACGATTCTACAGATATTTTCTTCAGGAGTTAGTGGAAAGTTAAACAGAGCTACTTGAAGATTGAAGACTAAACATTCACCATATCAGCTTAAAATGGACGAATCACATTTATAAGTCTATATTTATACTGGGGTTCTACTGGAATGTCTTTGCGTGGGTTGGGGTTAATAAAAGCTCCTTATTTATCTTATCCTGCTCTTCATGTAGCCCATCAGTACAGTGTCTGCCTGAAACAGGCAATTTTAGGTCCTGTCTCATAAAGGACCCCCTTTGAGCCCACGCTGGTCTGATCTGGCCGGCTGGAAGCTGGTCCTCAGTAGACTTTGGAGTGTTGGGAAGCAACATGTAGAGACAAGTTAATGAACTAAGGATCATGTTTACTGTACAAGTTATGATTGTTAAATAGTGTATTGATAAAGTCTTTGGCATTCAGAGTGTTCAGAACAGCAGCAAGATGTGAATCCTCCCATGGCGTCCAGTGGATCAAAGGTTGTTGAGCTGAAGTAAGATGCAGTTGTTATGTTGTGGACCTTTGATGATGTTTGATGCAGAAATCTGACATTATAACATCACAAAACATGTTATGTCCCCTTTAAATTGTCCTTATATACTATTATATGTTCACAGCTTTTTCTGCTGCCCTCAGGTGGTCAAAGTCCCACTGGAAAGAGACAAACTTCCTTTAAACTGGGAACGATGGAGTCCATTTTATTTGGCACTAAACACAAGTAATACAATTAAGGTGTAGTGTAAAGGGAATATTATAAAAACCAAAACCAGTTTAAAAGGTCTTGTGTGTAAACCAATCTGTCTCTTGGTAGGATAATGTCCTGGACGACATCACAAACTGTAAAATACCTCAGCTTCACATCACTCATTCTTTTATGAGTGTAAGGTTAAGAAAACGGTTAACAAAGATTTAGTTGCCTTATTTATTCAGTGCCATTTAGACTCATATCAGCTTTGCAGGGTATAGTTGACTTCCCTAAAAGCTTATAAAACTAAAGGCAGGTAACACAGAATCCAGAAGACACCTAAGACTAGTAAATGAATGAAGTTGAACTAATATTTAAGAATTAAACAACTGAAACTTACCCTTAAGTTTGATGTACTTCACACAAGGGGCCTAGAGTATATGAATTTGTCATATTAATGGTTGGAAGACAGCATAACTCAAGCCATGTTTATCAAGTTGAAGGTAAAATAGCAAGAAGCTATTTTTTTATAATGTGATTTTATGGAACTACTTGCCCCTCGTTATTAAACAAAGCAAAACAAAAGTAAAGGCAGCGTTGTGGGAGTTTAATTCACTTGATGCCAAATGCAGGTTTAAGATTAAAGCTAATCACTGTTACTTGTATTGTAAATAAGATTCATGTTGCACAAGTACGTGGGCTAGACGGTTTGGGGAATTTTTAACTGTTAATCCACCTTTTTCAATATTTCTTTCAGGGTTTCCCCACGAAAGCTCTTCAAAAAGCGTCATTAAATATATTTGCTGTATTTTTTTGCTCTTGAAGACTGCTTTCCTTCATAAAAGAAGATGTTGGTTGAGGTGGTCGTTATTTCAAGTGAGGAGGCCCCGCTCTTCTATGAAATACCCCAGGCAACCTGTCTTTTCTTTTCATGCATCACTGAACCGATAAAGTGTCACGAAAATGTGTTTCAGTTTCCACCTCATGAAAAACAAACTCCATTATTCAGCAGCTACATTTTTGCCTGATATTGTTGCATTCAATGTACTGCACTGTGTCTGAAGCTTTAATTCAGAAATATCCAAGCCGCCCAAACTCTGTCTGCATAAGGATTAATCTTTTGTGTTCGTAATGACAGCTACACGCTTCATGAAATAGCGACAGATAAAAGCTCTGTGGAGGGCTGAGTTGTTGGGAAGTCATGTTTTCTTCTTAAAATCTGGCGAATTTTCAGCCTGACCGCCGTCTACACCTCTCCCAGCTGAGAACACAATAACACACACACGCACACTCACACACTTGCCCTGAGTAAAGGTGTAATAAAATTTCCCTGTCAGTCTTTCATGTGCGAGGCTTAAGAGCTGTCACACTAACAGGAGGAAACCACGCTTTGATAGACCCTCCGCGCTGAACAGAAATCTGCACACAGCATGCATGGACGTGTGTTAGTGTGTCTGCGTGCCAGATATTCTCACTTCCATTGCTCAACAAGTCCATAAGAAGCATTGCTGGGTCTGGGATTCATGGCCAGGTCTGGCTGAAATCTGCTTTATGGGTGTCAATGTGTCACTTTATTAGGTTTTCAGGTGTGAAAGTAATCATTTACATTCTCAATACGTGGCCAGTTGATCTGAATAATGCCTGTTTGTAAAGTTAGTAGGAGGAGTCTGAGACAGCTGATCTCTCAGCTGCATGATCCGATGAATATATACAAGTGCAACTCTTTGGTAATTTTCCTCTCATTAGCTTTTTTTATATCTTGACGACACAATAGAACAGATCCACTGTAAGCGAAGGCTGTGCAATTAATTGAATTTTGATCGCAATTTTGATTTGCGTGTCAAACAATCTCCAAACTCATATATTTGACATATTCCTTTACACAAATTCTGAAAGAGACATGCATGCGCAATACATTCCGACAAGGACAAAAGCAACATAACGTGCAAGATTTGCTATGAGGTAATATCTGCAAGTCCTGGCAACACAACAAATATGTTTAACCATCTCAAACAAAAGCACCATGTCACTCATGCTGAATAAATGCATTGTGTAACTACAAATAATCATTTGAATATTCATGATTAACAAAATAATTGTGATATCATAACCAAGCAGCCATAATGTAAACTGTAGGCTTTATGCTATATTCAGTAAGTGAAACACACACACACCCTCATCCAATTCATACACATTGTACATGTAATGAAAAATACAGAATGCTTGATTAGAAATATGTGCCCCATAATTGGCTGGCTACCATCTGGGGTGTATCCCTGCTTCTTGCCTTAATGCGCTGGGATTGGCTCCAGCAGACCCCTGCGACCCTAATGAGGAATAAGCAGGTATAGAAAATGAGATGAGATGAGATGATTAGAAATATGCAGCCTTTTCATTAATTTGCAATACTGTGTCAGCAAAGCAGTGCAAGGAGCTGTATTATCATAAAAGCTGTACCTGGCTTTGGTGTCATCTGGCAAGGCCCAGTCTGCTTTGGCCAACCCAATATGTGCATACATAAAATCCTGTCTTGATTGGTATCCAGTAAACCTTCAGACTCATGAGTCTTTTACACAAACTGGACTTCCTGGGTCATATTTCATTTCTCCTGAAGCAACACGCCTCCAGCAACGCAGCCCCCATGCAGTGTGCTTTTTTCTGTCTGAACACCTGTTTAGTGTTCAGACAGAACACCCCCCCCCACACACACACACGCACACACACACACACAAGATAAGGGTTTTGAATAAGCTTAATTAGCTTATTTCAGGATTTTTCCTGATTTGGGTTTTGATCTGTAGTAAAACACAATTTTAGATTTAACTAATCCTCTGTCACAGCAACATAAATTGATTCTGACACTTCTGTAGTCACCTCAGATGTAGTTTTTTTCCCCATATTGCCATATTTGTCATTTTGAGCAGTAAAATTCTAATTACAAACTAATTGCAGAACATGATGATGATGTTTAACTTGCTAAATAACTTCAGCTTTAAGGGAAAATATGCTTTTTGAGATTTGGTTGAATCAACCATTTTTATATGTTCTTGAAGGACTCTTGTTCCTTTGGCAGTCACTGGTTTTCAAATGCATTTAGTGGTTATTTCAGAATGATTAATTTAACCCTTATCAATGATCACTCGTGTCAAACACAAGAAAATTTACATGTAGAGTGAGCAGAACATATGCAGAGAGAAGAAGCTGTAGAGCAGCAGCAGCTCAATCACACAGCGGGACGACTGAGCAAGGGGATGCAAACCCACTTAGGATTGATCACAAATAGGATATAATCAATTTGACTCCAATTGAATTCACATCAAGCAGAAGGGAAAGGCATTTCAACAGAGCAGCAGAGGCATCTTTCTCCTCCGCCATTGATGGTGTGTTCGACACACATTTGTCATGTCGGGACCTTGTGGAGAATTTCCAACCAGATACTCAATAAAGATCCATGGCGTCGTAGTCCCCTGCCGTTTGTGGAAAATCTTTTTTCATGTCGTTTCTCATCAGTAGGGCTTTGTCCTCGGTGCAGTGCGGCGTCACCTGGGGTATTGGGTATATATGATGACTGTACAGTCTGTGTGGACTGAACACACACACACACACAGGCCAAACCCCTCCACCCCCAGACGAACACACAAATGCTGTTCCATTGATCCGTTAATCTAGTGGGGTGGGGAAGTGCAAGACTCTCATTTAGTTAAAATCATTACCCCTCCCACAAGATAGAGATAAAGGGGATTTGGAGTGAAAGGAGAAAACGGAGGAGGTAGAAGGAGAGAGGAGGCCACATGGGGTGAAAAGGGAGGTAGAAGAGAGGGGAAACGAGGGATGAAGAGAAACTGAGAAAAAGAAGCATGCATGAAGGGCGATTCTGAAATTACGTTTTCAAATTCTGCTGCACAGAGCATCTCTTTCTGTTCTCTAAATCCTCCTGACTTGACTCTTTGCCTCCCCTCTTTCTTACTCACTACACACACATATGCACACACACACACACACACACACACACACTGCTCCATACACTGCAGAGAGGAGTGTTTTGCAGAGGGAAGTCTTTGCAGCGGTCGATAGCGCTTGGCGAGTGATCTATCGACAGAGTGGGAGTGTGTGAGAGATGAGTTCAATATACTTCAATTTAGCTCCACTTGCTTTAATTACTTCCACCGTGTGTGTGTGTGTGTGTGCGTGCGTGCGTGCGTGCGTGTGTGTGTTTTCGTGTGTGTGTTTTCGTGTGTGTGTGTGTGTGTTTTCGTGTGTGTGTGGTGTGTGTGTGTGTCCCAGAGGCTGTGTGTTGTTAGGCTACCCATGAAGGCTGATAATAAAAATACAGCTTTGGCCATTATTGAATTCAGGGTCTGCTGAGTAGTTAGGAGGGTCTAGAGGGTTTTGACCCCCAGAGGTGAGAATTTAGGTGGGAAGTAATTTATTTTTTAGAGAATATGAAATATTTCTGTCCATTTCAACACTTTTTTTTCAGCTTCTCATGTTCTCTAACCCAGAAGAATAAAAAACATTGGAAAATGCTCTAATCACACAGGTGTTAATGTAATTTATGAAGTGTTGGCTGGCTGAGTTGTGAAGGTATTGCACTTAAGATGTGTTGTTCAAATGTCCTTATAGGTTTAAGTCCCACGCACCAATGAGGATTTAGCTAAATTTCAATCAAGCTGTGATGAAACTTATATTATTAGCTTATGTTCACACCTGCACTTAAAGCAGGTTACGTGTAGATGACTTTTTCAATATTTAAAGCTTAATAAATAATTAAGATGTTTTATTTCCTCTAATTGTTACTAATTAATTGAAGAGTATACATATATATATATTTTAGGAAAAATACTTCCTGATGAAGTATCAGGGGCTGCACTGGTAGATTAGATTGTTCTAAGAGACGATTTCTCCCCAATACACTTCCATGTATGTTACACATCTCATTATCTTCCACAATTTTTTGGATGAATTTGAGTTATCTGCTTTTACAAAGTGGTCTCCATGCTGAGTTTTTACATTTCTGCAAGTAAAACCTGGTATAGAAATGAATCAAATATCATTTTTGATATCTAATATATGTGCCAGCTTTTAACCTAAACTTGTGCAGAACTTTTTAAATGAAGTCAACATTCGATCGATTCAGAAGAGTTCATACAATGTTGATTAGACCAGGAATGGAGACAAAAGTCCTGCACTCTAGCTTTAATTGTATGATTCATGAACTGGATGTGGTATATACTATAGCCAATACTGCACATGTGTTTTAAGTTTATTTTTCTCTCTCTCCTCCTCCTCCTCCCTGTACCCCTCTCCGTCTGGCCTGTTAATTGATGTTTCCACTGCTATAAAGAATTTAAGAGTGAATTTGTCTGTGAATCCATAGCATTGAGCGAACATGTCCGCCGTAAGCCACATAAATGATTTTACACCACGAGGGTGGAGAACCACCGGGGGAAAAAGTGTCTGCTGTCTCATCTCTAATCCCTCATTTCCCCTCCTCCACTCTTCTTATCGCTACAGTTCTGAATTCTTCTTATTTTCCTGCACTTCCACTCTTCACCTCCGGTGAGCTCTTTGATCGTGGATCAGTGGCGGACAGGGATAATAATTCAGGCCGGGACCCTTCTCATGCAGACCACCACACCTCTGATTGTGTATTCTTGTTGTATTAGTTGATATATGAGTTAAAAGAAGTTTAGAAAGACACACACAGACTCACTGACAGTCAATTCAGAATAGCAAGAGATGAATTAAATATATGATTTCATTGCATAAAGCTTGAACCACTATGCAATAATTTATATGAGCTGAAATAATAAACCATCATTATATACAACTAGATCTAGAGACTTGTTAAAATCCAAACCCCCTGATACAGCAACAGCATTGTGTTTTATTTAATAAATCCCAGAAAACCTCTGCTCCAACACTAAATAAAGTATTATATCTGTAGTAAAACCCAATGTTACTGTTAAAGCATCATTATAAATCATCAATATCCAAATAATCAATACAATAAGAAAATAGTTAATATAATAATAATATCAGTAGTAGAGACTATTTAGATATTTAATTTAGATTTGAGCTGTTTGTGTGATTATTTAATTGGCTCCTTTATAATCTCATTTTATAGAATATATTCATGTTCTGGAATGATCCTCAGTGGGATTTATATCATTTTATGGACTAATAATTTATCATTGAACTCTTATCTTATTTATCATTAAACTTTACATTGCAGATAATTTTGCAATGTGTAAAACTGTGTGTGTGTAAAATATATATATATATATATATATATATATATATATATATATATATTTCCCTTTCCTTTTCTTCCGTCTCCCTCCATTTCCCTCGACTAGAGTGACAGGGTATAAGACAGCAGAAATAAAATAATTGATTGCTGAGCAGTGTGATTACGTAACCAGATAAGTGGATTTGATTGGCCCGCCTGGATGTCCAGTACCTCTGGCTGTTCAAGTCAGGCCAGGATGACCATCAGGCTGATGAAAACAGGTGGATTCAGACAGAAGATTTCATATAAACTAATTTAGAATGAATGACATTCATACTGTTATTGTTACATACTGTTGAAATGTGTCTGCTGTTATTCTGTAGTAGTAGAATTGTCAGCAATTCCGAGGAAAAATCCCTTCATATCTATGGAAGATGTAAAAAAAAAGTCATAAAGATAAACATAAAATATTTACAGCAGTAGGATATTGTCTTTGGGATGGACAATTAAATAAGGTTCTTATTTTGTATTCAACATGCTGACGAGAAATATTTGTGTGGACTTGAGGGGGCTGTAAGCTGAGTAATGTTGTAAAAGGCAGCATTGCAACAATAAAAGACGATTATTAAAAAGCCAGAGCTGCTGCCGACGGATAATTTTAATATACACCTCATTAAATATTGAAGGATTTGAGCTCATTCTCCCATATTTTCAAATGAAGATGATTCCATCTCAACTCAAGGAGAAAACGAACTTAAACTCACTTACTGTCCCACAGAGGATGTGCGGCTTAGCCAGATAAGGTGGTTATTCTGCTTGAGTTCATCCCCACAATGAGCATTTCCTGAACAGGTTTAAAAAAAAAAAAGAAAGAAAGAAAAATCTGTTGCTGTAAGATCACACCTGCAGGAGTTTTTTGTTGATTTTTACCTGGCAAAAATTCACCCGTAAGCAAAATTCACTCAACTGAGGTAATTAAAGCTAAATTGTATAAACAGTTTGAAATCACAGACAAGGCACTGATTCTATGTAGAACTTATGCAACATGTTTACTGCACTTAAAGGGAATTCTCTCTCATGTGCTGGCAGCATGTTGTGACCTTGGGGCCAATGAAAACCTTCACGGAAACACCTATTGTGTAATATCAAAAATCCATTGGGATTGATTGTGCTTGTTGTAATCATCTTGTCAGAGAAGATTTTATCATCAATTCCTGAAGTGCTGTTTATATGACCGCTATTTTAAACACAAAGCTTCTACAGAGCAGAATCTCTAATATCTTCTCTCCCAGACCTATAGCTTTCATTCTCTGGACAATTTCATGTCCTACCCATGTTGTGTGTAATTTGTGGTTTTAAGGTTTTGTGGATATGAGCTGAAGACAGTGGTTAGATGGGTATTTGACACGGAATCTGCGCGGTGCCTTCTGCTCGACATGTTCAACGACTGCTTCAGAACTGTCGATGATAGGGTTGAAAATATGTGCGCCGGTGTGAATCTTTCATCTGCAATATGTCAGGTAACACTCTTTCATTGGGACAGGCCGAGAGAAAATAGCAGGCAGGTGTGAGTGTGTTCGGGGGCACAGATCAGGTACACTCGGTTTACTTTAGCATGTGAGGTGGTAATTTGGCCAGCTTACTTAATAGTTGTAGTTTCTATTATTTTATAAGATGTATTCCCTTTCTGTATTATGGATGAACATATTTGTTTAAGAAATAATCTGCAACGTTTTTATGAAACACTTTTATCCACGGTGAAGCTATAAACACTGCAAAAACTGACATCTTAGCAAGTGAAAATATCTTGTTTTTGGTACAATTAGTCCAACTATTTTCTTGATTTTGGGTTAATTTGTCCTGTAATTTAAAAATATATATATATTTAATTGACTAAAAACAAGAAAAACCTTGAAATAAGCAGAATTATCTGCCAATGCAATGAGGTAATTCTGCTCAGTATTGGACTAATTGTACAAAAAGAAGATATATTCACTTGTTAAGCTTTCAGTTTTTGCAGTGTATCTTAAAGGTGAGATGCTGCATGCAAAAACTGTTTTTTCAAGTACAAGTCAAGATTTTAGATTATTTGGCTTCATATCATTTCTTCTTTCAGATTTAGGTGTTTAGGTGTTTATATTATTTTACTTTATTCCATTTTGTTGCATTAGTAGATTTTTTTCTTTCACTCTAAACCAGAAAGCTCCACTTGCACTTGCATAGACCAGAGTTTACAGGTTTAGTCCCAACTATTCAAGATTTTTGAATCTCTTTCATTGCCTGATTTATAAGAGTTATTCCAACAATAAAACAATACTGTTGACAGTATTTTGTTATTGTTGGAGTGATTAAGACATATCAAAAATGATGTCAGTAAAAACATTTGAATCTAATATGTTCAGAAAACAAAAACAATATTTTTCTAACCTGATATTTCAGTTCTGTAAATGTATGCAAATTTTGCACATAATAATAAGGAAACTGGAGAAGTTTCACAGTGATATCTATTAGTTAAAATGTTCACCTGTCCACCAGCTTGTTGCATCTGTGAAGGCATTCTCGTGATCCTGCAGATGTCACACGCCGATGGTACGTCTGGAGCAGTGGACATAGCGTGCATTCCAGTGTAGAGGAAACTGTTTGAGAGGAGATCACGGTGGACTGTTTGGTGTACAAAGCATACAACTTAAACACTTGAGAGTGTTTGGTTTGCGCCTTGTGTCTATAACCAACAGCCATCATCGGTTTCTTCCAGCCACAAAGAGGATCTCTTCCTGTTGTATTCCACTGGAAGGATGCACGCGAGGAAGGAATCATCCTTTTTTTAAAACTTTAAAGTTAATACTCTTTTTCTAAGACATATTTATATGCACTGTTTACTGATTTGATGTGTATTTGTGTACATGTGTACTCTTTACGTATGTTTGTACACCTCTTTCTCGTATTCTTCATCTTTTTTTGCAATTATTTATATTGATGTTTTCCTTTTTTTGGTAGTGTGAAAAAATGTTATTGTCTTTCTGTTGATGACGTGTCTGACAGAAAGAGATTTGATTGGTCCACGCGGAATGAAACCGCATATAAATTGAACTAATTTTCCATCCTGTCAAAACTACCTGATGAAGGTCTGAGTACCGAAATGTCGTTACATTAAAATACATAAAAATTACTATTTTGCTAAGTGATTAACAGTGTACAGGAGTTCTTTTTCCTGTTCCAGTGCAGCTTTTTGCCTCCTACGCACCTGTCCTCTGCCTAGGTGTGCACAACTTTCTCTTTTGATATTTGATGACTTTAAAAAAGTTTCTATGTGTTTGAATACAGTTGCTAATGTGAAAAGAGAAGTACGTAGCCGTCGGTCAATACGTCAGCGTTAAGAGAACAGTTAAGTCATTTCTTCATCAAAAGTTGCATGAGTTCATTGCTGACTAATACATCTGAGAATTTGGAAAGGACTTTTTTTTTTTAATTCACCACAGCTGAGTCACTCCCACAGCTCCATTAATCTCACGCACAGAGAGGTGAAGACAGACGGTGTGTGTATGTCGTAAATGTGTATGCGTGCATGTCTGTGTTGACGACTGTGAGGAAGAACACCTGTGTGGACTCGGCCGGTCGTAGATACAGTTCGTAACAGCAGAGATCACTGACTTCTACACCTGTCTGTTTTTCGGAAAACAAACTCCCCCCAACACACACACATATATGCGTACACATTGCAAGGCACAGTGCCTGAAAATTGTTTTCCAACTGACAAATTCTCTAAAATATTGATTTTGAAGGTGCCTGACGATGATCAGTCAACTGTCGTTCCTCATTTGACATTTTTCACCAATTAACTTTGATACTATACATTTTAGAGCTGCAACGATTGGTTGATTAATGGATTAGTTATTAACTATTACATTAATTGACTATTTTTATAATTGATAAGAAATATGCTCAAATTCTCTGGCTCCAGCTTTTCTAATTCCAACAAGTTTGATAATTGATTTTGTGATTTGAGTCATTTTTAAAACGAAAACGTCCAAATTCTGCAATTTCCAGTTTTTCAAATCTGATTATTTTCTCGTTTCTTTAATCTTCTATAGGAGTAAACTGTTGTGGACTGTTGGTCTAGACAAAACAGACATTTTAGGTTTGAATCTCCAGCTTTCAGAAACAGTGATCGACACTTTACAGCATTTTATGAACCAAACAACTAATCGATTAATCGTTTCAATAATCTACAGATTAATCAGAATAGTCATTAGTTGCAGCCCTAGTACGTTTGGCCATTTCGGTTAAAAAGTTTCAAACATTTTCTTGTTTCTTGGATAAATTATGGACACAAGCATGAAAAGATGTGTCATTTTAATGGATTGTTACTGGACAGAACCCTGAGGAGACAGCCTTAATGGGTGTGAGGAATAGATGATATTGTTTTTTCTTCTTCTTTTGTTGCTCTGGTTATCTCATCATGGACCATTACCTGCTGCTGGATCCAACAGTGGAGATCTAACCAGTTGATGGAAAACCCCACAGAGGACAGACAGAGAGTGGGGAGAAGGGTGGAGGCAGGGCACCACGAACACACACACACACACACACACACACACACACACACACACACACACACACACACACACTCTACTGCCTTCACACATCAGTCAGACAGCCCTCTAGTCAGGAGAACCCCTGGCTCACCTTCACACAGATTGTACAGATCTCACACACACATACACACACACACACACACACACAGAAGTTGTGCTGACATGAATCTATGCAGTCACTTTGACTCACATAAACATGTCCCCCCCTCCTCCTTCCCTGCACACGCACACACACTTCAAAGGAAAATTGTAACATGACAGGCAAGCAACACTAAGAACCCACATACAGCTTTTCTTTTGGTAATTCCTCTTCTCAGAAACCCACCTGTTTCTTGCAAACTTTCAAGTCGTACCTCTCTCTCTCAAAATCTCTCTCCCTCCATCTGAGACACACGCTCAGCCAGGGTTCGTATGCTGGTACTCAGGCGCTGTCTTTTCTGAAGTCCTCTGCCTCTCATCCTACACTGTGTGCCCCTATCACGGGATTATACCCACACCGAACTAGACACAATGTGGCTACACTCCTGCCTGCACAACTGGGCAGATGTGAACCACAGTGCTCTGTAATCTTATCTGAAACATGTTGCCGAGCTGATGAGCTTGTATGCAGGCACCGACCTCCATGGTAAAAATCTCCTTGATGTGAAATGCAGCTGGAGACAGTTTTAAGACAAGTCTGACACCGAACATCTGAAGTGGCGTTTCCCAGTGTAAGACAGTGGTGGAAGAACCTTCAGAACCTTTACTAAGTCAATGTAAAATTGACTCCTCCATTTAGAGTGTTTCTTCAGGTAAAAGTACCGAAATGTTAACAGCAAAATGTGCTTAAAGTACCAAAAGTAAAACATACTAATTATGCAGAATGACCTCTAGTTTTTTAATAACATAACAGCACATTCATGGCTCCATTCATATCTATATATAGGGGGAAAAGTGTTGCCTATAATAATACTGTGTCTCAAATTGGCCCAGAAAGCAGTTCAGAGGAAGCTGGATCATATAACATCAGTACTGATGTCTCTGCGTTGGTTACCAGTTCACACACGTAGAGCTGAACGATTTCAGGAAGAAATTGAATTGGGATTTTGTGGCGGATAAAGTGATTTCGATTTTTATTCACAATTTTCTTTAAATCAAGTTTCAGTGCACAACATTTACAAGCATCACAGAAACGGTAGATAGTTGAGGCCTACACAGACACACACACAAGCTGATTTTGAAATCCTCCTTCTTACATAAGGCTTTAAATGGACTGGCTCCTTCATGTATCTCCAGCATTATTGCTCTACAGACATCCTTTACATTCCCTTGGTGCCGGTTACTTTGTTCCATGTTCAATGATTTAATAATAGTTAATAATAGTTCTTGTTTTTGTTCCACTTCTCTGGATTAATCCACCACTGCACATTCAGAAGGAAGACTTTGTTGAGACTTTAAAATCCATCTTTTTGCTGTTTACTATGACCTCACCTTATTTATGCTTTACACCAGCTGTGAACCCAAATCACTGAGTGTTTGCTGCCTTAAAAAGTAGCTACCACAACCCTGTGACTATATGACCTATTTTTTTTTACTATTTAAGTTAAAGTTGGTTATGATGTAGCCTATATGTTAAAAACAGATGGAATGAGGCAGGGTTAGTGTTAGGGTTAGTTGATTCTGAATTAAAACAATTAATATTTATTCTAGCCTGGATGATTTATAATCAATACTTGTGCAAAAGTAAAATGTAAAGGTTTCCAGACTGTTTTACTTAAGAAATTATTTTAACCTCTTAAGACAAAATGGTACTGTGAATGAAGTGAATGTTTGACCACCTTTGGTGTGACCTAATAAAAATTTGCTTAGGCGTACCATTTTTGCAAATAGGACTGAAAAAGTTGGTGCGTCTTAAGAGGTTCAAAGCTGGTAATATGTTATTTCTAAAAGTAATCTGCAAAATAACAATGAATATAGCAATCCAATAAACTAAGTGGAGCAAAAAAAATAATATTTTCCTCTGAAGTACAATAATATTTGGAACTTTAACCATGTCCAACAGTATGAAAATCACAAAAAGTGTAATATGTCCCCTCTAAGTACAGTACTTGTAAATGTATTCAGTTACATTCCATCACTGGTATCAGCCCATCATAGGCCAGATTTTGAAGGCTGCTGTGTAAGGTTAGTTTACTCCACTCAGAGAAGCCTATAGAGCCTGTTAGAGTGAAGTAGAATAAAGGTCACTGCACATTACGTGGGGGGTAAATTCCGGCATCACACGTGGTCCTCAGGTAACTCTAGTCCCGTGTGAGCGGGACTCAAGGTGTGTCGAAGTAATTCAAAAGATTGACAAGTAACTGAACTCTTGTAAGTGAATTATGCTTAATCCAGTTTCAGTATCAGAGTATTACCTTTATCTACAGTTGAATCATGCAACGCAGTACAGACGCAACAAGACTGACAGATCAATCTCAACTCAAGGTCCTTTTATGAAGCTGTTCTGGCGTTTTTGATTATATCACATGATCTCCACTAGGAGATCGAGTTAGTCCAGATGTCTTTGAATTGTAGATTGTTTTGGCATCTGCTGTTTCCAAGGTCAAGGCTGAACTTTGACCCCCAACTCAGAAAAATATTCTGCTCACAGTGCTGTCAAGTTGCGCTCTTTGTCTCTGAGAAACTGCAAAAACCTCCACTCGCTCATACCTGCCTTTCTAATTTATTTTCTAACACCAGCACTGCTCTTTCTGTCTTACCTGCTCCTCTTATATGTCAGAGTGACATCTGGTCAAATCCGTCTCAGGTGTTGTAAGAACAAGGGATGACTCACTCTAGACAGGCGGATGAACAGAGAGATAAAGGGAGGATGAAAGAGTGCAGCAAAGCACTCGGCCTGCCAGTCACTTGTCTAATTGCTGTGTCTGTCAGAGGAAACACGAATGACTTCATGTTATTTTTCTCTTCTTTTCCCATTACTTCTATCGCTCTGTTTATCTGTTTTGGATGAACCATACTCTTTAACCATTTGTCATCTCTCTTTCTCTCATTTGTTTTCTTACACTGTCTGTCTTGAAGTTGACGTGTGGCACATATTCTTTATGAAAAGACATAAATCTCCTTGCACTTATTTCATGTAAAAAATGCATGTGTGTTAGTGTCTGAAAGCCTTTAAATGATTTGGAGGTAAGTGTTTAAATGTGACACTGATAAAACATGGCTAAATTTGTAATTTCATAACTGTTCCATAGTCCAACAGTTATAGGTAGTTTGCAGCTTTGGCTGTGTATAGCTGTAATTGAGCCTGAACTATTTTTGCCTCCCTGGATGGTGGCAAAATATATATATACTATATCTGTCATTGGCGCTACCATAATCGGTAGGAATAGTACATCATACAATCTATTAATCTATTTTTCTTGAATCTACCCTGTAACAAGTGTGGCCATATTGTAGCCCCACAGTCCTCGTCAGCGACAGCTTCAAACAAACGTAGGACCAAACTATATTTCAGCAGATAGAACAGGTGATTTTATTTTATTATTTGCTTAATCAATCAAGCCTGTAACTGTCATGCTAAATTGTTCTGAGCATAGTGCTATAGTAGCGATGTAGCCTCATTTTTAGGTTTTTAGGATAGTGAATTCGTATTGAACCATCACTTTTTGCTCTCAAGTAAAGCTTTTCATCACAAATCTGCGAAGGTAAGACATATTTGTTAGTCACTGTAAATAAGTGGTTGGAAATAATAGTGGTACCCTTTAACTCACCAGGGTCTTAGCTTTCATATAAGCTGCTATTTTTGTGTAGCATGAAGTATCAGAGAGGTAGCAATGGAAATGTGGACAGTGGATTGACTGCCAATCAAACATAATCGATACTGAGAGAATTGGACATGCAGGTTTGTGTTGTTGTTGTTACTTTGACATACAGACAGATCTGTTGAATTGGTGCTTTATCACTGATACATGCCAAGTTCCTGAGTCACTTTCCTAGTTATGGGTAGAAGGCCGACTTCTCTGTCTGTGAAAGGTGATATAATGTGCTTTGTGGCTTTGGAGAAGCTTTTCAAAGTTTGAGAAAACGAGTCATCACTTGAGAAGATTAAAGCTATAAACCTCAAGAGGCCGTGGATTACGGTGATTTTAGAACAGCTCAGGGCCGTTGTTATAGGCACGATGTGGAGCTTAATTAGTTTAAAATCAATAGCCAGATCTTTCTTGGCACACCTAGTCTGAAAACAGAGCACAGACTGCTGTTTAACAGCCCCAGCTTTGGTTTCCTGACATTTCCAGCTCTTCAGTGTCACTCTCATTAATTTAATTGTCTCCTTTCTTTTTCTCTTCCTATCATGTCCATCTTTTTCCACCTGTCATCCAGGCTTAGCCCACCCAGTAGGCCTTAATCCAAATTATCAAAATAATTTTGAAACCATGTGTTTGGTGCAGTAATACTGATGTAAGGTGGTCAAAGGTGTGTGTGTGTGTGAGCTCTTTACAATGGCTCTGAATATGTCTCAGCCAGTAATAAGCACAGAACTGAACTATATGTTTTATAAAACACATTCTAACATGAAGTTTGATTGAAAGTCAGAATATTTCTGTGCCTGTTGCATCAATTTAGACCATTTAAATCTCACTAACTTTAAGCTTAAGTACTTACACTACCATTAGCTGCACTGTGCTATTATTGACTATATATAATATTTTCTTTTCTCTGACCCATATCACTGATTATACAGAGATGAAAATATTTTTATAGTTCCACACTATCAGCAAAAAGTCAAGAAAAACTCACATTAAAGTACCTTCAATCAGGTAAGACTAAATAGCAGAAACACCATTGAAAAATCACAAAGAAATCTCTCATGACTTGTTTTTCTTATTTTTATTTTAGCTCATACCTGTAAAAATATATTCTCAAAATAAATAAATATATGAAATAAATATACTGTATGTCCTAGGAAACAAAACCTCATAAATAAGAATAAAATCTGTCAACAGGCTTGTAAAGGTGTCGACGGCTTTTGTTTGACAGAATTCCTTCACTGGGTTCTAGAATGAGTCTCTAGTGTTCCAACAGAACACGCAGTATTCCACCACGGGACAGCACAGTCCTTATAAAACTCCATTGAACCAGTTCTTCTTCTTCTCTTATTCCTCATGCACTCTGTAGAAAAGTTGCATTTTCTGAGCAGCGTCTGTCTTTGGAGCAATTTCAAACAGAGTCCAACCACTTCACAACAGTCAGTCCAGTGCAGGTGACTGCACCAGCTCTCAGACCATTTTCCCAAACCAAACATGGCTCCTTTCCAGTGCATGAAACTACCTTTTTTTGTGTAAACCAGCCACACTGTATAGTGGATTATGCATTTTAAAGAAATAGTTTACTTAGCAGCCACAGTAGTGTTTAGAATAAAATAAAAAGGTCTACTGAAAACAGTGGAAATGACAAGATGTACCAGCCAGAGCAAAAAACAAGTTACTAGCAGCTGGTAGTTAATCTCAACTATCAGTTCCACACTTTTGTCCCCTTTAACATGCAGTTTGGTGCGGCAGGTAGTTGGATTTAAGAAATGGAAATGGCCACCAGGGCCTCTGCATAGGCCAACAAAGGGACAGTATTTGGGGGGTGGGGGTAAGGAGGGCAGGTAGTCTCTTCACATCTTCCCAGATTCCTGGTTGTTCTTTTCAGTCAAGCTCCCCGGCCAGTCTGGTCCTTTCCTCCATGCCAGCAGTGGGGAGTGTGTGGATTTGGTGCACTTCATATGATCCCATTTTTTTCTGTCCAGATCAAAAAGATCTTCCACCTCCCTGAAGGAGAGGGGGTGGCGGCATTAGGTGCACTCGGATTGCTTTTCAGCTCAGACCGACTCTGAGGGGTTAACGCTTAGTTTTCACCTCTGGCCCAGTATGTCCCTGTACAGCTCCGGTACCCTGTCCGGGTCTACGGGTCTCGGTAGGAAGTGGGTGAACCTCTGATGCCGTCTCGACCTTGTTCCGTCCCGTGACGTCCCGTCTTTGTTTAAAGCAACAAAGTAAAATGCACCTTTTTCTCCGTGCCGGTAGATGTTGGAAGAGTAGGTGTTGTACCAGTTTTCTTCAAACTGCTCCTTGAAAACACATTCTGCCGACAGCTTCTCCTGCAGAAAGGAAAGAGAGAGAGAGAGGAAAAGTGAGTTTTTACGGAGCGAAATGTGCCACCTGTTGGCAGTGGGACACACATCAGAACTGCAGTTCTGTAGTTTTAAATACACATCTGTATAGTGTGTGTTCAATCTGTACTCACCGATCCATACAGCTCCCCCTTCGTGTTCATGGCGAGGTAGAGGCCACTGTCCACCCCTCTGATGCTGACCAGTCCCACGGCTAGACTGATAAACTCCAAAATACCTGCACACACATTAAATCACATTAGATTACAGTACGCTCATTTGACACACACTTTTTCCCAAAAAATAACACAATAAATGCATTTAAACTCCTTCTTAGTGCATCTTTGCATTAATATGTAATGTGGTTAAAAGCTCCACTGCAACCTGTGATATCCTTATATCACATATTTGTGTATGAACCACGGGAAAAACTGAACTGTCAGATCAAACTTCACCTGCACTCAAAACAAAAAAAAAAGTCCAGTACATTTAACAAGCTGACTGACAAGCAAGGCTGGGTGTCTGGTATGGCCTCTGGCGTGAAGTTACATCCAAGTCTCAAATGGAATGAATCAAGTGCCAGAAGTGCTACAGCCTTGCTGCAGGAAAAAAAATCTCAGAGCAGTCTACTTTTGATCTGTAAGCTGCAGCTGTTTATCTTGATAACCGAAGATTAGCCGGTAAAAGTCAAGAAAAGCTTTAAATCTAATCTCAACGAGGAAATGTGGTAGAAATGTGCAAACAGAAAATACCCCTTGCTGTCAATATATATATAGAAAGAGAGAGTTTAGATGCACGGAATCTACTGGTGGCAACACTGAATAAAGCTCAGTGTTGTAGCAGCAGCTGGCCTCACAGTAGTAGGCTGCTACATATATGATAAGTGTCTGATCATAGCAGCCTATTATAGCTGATTATCATGTGATATTAATAGGTTACACGGTTACATAAAGTGGGTGCACCAGTGGGTGGTGATGCAGATATGATCCCCCCAGTGTCCTGAGTTTGAACCACCACACCTTCTCCTTGCAAACACTTCAATATTCTGCTCACTATGATGCAAATATCACAGAGAGAGGAAATTAAGATTAAAATTAAACTAATTACACCCTATTTCTTTGCAAATGTGTGCATGTTTCAGTGACACCATAAGGATACCTGTCAGCATGTTAAAGAGCCGAGTTAGCATTGTAAATCCCTATACTGCTCCTATTACTCTCACTAATAACAGTTATGTGAAAGAGGTTAGTACCGAATCTGCTGTGGTCCTTCCTGGTGCCCTGCACGGTGCCGTCGGGACGGATCTCCAGGTGGAAGCCGGTCCTGCAGTAGAGCTGCCGCCGCCTCAGGATCCCCTTCAGATGGCTGAGGTCGGCCAGGCTCCGGGACAGCCTCTCCGCGGACACCAGGTGCTCCTGCTGCTGCTGCCCCTGTCCCCCCATCATCAGTCCGCCCACCGAGTTGTAGTCCACCGCCCCGGCTGGGGTGAGAACGAAATGAGAGCCGACGGGAGCCGGAGCGCCGCCCGCGGGGCCAAAGCTGTCCAGAAATCCGTTGAAGCTCCCAACCTCGGCCGCTGCCCCCATCACAGATAAACGCACCCGATCCTGGTTTACAGCAGCGCAGGGAGATCCCGGAGTCCCCGGAGTCCAAGTGATGAGCAGAGAGAGCCTCGCTGTGAGCGGAGGAAAAGAAAAGTTGGACGCGGGGGGGGCGGAGAATTAAAAAAAAGAAAGAGATCCCCCAACGAGTGCGCGTTTTGGCGCAGTCTCCAGCACCGTTAATTAGACTGACGTCTGATTAAAGTCCCGCGTTATGTATGCAGGCATCCCGGCTGCAGCAACCCGTGTCCCTTCTCCTCCTCCTCTCTCTGGCTATTTATCCCTCTCTCCTCTCCTCTGCCCGCACCCTCTCTCTCCTCTTCACCTCGGGATACTCCCCTTTGCTCCGGTGCACATCAGGGTTTCTCTCTCTCTCTCTCTCTCTCTCTCTCTCTCTCTCTCTCTCTCTCTCTCTCTCTCTCTCTCCCTCCTCCTCCTCGTTACCTCCTTAATTCACTTCCTTTTATTCCTGCGGTACCCTCTCTTCTCCTCCAGCAGCAGCGTGAGGTGCGTGAAGACTGGCACGCTGCACTCCACGCACTATATAACCCACTCCGTATATAAAATTAACCCTGAGTTGCCTTTTATTATGCAAATTTGCCCTGATCTCCTCCCTTTATGGCGCATTACTCTTCCCGTTTGAAACGGAGCCCCTTCATCCCCCTTCATCGTCGCTCTTCTGTCTCACCTTTTGATGTTCAGTTTCAGTGGAGGGGGAAAGGAGGAGAACAGGGACTTGGAGAGGAAATTAAAAACTACTAATGAAAATGTTCCTCACTGTTTTTCCCTCTGCTTCCCAGGCTAAAGATTAAAAGAAGCTCATGTGCTCAAATGCTCATCACGGGCACTTCAGCGCGCCAGTTTTTAACTGTGCGAGTGCGCAACTCGGCTGTAACCTGTGTGTGAAATGGACGTGGAGCGAAGGAGTGTGTGAGCGTGTGTGTGTCAAACAGCATGAAAGTGATATTGCCATTACCCTAAACGCTTTACAGCCCCACGCCCCCATTTCGAAATGACTCAGGTGCGGCCGGGAGAAAAGGAAAGCCCCCATTTGCGTAATTTTCGCACTCGGTTGTTGATTTATGGCCCCCGTTTTATGTAACCCAGCCGCGCGTTTACAGCGCCCGCACAGACACACAAGCACACACGCACCCATACACACGCACCTGTGCAAACGACATCACTTGACTGTCAATCCCCTCATTGATCTTTCCACGATGCTTTGAACAGCGCAGGAGCCCATATATCCTTAATTGTGGTCTTAAAAGACGAATCAAAGACACAGAGGCTTCAAAGTGGAGGGATCTTGTAAGGGGATCAGGCAATAACAACCTGAAGAAGGGAATATACCTGTTTGAACTGCAGGCTTAGAAAATACCCCGACACTTGACACTTGAAGGACTTCAGGAAAAAAAACAGTAGCTGTTAATTCTTTATGCAAATACAGTTAGTTATGCATAGATATGTATTTAATTATCATAACTTTGAACACATTCCTTATTGACAATTTAATATTTCACTTTCATGCAAGAAACACTTTTAAGAATCAATATTTTTAATTTAATATGATTTAAAGGTCCCATATCTTTCACTTTTAACAAGCGTTGAGATCCATAACTGAATATATTTGTGGTTTTAAGAACCAAAAATCATTTCATTATAGATTTACATCTCCTCTATCAAGCTTCTCTCTGGAGCTCTAGTTCTATTACTATTAACGAGCCTCTCTTCCGATTGGCTGATCGCTGGGACTGTAGAGTTGTGACATCACAACATAACAGAAGTCCTGACTCCTGGCTCATTTTAAGGCAGGGTTTCTGAACACAGGCTGTGTGCATTTCTCTAAAACATGGACAGTGTGTATATAATACTTAGACTTATAATAAAAAAAGCTATTAAAATCCCTTTTTACAATATGGGCAATAAATAGTGGGTAGAAAATACATGAGCCTATTTAATGGATCTTGACAAATGAAGATGAAAATAATACATTGACTGTATTGCTCATCTGATCTCCCAACTTTATTTGCATTGTATAAAATTGTGGCTTGTCAATTGACACAAAACCAACAGAAGTTTTTCCAAATATGGGCTATTTTTGACTTTCATTCGCAATATATGACATTTTCTTCCTGCATAAAGCTCGCCTACTGCTCAGTGTGATCTGAGTTGCTTGACTACATATATGATCACAGGGACAGTGGCTATCCGGACATGTTGTAGCCTATATAGCATTGATTTTGGCAGCTGCCCCCTCCCTTGGGAGTTGCATTGATAAATGAGTTGAAGGTGCAGAAGTGTGCATGTCGATTTCTCCAGCGTGACAGAAAGACACTGTGGGACAGCCGGATATGTATTTTTATATATTGTGTAATGATGTGCGAATAAGTGAGACAGACAGACAAAGTGAGACGGCGTCTGTGTGTGGTGCTTCTCCCCCTTTCCCTCGGTTCATTAATATTTATGACCAGCAAAAATAAGTTTTATTTTAGAGGTAACCGGGTCGATGGGAATCGCCTCCAGGCTGATCCGATCCTGATGTATTGGATATCGATCCGGCCCATAATGAAGACGTCAAACTATGCCGTTTCCACGCACACTTAACGGTTCCCAGGCTCACGTGGTTCGCTTCAAAATGTAATTTCTTGGTTTATTGCTTTGTTTGTGACATGAGACGAGAAGCAAACCACCACTGCTGCATGAAGGAGGAGGAGGAGGAGGAGGCCCTCAGGGCGATATCCCCTACCCACCCCGTCCCGCATCCACCCACATACACACACACAAAAAGAAAATTACAACCTAATCGAATGCCTGGATAATGGAATAACTGAATAAGTAGCCTAGAGGTTATTAATGCAAGTGGCTTCTGAACTGGGGTCTGGGGAACTCCGGCGGTCCTTGAAAGCTGCATCCAGGGGGCCTCCATCTAAATGAAGACTTTCATCATGGTTCCTAGCCTACTATTTGCTGCTTAGAAAAGGCACAAGAGTCTTGATATTTCAACTTTCACCACATAAAGCCAGAGAGGGGGATCATTGGGAATTAGGGATGCAAAGGGGCAGAAAATTCCCTGTAAATTTCCATGGAAAGTTAAGCTGGGGAATTTTTGAAATGTTTATATTTATCTGACTCTGATACAGCAGATTTAATTTCCCCTGCAGTGGAACTCGTCTGTTGAATGTTTTTAGCCATGAGTACATTTTTGGCACTTTTGCATTTTACAGCATTCTTCATGTAGGTTTTTCCACAATATTCACACATATACAACAACTTTCCCTCAACATCAGCTTGTAAGAAATGCTTCCACACATCAGATGGTGAACGTGGTATTTTTCTGTTGAATAAAATAACAACAAATCTTGTAAAAACACTAATGCAACAGGATTGGTCTTCAAAATACTTGACAATTGGTGTATAATTTCTTGAATGGTTATAGTAAGTAAAAGGTCAGTGAAATGAAAAACAGCTTACTTTTAGCACTAAACTCACCAGCTATCTAGCTAATCAATGAATATGTTTAATATTTACAAGTTAAACATTAATACCATTATAGATAAAATATATTTACCCCATAATATTATCAAAACGTACTTGCCATTATATAGTCTATGGGCTCAAATGTGTGGCTTCAATAGTGTACTTTCATTAAATCTGGTTGTTTTAGCCAAGATTACGTTACAATATATTTTCTCCAACTATATTTAAGTTTCCTGTTAAGGACCAGCATTACATT
Organism: Lepturacanthus savala; assembly: GCA_030544235.1. Classification (NCBI taxonomy): domain Eukaryota; kingdom Metazoa; phylum Chordata; class Actinopteri; order Scombriformes; family Trichiuridae; genus Lepturacanthus; species Lepturacanthus savala. The sequence continues at coordinate 2,050,871 of CM060466.1, read as the reverse complement.
TAGTACATTTTGGATTTCTTCACATTTATTTCCATTAATTCCCATGGAAAGATTCTCTCAAAATTTTAATTTTGCAATCCTATTGAAATGAATTATTGAATCTTTATATTACAATTTCCTCTTTTTATCTTTCAACCCATGAATGAATGTAAGACACTAGCAGATATTAAAGTAGATGTGGGTAGTGAAGACAAAAAATGTAACTTTTAATGATATTCTGAGGTGTGTGTGTGCATTTGTGCTTGTACTTCATGCCACCTAAAAAAAGTCTGGATCCACTACCAATGGTTCTCTGTTTGGGGCCTTTATTACATGTTCATGAAAACGTTTTGATTAAAGAATGATTAGTTAATGCAATCTTTGTTAAAACTGAATGATGTCAAGAATTATTTAACATCTCAATCAGCCATTATCAGCCAATTAAGGGAGTCTATTGTTATAATTAGTCATCATACAAGGCTAATCTTTGGTTTATGAGCAAAATAGAAACCAAAGAAACACATTAAGGTCTTAATAGGTATATTCAACTTTTAAAAGGGTTTATACCAAGAGGTTTTGATTGTCCCTGTTTGATCTGTTTTTAACTTTTGGCTGAATAGAACTCATAGGTTAGAGTGATCCACTGTGCTTCATGTGTGAACAGGTGACAAGCCCATCTATCAGACTTCTCTCCTTTATTCTCCCGGCATCAAAGTCATGCGAAAAGCCCCATCAGGTTAGCATTAGTCCTACATGTAAAGACTTAAACGGAGAGTTCATCTTTGATATTCGTTTGATATCTGCTCTCCATCGGCTGCTTTGATCCCTCTTCCCTCTAGAACTCTAGAACTTCCCTCTAGAAATTTGATACGACATTGACCCTCAATGAAAAGTGAAGATTGACAAAACGTTGACATCATTGGTCAGTTTTAATTCTCTCCATGTAAACGGAGATGTCTTTCATGTTGATTCCAACATGCAAGATATAATAGACTTTCAAAAAATGCTGCTGCTTTTATTTGTGATTTGCTATAGATTTGCATGTGTTGCGTTTTCATTGTATTTCACTACATTTCAGAGGGTATATTTTCTTTTTACCGGGTATGAGTAAGATACTTCATAAATTAAGTTGCATTAACATTAAAAGATTTTTTTTAATATGGCCAACAGTATAAATACAGTAATAGTCTAATATTCTAATTATAGGCTATAATGTTTAATATTATAATTCTGAGATGGTCATTTTTGCCATATTGACCACTACTTTTAATATTTCATGTACATTTCTTCCTAATATATCCCTATGTGTAACATGTAACCTATGGACTTTTACTTAATAATACTTAGCCTATTTACTATAATAGTGTTTTATATTGTTAGCAAATTACCTTTTTACTTACAATTGTAGGAAAATATCTGAATATAAGCTTTCACCACTAGTAGTTAATGATTTAAGAAATTACACTTTTATATATTTATTTATCATTTTTTAAACAATTTTACTGATTTATGGAATTCTCTTCCTTCCTTCATCTTATTCTTACCCACTATTTAGACTTTCAACAGTCAGAACAGCGCATTTCTACCCAATAGATTTTAAGAGTCATGTATTGCTTAGGTATAATCACCATTATTACTTTTATTGCAATAATAATATTATATATAATAATAATAACAGCTGATTTGATTTATCTAAATTTGATGTAGGCCTTACCCAATTGGCAGTTATAGGCCTACCAGTTTATTGATTAAATTCTATGTATATAATCTCTAATGTATAAATCTGTAATGTTCACAGGTCGGTGTGAACACCTCATATGTGTCTATATAAACGAATCATTGACCTTGACTCAGTGAAGCCTCTAATCCTCTCCACTCCACCATGGATGCCTGCTCTGTGCGGGACTTCTCCCTCAGCCTCAGCATCAACTCAGCGACCGCACATCTCGCGAGGGGAAACCACGCGAGACTTCGCGTCGCTGCCCGCAAAGTTATAATCGCAGCAGCGCAGCAGCAGCAGAAACAGGCAACAACAGCAGCAATGGCCGCTTTCCGCAGAGTGACAGCGCTGGCGGGCAAACTGAGCGCCTGGTCGGCGGCGAGGAGCGAGTCCGTCGGCGGAGGGAAGGGACGGCGGCGTCTGGCCGTCGGGATGAGCCTCGCGACCGGAGGCGCCGTGGCTCTCTACTTGTGCAACGAAACGACGAGCGGCGGAGGCAGGAAGAGGATGGAGAGGCAGCGCACCAACGCGCTGCCGCTGCCGTCCATCCCCACCGTGGAAGCCAAGGAGAAGGTGAGTGACCGACGGGGAACACGGGCTGCAGAACCCGAAGGGCCGTGGAGGCTTTGTGAGCGACACGTAGCGATGTGGTTGCTTGTGGACAGGAAATGTTCGGTCCTCCTCAGTGTTGACATAAGGGCCTCTGGAGACCAGGAGAGACCGCTGAGTCTTCACACCAAGATTAGACCCAGATATAGCCTGCTGCTGCGCCGTGGCTGGCGGTTTCTATGTTTTTTTTGTTGTTTTTTTCCCCCTCGAGCGGATAAGCGGTGTCATTCATTCCCAGCCCAGCCCAGTGGAAACACTTCGCTCATGTTTTGGCTGCTGGACGATGTGCGCACGCAGGACGCAGGGATGGCGCTCTCCGCTCAGCTGGTGCTGAAATGACAACAGGTCGAGAATGTTGGCTGTCACCTGGAGTCAGCAGCGGTTTACCTGAAAACCACACTTAGTAAAACCACTCGAGGAAATGTCTTAAATGTCTATTATTGCAGTGGTTCTCAAACTTTTTCATGTCACAAAAACTAGATTTGGGTCTAGATGTTTTATAACAAAAAATGTAGAATTGAAACTGCCTAATCAAAAATTAACCCTCCTGTTATGTTTATCGCTCAGCAAAAAGACCAAATAATCCTAATAATCATTGTGAATATTTCATTATTAACTCCATTGCTGACTATTCTATCAGTATTTAGTAGAATGGTTCCTGACCTCTAACAGGTAATGGTTTAATTAGGATAAATCACTCGCTTTTCATAAAAAAAAAAAAAAAAAAATTCTTAAGGTTTCACCACTTAATTACTTTTGAAAGACCATCATACAACAAATTGCAAATTGACCTGATCAGTATCTATGTGATATAAACATGTAGAGATGAAACCTTTTCATTTTATACATCGATCATACTAATTAAGGTGAAGATGAAGAAGTTTCATCCTGAAAAACCTATTTTTGTCTAGGTCTTCAAACTTTAAAAACAGGTAAATTTTCACCCATAACAGGACGGTTAATAAATATATGACTCATATATTTTTTAATTTAATTGATTTATGTGTATATGTTTTTATTTTGTAGATAAATGCTGAATTTATTTGATCTTCCATTTTATTTATTATTTTTTAAATTTATTTAAATATTCATCCCCTAATTTATTTCTCTCTGCATTTCTACCTCAGTATATAAAATGGAAAATAAAATTTAAAAGGAAAGTTTATTTGAACAGCACATTTCAACACCCTGGTAATTCAAAGTGCTTTACATAAAACATTAAAAGCACATATTAATTAAATATTTTTTATAAATATGCCATATTGTCCTCCATACATTCTGTCATTGTTTTATCTGGAATAGAATTACAGAATTATAGTAAAAATAAATCATTCTCATTTTATCTGGAGACCCCTTGACCCCCCTCAAGGACCCCTGGGGGTCCCTGGACCCCACTTTGAGAACCATTGCTTTACTGTACACTTTACCTGGGTTTTATCTGTTTTTCTTTGTGGTTTTAAATGCCAAAAGTCTCCTATTAATATTAATGAGCCTCTCCTCTGATTGAATGGCTGTAAATGGAGGGGTGGGTGGTGGCTGCATAGTTGTGACATTGAACTTTGCTGAAATCCTGACGGCTCGTTTTAAGGCACAGTTTCTAAATACAGGCTGTTAACATTTCTCTGTGGATTGAGAGATTTGTAACATGGGACAGTATTTATAAAGCAGAATATTGAACCAGAACTCATGAATCATAATCATAAAATCATATTTTTAAACTGTAGGATCATTATTCTGTAGACCATCTAAAACTGAAGCTTACATTACAAATCAGGTATACAGTACAGAATTTACATAACTTAAGGAATAATCTGTTTCCATCAAATTTCATCTGCTTGTTTTATTTAGGATGTAATGAATATGATTATGGACACTGTATCACAGTAAAAGTATATATTGTATTTAGTAATTTCATTTTAACAGTATCTATAATACATAATTTGTCTACCAATACCATTTACTTAAACTCATAAGATCTAAAAGAACCAAATTAAATGTTTTAACTCAAACATTGATAATGATATTCATGTTAAATGTAGTATTTTTTTGCTTTTAAACATCAACAGATCAACAGTTTTTTTATGCCTTGAAGTCGACTGTGAACAAACAGGAAGCGAAATCACATGTGGAAATGATTAAAATCTGACTTCTGTGTTCTAAGCTGCTGACCCAATATGTTCCAAGACAAATTATGAGTAATACGACTGATGTGGCTGGATATATATATATATATATATATATATATATATATATATATATATATATATATATATATATATATATATATATATATATATATATATATATAGGTGTTGGAAGATCAGTGAATTTATTAAAATGCTGGCAGGGATCAACATTTTCACCATTTTCTGCTGACATTTTCTGGACCAGATTAATCAATAATGAAAATGATCTTTAGTTGCAGATCTTATGTCAGAACGTTTGCCAAAAAAGGACTACAAATGCCTTTGCACATAATGATGATGTAGCTTTAAAAATAAAGCTATTAAAATAATAAAATTTGTCCAGATATGTGACTGCTGTATGAAAAGCAGGTTTCAGGCCAGTGTACACTGGGTTTATATAGACCTACTGAAATAAACTGAGAACAGTGGCCACCATTAGTAGCAGGTCGATGCAGTTTGTAGTAAATGGGTTAAACATGACAAACTACAGGTAAAAAAAACATAAAACCTACCAGGAATGCAGGAATTGCCTATTGGGACAAGTATGAATGAGGGTAGACACTTAGCAAGAAAGCTAGCTTCCAAGGAGGCAGGAAGGTTTGGCTCAATAGTGAGATGGAATAGCTTCTCTGTAGGGAATTGGAAAACATATGATTGGAAGGGGCTGAAATAAATGGGAGTAAGTGAAATGCAGAGGCAGACAATCTGATTTGCTGGAGTACAACGGCAAGAAAACATTCCCAGGAAATGCTTGTCCTTAAGGAACACAGGACCCCCTTGGGAATGTACTGAGACTCTTGCTCTGGCAGTTTGGCTCTTACACTCTGGAGGAGGAGTAAAAAACACATGATATCATTGGCAAAAAAAAAAATAAAGCAATGACCTCTATTATTAAAGGGCCAGCTGGGATATCTGAACTTCACATTAAAGAAAACAGCTTCTTGTTACATAAAAATGCTGCAATTCAGAAAATAAGCCAATGAACAGTGACACCTTAGCCGGATCCCTGTTTTTACTAAACTCAAATAACTGGAGTCAGGAGGAACACATGAGACAGTTCAGTGCTGAGAAAACAGAGGAGATGGACTTCAGAGCTGCAGCTGTGAATGGAGAACACTGGATTCCCTGAGGGGAAAACACCTGGGGCATCTGCTGTGCAGGAGAACAAGACCAGGCAACAGGAGCAGGTTTATTTGTGGCTACATGGCACTTATAAGAACACAGTTTCCAGTGGGGCTTACATCATTTTTTTTCTGCCTTATAGTGTAGCAGCATGGCATGTGAACCTGGCTCCCTCTGCAGAACTTTGTGAACTTCATTCATTAGCGAGAGCCAAAGCCACCGGCGTCTCTCCTTTTACACTTGATTACGGTGCATTCCTATGGAGCGGAGCACTCATCTCCTATTCATGCCTTCAAACGCTCCTTTGGTGAAAGTCAGCATCAAAGCTTTATGAATGAATCCGTGCGCTCATTAGCATGTTAGCTGAGCTGAGCAGGAACCGCGGTGCGTCGGGCCCTGCGGTCAAACAGGTTTAAATTTGGAAACCTCTCTGCTAATTACACAGCTTCTTGCAGCACAATCTGTTGGCGTGGCAACTTCCTCTACTGCAGCTAATCAAGTCGAAGCCCTGGCTCCTCACAGAGAGAGAGAGAGAGATGCTAATCAAGTAGAAAGTAGTGTCAAAGTATAAGTGTGTGTGTGCGTGTGTGTGTCCCTGTTCTCATGTTATTATACTGCGCCAGAGGTGCTGACTCTATTTATATTCTCAGAGAGCTAAATGGAGAGAGCTAGTGCCAAGAATAGATGGATCTCCTCATTATAGAGGTTCAAAAGCAGTGAAGACGTGCATACAGTTTAGATTCCGCTGTCTGTATGAGTTCTCTTCATGAAAACCATGACAGTAAGAAGAAGTCACGTTTAACCTATTGAAGCCTATGAGCCTCTAAGTCTATAACCATTATTTTATACATAAAATTAAAAAAATCTGATGCTTATTCATACAGTTTTTAATGAAATGTCTGTAGAGAACTTAGACAAAGGTTTTAAGTTAAGTTTCCAAATGCTTCCTGTCACATGACATCATCAAAACATGCAAAACCTCCCAGAAAGAGGTAATTATATTTATATTATTATGATTTTCAACCTTTATATATATATGGGATAAATATATTTTTGTCTATGTTGTTATGTTATGTTGTTTTGTTAGTGACTCAACTGGTATATTCATGATAATTATATTCATGAAATCTTTGAAAAAATGGGTTGAGTATAAAATGACAGTCATTGATTTAGCAGCACTTAGGCTTAAATGGGTTAAACTACCAACACATTAAGGAAACAAATCACGTATCCCTGTGTTTATGCTGTTTTCTGGTCTGAAAGTCAAATCTGGCGGTTGAGTAGTGCATTGATACCGTTCTAATTTATAGCCAACTCATTATTGTACTGTATAATGATTAAATAAAATGAAGTTTATCTTCTTATTGCCCTCTACCTTCAAATATCCTTAAAGTAACCCTCACAGTACAGTACAGTAACATTTATTTTGTTGTGTTTATGTTATATGTTCTCAGGCACGTCCGTTTGACTTTGAGGACGGAGACGTGTACATGTCGTCCCACGAGCATCGTTTCCGCATGTTCACCTCTGTGGAGTACGACGGGCAGCTGTACATGACCCCACAGAACTTCATCGAGTCGGTCACCATGTGTGAACCAAGGAGTACGTATCATCTGCAAACATCTTTTACATTTGTGTTCAAGGGTTCTGACCTGAAACAGAATATACCAGAATATCAGAGGCTTTGTCTCCATGATTGAGACAGACCTGGAGTTGCTTCTTTTGTAAATCAAAAACAACAGAAAAAAAAATATAAAAAAAAAACAAAAACACGTCATTAAAATAAAAAACAAAACAAAAATAAAACAAAAAAAGATGAAGATAAGAGATTTCTTCCACTATTTTGTTATTTAATTCAGTGCTTGATTCTCAGGAATCAGAATAAATCATTTTCACCTTGAATAGGAGCAGATGGGAGTTTAAAAGAAAAAACATCTTTGCATCTGCTATGAGAGACATTTTCATTTTTTTCACATGCATTTGAGAAGCTATTGATTTTGTTTTTATTTTGTTGATCACAATCTTGATATGATCAGTGCCAGCTGTTAAAGCAGATCTTTTATTTTTTATGTATTTATTGTTTTATTTTATACATATATGTATATTTTTTTACTGCTGCCATGTTTTTAAAATCCTTAAAAATCCTGGGTTTGAACACATCTCTGCTGTCTCTGTCCGCCTGCTGCCAGTTGTAACAGATTAGTCCTGGCCGACCAGCCTCAAAGCAGATGGCTTTACAGCTATTGTTTAGTCTGAGGTTAATGTTAGTCAGACACACACATACACACACATACACTCCTCGACTTGTCCACATTCCATTTGCTCACATTTACCCTCTTCTCTGGCCAATCATCTTAAATTTTTCCTTTATGACAACTGGATCAAATATGTCCTCGCAAGATTTTTTCACAAACGCATCCAAAAAAGCTGCTATTCCTCTATTCAGCGGGCGTGTGATTGTATTGCGTGCAAACTGTGCACCTGTATGTGTGTGTTTACATCTATCCTGGCCCACTGACATACGATACAGCCGCACATACCCTCTCAGCAGCCGACATCCTCTAATGCCCCCTTTGAAGTTGAATTAGATGAACTTTGTTGTATAAAACAGAACAAAAGTAGTATGTGCTTTTACGGGGACATTCCACATACTACAAAGACGAGCACGGGGCACTTTAGACAGTACAAATGGGGCTGTGATGATGACAGTGTATATACAGTGAGTGTCTCCGTGTGTGTTGGTGTGTGTGTGTGTGTGTCTTGCTGTGTGTTGTGACTGTACCCGGCACATTAAGACCCATTTCTAGATCATACAGATGCTATCTGACTGAGCCCACCCAAACTCTCATCTCCTCTTTCCCTTCTTTTTCTCTCCTCTTTTGTCTCGTTTTCCCTGGCAGGCAAGAAGCCCTGGAGGTCCCTGACCAAACAGGTGGGAGACACACACTCCTAAATGCCTCCATGTTGCAGGCATCTGTTGCATGTTACATCTGTTGCAGACACACTGCAAAGTTTTTATCTTGATTTCGCCAGGATTGTTGAAAAGTGTCTTCTATAGGGACACAAGGATTCATGGTCAGTGTAAAGTGAGACAGTTTCCAGCCGCTCCTAGCTTACATTTTATCATTAACACTGGATGTTGTGTTAGGCCTAAAATCCTCTAGATTGCTTTCCATCCATCCATCTTCTACACTTTGTCTGGTCCCTCATTTAGGACCACCACATCCAGAAGGAGCCAAATTGTTTTAGTAATAAGAGCAAAACTGTCATGTGGTGTAACCCTAAAAAATGTGTTTAACTGATATTTCATGTCAAAAAACCACACAAAATTGTGATTTTTGTAAAAAAAAGAATTACACAAATGGACTTTTAAATAACAAGAAACCAACATGAACACAAAATGTACATTTAGAAAGACCTGATGAATGCTGAATAAAACTTTTAAAAGGCTTTTGACTTTCTCATCTTGCCAAACATTATTTGTCACTGACAAATAAACAACTGGATTATTATTTTAGTGGAAAATGTGTCAAGTAAAGGATATTTGTGCTAAACAGTTATGTGGGTCACACATTATTGTGAGGCACAATAATAAATAGAGCAATTATATTGTTAAGTGTCACCATACACACAGCCACAGAGAAATTTAATTAAATATTTTTAAATCTTCAACAATATTTCCTGAAGTCACAGAATACTGTAGCATGTATATAAAGGTTTAGGTTTATGTTTGTATGATGCAGAATGGTCAAAAGTGTGGAGAGATATTAGATATTAGCCAAATCAGCCAAATAATCCTATACTTGATTGCTTTGTTTCAGTAAAGCTGTAGTTTTAAAGCTGTTTTCAGTGTTATTAACTGTTACTTTACGGTTAACACATTTTATTTATTTATTTATTTACATCTTTCCTTACAAATGTACTGCTATGAAATGTTAATCCGTGGTAAAGTGTGGCCTACATGCATTACACACGTTTCTTCCTGAACTCTGCAGTCAGCAGCTATGTGCATCACGTTGCCCTCGTTTTCGTGCTTGTAGAGCGAGATACAAGGAAAATGGGAACCTGCCAAACAAAACACTACTCCTATTTGCCAAAAAAGAACTCAAAAGCATAACTTTAACTTTCACAGTTCCTTTAAGTACCGTTTGTGTTCATTAGGGCTATCAGAACACTGTTTTAATTTCCAATCATTAAATGAATGAATAAACAATGCTTCCCCTTTTCTACGAAATCCATTTGAATTGAAATATTTAATGCTTCTCACAGATAATATTGATATATGCAATTAATTTAAAAAGCATAAATAGGGTTGATTATATCGCTTGAGCCCTAGTGTTTATATGAATGGGCTCTTTGTAGCTCTGTCTGTTCTTAACCTTAATCTTTGTTTCAGGAGCTGGAGAAGATTCTATCAGACACTCCGCCAGTGTGGAGAGGATCGTCCAAACTGTTCCGCAACCTCAGAGAACGTGGTACATACACACACACACACACACACACACACACACACACCTCACTCATGCAGTGGCACCTTGAGCACCTTTGCACTCAGTAATACAAATGCACATACAAACAAAGTAAATAGCAGTCAGATAATATAAAGGTCAGTGAATGTCAGTGGATTATGATAAGCATTACAGTCGATTTCATTTGTGTACAGTTTAACATTTATTCAAGTATGAGGAACATTACATGTATTAGTAAAAAATTTAAAAAATGTCTGTATTACTGCTTTTATTTGTAGATTTTTAATACAATTGGTTGTGTGCATGTGTACCAGGGCTTACCTGCCGATGTGTAACTAAATAGTCACACTTGTGAGCTTGTGTGTCACTGTAGGTGTCTCTAATCCGGGGTTGAAGCCATGCGGTCCCTCCTTACAGCCAAACAACCTGCTGACCAAACTAAAAATAAACCTCCCCTCTCCTCTTCTCTGCTCCTCTCCTCATGCATATGAGAACAGAACAAATAATTATACAGCACAGAGAGAGAGAGGGGGGAAGAAGCTCCCCTAATTAAAGCATTTGCTTCAGAAGTGTGTAACATAGAAATCATAGAATCAGGCAGTCTGGGAGTTAAGTCCCTGTAGTGTTGCAGTAATTACACACACACAGATACTTGGAGATGCTAAATATAACACACCCTGTGTGCTGCATCCCCTCTCTTCCTCATGATTACACAAGTACCTTTCTCATCTCACCTTGTACTTAATACTAAGTGTGAGTGTGTGTGTGTTGCATTCAGGGACCCAAGTGCAGGAGCACTGCTTCTTCCTTTTTATGATCACAGAGATGAAGAAAGAAAAATAAGAATAAAAAAACAGAAAAACTTAAAATAAATAAACATAAATTAAACAGAACTTGGTGGAGTGTAAATCATTCCTCTCCAGGATGCTGAAAAACAGAGGGGGAAGTGAAAAAGGAAAAACTAAAACTTGTAAAACTGAATATGCAAAAAAAAAGACAATGTACCTAAATATATATAAACAATGCATGTCTATTCAAATTGCTAGCAGCACACTACACACACACACATATATATGCATATATCATACAAAGATAAGGGGTGTAATAATTTACATAGTCAAATGATTGGTTCAGTCTTGCCTATCGCCAAATGAATCTTGTTTCATCCATACGCTCATTTGCAATATTTTCTCACTCATTATTTCCTAAGTCTGCATTATGTGATGATAACATGACAAATATGCCCATTTAAAATATAAAAGGTCCGGAGAGTAAAACAGCATCTTCATCTTGATGTTAATTTCAATGTTCTTTGTATCATACGTGTGAATGTACACATGTAGATGGGACAATTTCAAAAATCTTATGTTGTGTAACCCTAAAAACTTAACTTTAACTTTAACTCTCTTAAAAAAGTTTAAAAAGAAACAAGAATGCTATCAACTAAAGTGGATTAAATATTTAAAATTTATCATTCTTTTTCAGTTACATCATTTTGTGTAAACACAAATTTTTACAAAAAATCACGTATTTTAAAAAGTTTTTGACTTTCTCATCCTGCTCCTCCTGCAGGTCCTTCAGGACATGTAATTTTTTCCATGTTATAATGAACAAGGGACATTAAAATTGTGTGTGTGCACATTTGTATATGTGCATGTGTGTGTTTAGCGTGTAGGGAATCAGTCTGTTGACAGTGGTTTATTCAGTAACCTGACACACTACTGGTTTTACTTTTGAATGGGAAATGTCACATATATTTATCACTGTGATGGGTTCATGGTTTATACCATAGTATTTACATAACAGACATTTACAGCTTGTTGTAAATATAAATCCATGTTGTCTGACAGAGCAGTTGCTGTAACGTTCTAAGTTTTCATCATATCAACACCACTGCTTTATAAAAGAATTATTAAGTAATTACATCTTTATGAACTAATGATGATCAATGAACGGTTATTATAATTTCAATCCACTTGGCTATTGTTTTAATTACTATTAGCTCATTAAGATCTTGTGGAGATGCATGAACAAGATACTAGTCACACATTTATTCACATTCTATCTCTTGTTTGATTCACCAACTTTTGAGAAAAATATCAGTTTTCTTAAGTTGCTGTTTTTTGAGCAGGTAGTTCAACATGAGCTTGCAAGCTGCCTTTCCTCTATCTTTTTTTTACTTCAAACATTGATTCTTGGGACCAAATTCATCAGAAGCTCCTTCATATTACAAGGAATCATATGATATGTCGTTGATGTCTGACCTATTGTGTAGTGGATCTTGAAGTTGTTACTAGTTGAAAAGGATAAACTGAGTCCACAGCACCTGTGATGCTTCACACTTAAAATAAAATTCTTGCCAAAAATATAGTTAAGAATATTTCATATTGCTAATAAACTATAAAAACTACAATAAACTAACAAGATAACTTATTTTTATGTATTTGTTTTAATACCTGGTGTTCAATGTTCCCCATCACTTTTCTGTAGTATATCACTGAAAGTGTGTGAGCTTAAACATGCAGAATGTATTTTTAGAAACCCGAGTAGTTTCAGAGTGTATCTCTTGGTCTTTTGTGCAGCTCGGGCTACATGGGGAATAGAGAATTCAGTTCCAAACCAGCTCCTTAACACAAAGCAGTCAGGCATCAGGAAAACACAAGGCTCACACTGGTTGTAGCTGGTGTCATGTTCACCTACACGCACACACACACACACACACACACACACACACACACAGGGAAGCATTCTCCCGTAACACTCAAGCGAGTCACCCTGAACTATCTGGACGATCAGACAGAAAGCGAAAAAGATTCCTAAATGGGCCTGAGGCAAGAAAGGATCACCTCCTAAAACATTTTTCACATGCTTATCCAAACAAAGACAACACACGCGCACACACACACACTAACACACGCACACCCTATACCAGCCTGTGTCTTTACTTTGGACACTTAAGGTGTAGAAAAAGAAACGGTGTGTGGCCAAATGGCTGTTGGCAGCTCAGCTCGAGAAGACACATTTTAAGATGCTATCTTCATGAAAGGAAGGATTATGTGTGTTACTGTGAGTGTCTGTGTGCGAATGTGTGTGTGTCTCAAGAGGCCCACGGCCTTTGAACATCTGTAAACATTGCGTGTGTGTGTGTGTTGGATGTGACCTTTTCTTTAACTCTCTGTCTTGGTCCTATTGCTAGGCATCATCTCATATACAGAGTACCTGTTCCTTCTCTGCATCCTGACAAGTGAGTCAATTCAGTCTCTACACGTCCTCCTGTTATTTAACCTCATCTTCTACTTTCTCATTCTATCGCTCTCTTTCTTTGCCCTTCTTCATTAATATTGTTCTCGTGCTACCGGTATACTATGTTTATTTTGAGAGAACAAAGTTAGCCGAGGCATGTTATAGGCTATACTCGAGCCCACCCAGAACTCAACAAGAAGCAATTATAACACAAATCTGCTGGATTTCCCCTTTCCCTGAGGGGGTAAAATAGACAGTGAGAGACAGAAAGAATAAGAAAAAAAGATAGCTGTACTTTACTTGTCTTCCTATTTCAAAGCATTTATATAGGCAGGAACTCAATGCTTACTCACTTCTGTTAGTAAGAGTAGTTTTATATATTAAAATATTTCTGTTAACCTTCAAAATGGTCGATTTTGTCTGCGCCCTCCATCAAAATCAATCAATCTTTTGTTTATATTCTATGATCATGACTTTAAAGTGCTATATTATCGCCTTCTTTTAAATGAAATCCACTCCAAACAAGAAGGCAGCCATTAGTCATTACAAATGATATTCAGGAAACAGACCAGCGGGAGGTTTTATTTAAAAAATACACCAGAGGCAGAAGTAATTATCTAATGAAATTCAATTAGTAATTGAATTTCACCGGCTTTAGTTAAAATAATAATACAAATTTGAGCTGTTTGCTATCTTGTCCTTTTTTTTTTTACACAGGTTACATAGATCTATCCACCTGCCCTGTCCCCCTCTGCACTATATGCTGCTGCTTCCCATGCTATTTAGGGATTTAAAATTTCCTTTAACACACACACAAGCACACTCTCACCCTGTGTGCTCTCCTCTTCTCTGTCCTCCAGAACCCCATGCTGGCTTTAAGATTGCTTTCAATATGTTTGATGCAGACGGCAACCAGATGGTGGACAAGAGGGAGTTCATGGTGGTGAGTCGCAAATACTGAAACAAAATCCATCCATTCTTAACAGAAGTAACATGCCATCATTTACATTATTAGATGTCAGAGAGGGTGTCGTTCTAAATATGATAATATTCTAGGTCAGACTTAACTAAGCATGTAAATGCATTGACACCATATGATACTGATACCAAATTCCATTTAGTTTCCATTTATTTTCTAAAGAAGTTTCTTCTAATTAATGCTTTTTGACTTATTGTGTAGTCAGTTGCATGTATTTCAGTTCAATAATAAACCAAATATGACCTATAAACACCAACATATAACACAGTTAATTCTGATGTCTGAATTTCCAGCATCTGGAACATAACTGTTTTTATGAAAACTGTTTTATCCGCCTGAAATCTCCACTGATTTGAGCTGAGAATTCCTTATATTACTATTCCTAATATTATATAGATTCAGATATCAGAATCCGACATTGTGTTGTTGATCAGATTTTCATTTTTGCTTTTATTACAGCTTCAGGAGATCTTCCGAAAGAAAAATGAGAAGAAAGGGAGAAAAGGAGATGCTGAGAAATCAGCACAGTTGGTAAGAACATTGGTAACAGAGAATGTGTTTGTGTGAGGATGGATACGTTTGTATGGGTGAAAAAAATCTATTATTTTTTCCAATTAGCCTGAATGAACCGACCTGCAAGTTATCACGCATAGACGTGGACTTCAGTAATGCAGCTATTATCAGTGGGGTAAAGGTCTGAAATGTATTTGTTACTGAGGCTAACCTCATTTATTTACAACGAACATCATTTTAGGAAAGTGAACATTAAATCTTTTTCTTAAATCGTCATTTTGATACATCCACAACACCTTGTGTTTCATTTGAAATGTTGCTGAAGGTGCAAGACGTGTCAAAATGAACAGGTGGATGTATTGAAAATGATAAATCATCATCCAGGTTAATTGATGTCTGTAATTAAAGGTACTAGTGTTAACTAAACCATCATGTAATCGTGTGCATGCTCCCTTACAGGAAGTGTTTTTACTGTGACAGTTGTGTACTTGTTAAAGTCGAGATGAAATGAAAAATGACTTTTTGCCCTTTTAGATCATACCCCAAGTCATATCCATCACTTATTGAACAATATATGCCCCAAACAACAAGAAATACATTTCTTTATATTCTTGTATCATAATTTTCTTCCATTTCTTCCTGCAAAACAAATATGACATGTGCTCACGAAGGCTTGAACAAACTAATATCATGACATCCACCATCCATCAATCTTTAACTTTTAGCGACATATAACTAAGGCACACCCACTTTTCCCCCCGTCTACCCTGTTTTATTCAGAAATATGTGACAATAAGGAAGAAATTTCATCTGGACTTTACACTGGATACATGTTTAAAAGAGTTTGTCTTTTTCAACGCTTCCATGATTAAATTTTAGGAACAACAACTTTGTTTTAGTTCCATATCTGCAGGCGTGATGACTATTTTTGTGTTTTAATTACTTAATAATCCATCAAGACTTGACCATCTGTCAGTATTAGCTTGTCATAAATATATTATGTTGGCTGATACAAAACATATGAGAAGAGGTCATTTAGAAACAGTGAGGCCATTAAATACTTCATTTATTCATCAGCTGTATAATTTTCTGTATCAAATCAAAAATCTTTTGTCAGCATCCTTAAATTCAAAAAAAGGTTCGGGGTACTTACTTTTCAAATAGATATTGTTATCAGCTTCAAAAATCATGATGAACTGGGCTATATTTAGAATATAATCAGTAGGTTATTAATTATTATTTTGCAGGTAACATTGAGTAATGCGTTGTACACAAATCAAAGGGATGCTTAATTTGCATGAAGGCCAAATTTTATTATTATTTTTGCATGATAACATATTACTGATTTTATATGATTGGTTGATATAAACTATTATAGTCACAACTACATCATATGGAAAATAGATACTTAACTGTGAGCTCCCATCTCACTGCAGGTGCAACAGATGGCGTTTATGTTAATTTTAAATGAGAAAAATGAATGAATAAATAAATTATTAGATTGACAAATTATATTTTGGTGCAAAAAAGTGCAGAAATCAGCAGAGCGATATGTGTTGGTCCAGAATGTAATCATAGATGCGTTGGAAATGAGATATCCTTGTGCAGAGTGTATCCACGGCCTCTTTCATTGCATGCACTAACATGTCTTTTACCTTCTCTCCTCCCTCCTCTCTGGCTGCATGCTCTGTCCTCTTCTTTCTCTTCCTCATGTCTCTCTCTGTGTGTTAGAGTATGCAGCTGTATGGATATCAGGTTGCCCCCATGAACAGCGTATGTATCCAAAAACCATAACCCCTTAGTCTCCTTTTTGCTCGTCTTTAGACGGTCAGAGAACTGGATGGAAGGGTGTCAGCTTGGTTAAAATATGGTATAAAACGTTATATTTACCAATTTTATAAGAGCAGTAATGAGGGTATGTACATGAGGGTAAGCAACAGGTTAAGCAATTGCAGCAGAAAGATATATAAAAACAACATTTCTTAAGTTAAAATGTCTCAATTAAAATGTTAAATTATGTGTTTCCAATATTGACCTTTGAATGTGTCCTTAACAAACATCACTTCTTTGTTCCTGTTTTGGTTTGCAAGATAAATCTTTCAACGTGGGCTATAGAAAGATTCTGGACTCACAAATACAAGATACTTTCAGAACGTCAACGAAGTTTTATTTCCTCTTTGATAATCAAAAAAATCTATAATCCATTAGGACAAACACTTTTCGTAGGATGCAGTCCAGAGCTGTTTGCTTCCAAAAACCCACACACCTGTCACCCAGACATGCACGGCATTAATCAGTGAATCAATTAATCAATAAACCATCACATCATAAATAAACTAAACTTTAATTCTTAATTATAACACATGAAAATACTGGTCTCAATCTTCTAATTCTTGGGAAGAAAGCAAATACTACTTCCCCAAATGTCTTAAAATTACTTTCACTGCCTCTTTTATGTTGCAATTCACATAAAAATAATTCTGCCTCTAATAAATTGCAATTATATTGTTGAGAAATATAGGAGATAAAGCAGGAACAAATCTCCAAACCATAAATCTCATGATCTAATGAAATTTCACAGCCTGTTAGTTGGCATCATACACATTTATTTTCACCCTAGTTTTTAATTATTATTATTATTATTATTATAAGTAATTGTCTGTTTAATTCCTGTTGCTCTACTTTTATGTGATGACCTGGACTTTGAAAAGGTGATGGATGGATGGATGGATGGACGGATGGATGGATGGATGGATGGATGGATGGATGGATGGATGGAGAGCAGCGGAGAGAGACTGTTCAAAACAGTGTCCATCTGCCAGCTCAGCTGAGTGATTGATCGAGGGATGATGGCAGAGGGTGGGATGAATGGAGAGACGGATGGCAGAAGAGCAGTAATATGTTTAAGGGGTCAGGTGAGATGAACTCTAACAAAAAGCGTGATGTGATTTAAAATGACTTGAGACACTCTAAAGCTCCAAACACAATCAGCGACTGTCCATTTCAGACTGTTTTAGGACATGTGTTGTTAAGTAATTTGTGATCCTGTTGGGGGATTACTGAGTTTTGTCAGAGAGGAGGGGATTCAGATTGAAGGACAGAGACAAAATTGTCTGAGCAGATTTACATTTCTATTACAAATAAAGCTAATTTTCTATTAATCAGTGAAATAGGTTACATCAGTTGGAAGAAGGATTTATTCTCTTGTTAAATATATTAAAAAATAGAAAACACAATCAAAATAACTATTAAACAAAAATAAGTACATATCTGATATAAGGGAAGGGGAAAATCTCTTTTTTACTACCTTTTTAAAGGAAACAAGGTCAATTTCTCTCTGGATTAAATAACAAACACTGTCAATCCTGAGATGTAATGAAGCTCTTTTACTGGAAAAAGCACAATGATGTTCTCTCTCCCTTCTACACACACACACACACACACACACACACACACACACTCCTTGTCCTGTCAGTGTTGTGATGGATAGCTGCATTGTCACTGTGAAGTTAAGAGCGGTGCAGGGTCACGTTAAAATGGCTGCTGCCGTGTTCTCTCTGGAGAGAAAGAGACAAGGTGGGTGGTCAGCAACTCAGCACCACAGTTGGCTTTAATAACGGCAGAATTCACTCTGAACAGAACCAAAAAAAATAGAGTCAGAAACGGAAATACGTTCAGCTATGAGTAACCTGTAAACCTGCTTCTGGGTGAACAAAATTGTGCATTTCCGTTAGAGAGACATGCCAGATTTTAATTCAATTTCTATAAAATGTGTGTTGCTGAGTTAGTGAAAAGACATGATAAAAAAAATCTAGGGTTAGTGCTTTGAATATAGTAGCATCCAATATTTAAATGTTTCCCTAACCAATGTCCTCTGCTTTATCTACTATAGTTTACAATGAAAGAAAACGTCATGAATAAATATAATCGTGTTGGTTTTGATGACAGAAAATTAATCCTTGTTCTGTCTTTTCTTCTTTCTCCCAATTTATATCAGCTTTTCTTAACACTATTATATCAATCTGGAGTTAGCACATAATGTCCCAATAATCGTCATAACCAGCTTGGAAAAATTGAAAGGTTAGGTAATGGTAATGGCAAGATGCTAGCATAATATTCTTGGTACTATATATTACATAATATATATATACTACCATTCAAAGGTTTGGGGTTGCTTAGAAATGTCCTTAATTTTGAAAGAAAAGCATTGTTTTCTTCAATAAAGATAACTTTAAACTAATCAGAAATCCACTCTATACATTGCTAATGTGGTAAATGACTATCAATATCTACATAGGTGTATAGAGGCCCATTTCCAGCAACTATCACTCCAGTGTTCTAATGGATCAATGTGTTTGATCATTGATCAGAAGGTTAATATAATAAAATGTTCTATTCATGTTACAACTCATGGTGACTTTCATGGCAAACACTGAATCTTCTGGGTGACCCTAAACCTTTGAACGGTAGTGTGTATATATACACATGACACTGTTTGTGATTCTACAGTATATGTATATATTTATACTATTCCTGAATCTGTGTGTATATCATGAGAACTGATAGAGTGATCATTGAAAGTTTATTTCCTGAAGTGGTTGACCTCGGCCCTGCTTGACCGCTCCTACAGGTGCTAAAAAAAGACAGTCAGGAGTTTGTGGCGCGGAGTTACTGGGACGTTCTGAGGCGAAGCGCCAGTCAAGTCCTCTTTTCTGACCTGGCAGAGGTACACGGACCCGACTGTCCTCTGTCATTCCATCCCTCCACTCCTCTTCATCCTTCGCTCTTTCTCCTTTTTCTTCCTCCCGCTATTAGAACATCTAGTCATCCCCGTAGGTTCAGGGTTACATCGCTGCATCAAGCTCAGTCAGAATAAGACCAGAAATACACAAAGCCACAGAGTCCTTAGTCAGGCTCAATTTTCACATGAACCAATTCCTTTTTTAAAATTCTGTGCATCAAATTCCTCACTGCTATAAAAAAGTATGATCCCTTTAACTGTTTTATTCTGGGCTGGCTTGATACTGATGTACCACACTTGTCTTTCTTTATTTTCTTACTAAATAGTCATTCTGATGTACCTGCTTATGTCTCCCAGCTTCCGTATTTTTGTCCTACATCCTCCTATTTTGTACCAATCCCTAAATTTAGGTTATTCCTTAACTGCTATACTTCGATCACTCTGTTACAACTCACATCATGGTATAGAGACCTACTTTTTCCATTTGTGTAAAATCATTCCTGTTTGGAAGAGCTCAAACTTCTCACACTAAACACAATAAGATCATACAGTATAAACTATAAATCCTCGACTTGACACTTTTCATGAAGGTGTATATGAAATCTGAGCCTCCTCCAAATCATAACCCATTTCATCGTGTCACTCACATATTCCTGTTGAACAAATAGAACTCTTTTCTTTATATTTGTTCTTGTTGATTATTATTTCTAAAGAAGTATATCTATTGTACTGTTGTGACAGACCTGTCCAAAAATGGAAGTTAGATGAAAGATATTGTACGTTTGTGTCTTGATAACCTGTTCTGTTCTCAGTTTTATCACCTGCCTTTTGTCATCTGGCCTCTTCATCATGCTTTTGTATGGGTATCTGTGCCTTGTTATCTGTGCCGTGTTGTGGCTAATGTTGTATCTCTGGTGTGAAATCATTTTCAGTTGACACCACAACATGTGTAATGACACTGGTTTAATGATAAGAAGGCGTCCCGCAGAGCACATACAAAGAAAACCTGATCATTACAGCACTACACACTCATCTTGAATCACATAGTTTATGAACGTTTGTTGAAATATAGAAATCTTTTGCTCCTAAAGTTTGAATTACACACAATTTGATGTGAAAAATCACACAATCAGGTGTTTTAGGGGCACAGTTAATCCACAAATGTGTATAGTGTTAGATATAACTTTTGGCATTTTGTGTTCAATGTCTAAAAATAGCAAAAACAGCTTGAAGGTGCTGGTAATGATTAATAGCAGCTAACATTGTGCTAGCAGGCTAGCTGCCAGGCTAATGACAGGCCGTGGTGGCAGCGGAAGCTGAAGTGCAGGTAATGACAGTGAAGCGTAATGGGGCTGACCTTGTATTTACAAGAAGTAGTCTTTCATCTACCGGGACGTGAGACGGACAGAACAGACGAAGAGGAAAACAGGGATTTTAAAAGCGTGAGGGGAAATAGAAAAGTGATGAAGTTGATGTGTGATGAATGTAGGAACTGAAGAGGGGGGGGGAGACATTGATTTCTAAGCTCATCTTTAAGAATGGCTGATCAGATAAGTGAAAAACCTCAGGGCGAAGAGACAAAAAAGGGAAGCGATAAAATCAGCGAGACAACAAAGAGGCGAGAGAGGCCCAAAGAAGATGACACAGGTCAGCAGAGAGAACAAATGTTGAGGAACAAAGTGGGTGGGGAGAGAAAAAAAGGCTTGGGAAGCACATTTGGGGGGAAAAGAAAGAAGCAGGTTGTATTTAGAGAAAGATGTGTTTACTCAACAGATTAGTCACCATTATACCTCTTTGCTTTTGTCTGGCGAAGGAGGGTCTGACTGACAGGTAGAGAAAGAGGGAGGGGAGGAAAGGACGAATCACCTCTATGTTTGTCGGGTGAAGGAGGTACTGACGGGTAGCATGAGGAGAAAGGAAATCAGAGTAATCAGAGCAGGGGCAGGATGAGAGGGGAAGAAGTGAGGGGAGAGGGGGAAAAAAGATAAAAACGGGGAGAAAGAAGAGCGGGTCGTGGGAAGGGAAAGGGAGGGTGAGCTGTTTTTACCCCTGCGAGGTGTGACTGACTCGACTAAAAGACCAACAAACTCTTCCTCCGAAGGTGTTTGCTCGCAGGTAGGGAGGGTGAGGAAGACCGTTTAGCGTTCACGTCGGTAATTACTGTTTTTACCCTCGGCTTCGTGATCAAAGTCTGTTGAAGCCTAAACACACACAGACACGTAGATGGACAAATAGATACATGCATACACCAGGTGTTGGCTCGTGCCCCGTAGGCGTGGTAACCAATACGTCACCATGGAGATGATGAGCTCACACCAGAGCTGCCACACTTCCAAGAATGATGAATTTGTTATGATCAGACCGTCATTACGTCTACGCCAGTGTTAATTTTGTCGACTATTTTTCTGCTTAGTTTTAGTCTTGTGTCAAATGTTCGTTTAGTCACATTTTAGTCATCTAGTCCTGGCATTTTCATCTAGTTTTAGTGCCTTTCTTTAATCTTTGACAGCACGTTGCTAGTACTGATAATCAAAAGTAATCTAGTGAAACTAATAGATTCGTTTTAGCTTTTTCTAAAGATTTATTGTAGATTTTGTATAGATTATAGACAAGCAGCTGCAAAGATCCGACATATGTTGCTGTTAATAACTAATAAACTACAAATGTGAACCAAAAACACTGCTGATGTGACGTAAGATAGCTAGATAAAGTTTATTTTTTAGATTTTTTTGACAGGAAAGAATTAATCTCCTGTCCCGAATTGCCTCCTGGTCTCAAATAAACACCTGATCTGTTAAGTGGTTGAAACAAATAAACACCCCAGTTATTATTTAGGAATTTATTTAGAAATATTTTCAATTCTAGACCATTTGTGCTACTATTCATCTGCTTTTTGACCAAAGGCTGAAAAAAAACTGTGCACTGACTTTTGAGTGAAATTCCACCACAGCACAATGTTTTAATAATTTAACTTAATCCCTATTTAAATGAGAAAAAACACCTCTAGTATTATATTATCAATATCCAATGCTGGTCCTAAGTGCAACATCTAATGTCCAACAAATTTCAGATGCCAGTCCAAGTGTATAGGATATAGAAATCTTAAAATGCTTATTGATTAAAGATGCACTAATCAATATTATATCAAGTAACTATGTGTGATGTGAAAAGAGTCACTTCTAGATATGAACATGCACAAACTCTGGTTCTCCTTCAGCTCTGCACAGCTTTGTAGCATATTTCATTGTGTTGTTTTGGATTTATGACCTGCAGCTCTTTTTTTCTTTTTTTTAACCACATGAACCCTCTCATTAAATTAGACTCCAGAAGTATTTTTTAACAGCATGTACAGTATTTTTTTCATCATCAGCACAATGATTTTCTTGTTCCGAGAGCAAAACGGCAACATAGACATTTTGATATTAGCAAAGGGATGGAAATCCAGATTGGAGGGCAGAGAGACAGAGACACACCACCTGGACGCTGTCTATGAACAGCTGATGTGTCATAAAGACTTCAGCAACGTGTCAGTAATAACATAAAAGAGCAAATAGTATTTTTTTCCTGTTTGACCGTAATCAGACTTAAAGAGAAAGACCTTTAAATAAGTGAGACAGAGAAAACAAGACACTGAAATGATATGTCTGAAATTGTTTCAGTCATTGTTTATATGAAGCAAATCTTCCTTTGTCTGTAATCAAAGACTGGGACCAGACTGCAAAGTGATTCACAAACTCGTTTTGTTTGCATTGTGTGTGGTCTTTTTTTTAATGTTCATTTCCAAAAACACATTTTTATAGTGTGAGTTTCCAATCTGCAACTATTACAGCAGAATCTCCTACAGGGCATTTTGTTTGGACTAAGGTTTGGTTAGTTAATCCACTGCATATGAATAATGTGCATTTGTAGCCTTAAATATAGACCGAAAATCTTTGCAACCTGCTTTAACTGAATTTATATATAATTGATTTCGCCAGTGGTCAGAATCCATCAAGATGAATCTGAAGGGACGTCTAAAAAAGACAAACCATTTTCTGCTTCATAAAATGATATTTTTAGAACTTTTGTCTTGCAAAATATTGTTGAGTTTGACATTTTCTGGCCTTCAGGAAGTGATGAAATGAAATGATCTGAATAGGTGAAACACACTTTTGACAATTTGACAATTTTAATGCAGGGTTTTGAGTCAACACAATATACATTTAAAAAAAATCAAGCCAGGTTTTGGCATCGTAACTTTATGAACATTTTTTTCACCATTTTTCATTTTGCAGCTTATCTTTGGATCTTAAGCCTTACCTGAACCAGTATTTTAAGTTTTCACTCCATCATTATCACATTCATTTGCTCATTTTTTGACAACTCTACTTAACACGAGGACTACGCAACCTTGACTTGAACAAAACGTCGCTTTTTTTACTTCTTTTTTTTTTAAATCTGTGTCATATGTTTGATATTTTCTTCTTGTCCCGCATTGGATTTTAGGATTTTACCCTTGAGGTAGAACCACAAATAGCATCGTGATGCTGATGATGATGATGATGGTGGTGATGATGATGATGATGATGATGATGATGATGGTGATGATGATGATGATGGAAATGGCATAAATGCTCCTCCTCTTTAGAGGGACATTTTCAACCAGTCTGATGTCTGCATATACCTTAGCATGGCCATGGATTGGACAGGGTGGGGGTGTTGGCTGGGTTGGGCATGGCAGTGAGAGAGAGAAAGAAAAAATGGGCTTTTGACATCATCTCTTTCTGTCCTGGCATTGGCTGAGTTTTTTTATTAATCTGCTAAAAAAAAGCACCTTTTTTCTGAGATAGTTAGCGTCCGTACACATCTTCACGCAAATGATGAAATGTCCACAATTATACACAGTCCCCTCAAAGGTTTATCAGGATTAAAGAAGCGTTAACCATCAGATTACAGCACAAGCAAAGAGAACAAACAGTGCAAAGCCTGTTAAATGGGATCAGTGTGAAGACACACTTGCAAACACTTGAGGTAAGATAAGATAGAAGGATGTGTCAACGATAAATATAGAACAAAAGAAAGAGAAAAAGAAACCCCACCGACCGGTGTCCAAGGTGACACCCAGGATTCTCAAAACGTTGACGGAAAAAGGTGGAATCGGCTCACATTCTCTGCATTTGTGCTCATTTGGGTTTTTGTTCCGTGCTGCTGTTTTGAGACTTGATGTTCTGTGTCTGTCCGGGTGTGTCGATGTGGCATCTGCGGAGAAAAATGCATGGAATGTGGCAGCTTTTAATGTGTCTGTCTGCGTATGTTCACCAGCTTATTGTTGTCTGTCTCATCCTTAGTCGTTCTTCCACAAGGACTTCTCACCCTCCTCTCTGCTCTTTTTTTAAAATCTTTATTTCTGATCCCACCTCCCCCTCCTGAGTTGTTCTTCCACAAATCTCCTCACAAAGCTCCTTTTTTATCTCTATTTCCGATCGCCGGCCCCTAGTTTTTCCTAGATTCCCCACCCCATCCCACTCAACACTCCTCTCCAGTCTGGGCTGCATTTGTTTCCCTGCTTTGCTTTCAAGAGCCAATGATGAGGAAGATGACGTTATGCAAGTTCTTTCCCCCGATGCAGTCCCCAGTCTCATAAAAACACCCTTTCACATCCACTTCATTTAAACATTGACTCTAATCTGATTTTAATACTTGATCATGATGACCAAATTAAAGTTCTCCAATACATACGATATGTCCCTAACTGCAGGTTCCACCACATACATCTGCCATGATATAGAACAGAAAGTCGGCTTCCTGTTCATTTTTTCCAGCAAATAACCTCCTGAATACTTTGACAGGGAAATGTTTTCTTCTAAATTGTGCCATCATCACTCAAATGAATTCCTATCTGACCTGAGAGATTTAACTTCATGGTTAATGCTGCCTAGACTGGTGTGTTGATGTCATGATGGCTGTTGACTGTTTGTCTGAGCTGATTGGTCCGTTTAATCGACAGTTTGTTGTCGCTGATCCAACGCACGTTCTGCACACGTGCAGCAGAAACCTGCTTTCCTGCTCGCCTGGCGCCGCGGTGGCCATGTTGGATTGATGATGGACTCCGGCCCACTGCTTGTCCTCCACGGTGCTTGATGTGCACTGAAGAGTAACTCATTGATTTTTTTTCTCTTATTCCCCTCATGAATCCCTGTGTGATGATTCATAGCGAGCAGATGACACTATAACCATTGACACCACCCTACTGGTCCATTTCTTTGGAAAGAAAGGGAAAGCTGAGCTCACCTTTGACGACTTCTACAGGTACTAAAATAACACCAAATTTTGTTATTGCTATGAAATAGGGTTGTGGAAAATGTCTAGTAACTTTCTATGGGAAGTGAAACTCTCTTCTGTATTAATACATTTTTATTTCATATTTGCAAGTTGAACATTAATACCATTATAGATCAAATATATTTACAGCATAATATTATCAAAACTTAGTTCATCATGCTATGAAATAATAACGGAATGTTAGGAGATGGAATTGTGTTACTTCATGTGTCGTAATGTTCCATTTATTGTTGTTTCATAGTGCTGTAAATGTGCAGGTCACAACTCGTCCACCACAGCGTTTGGGTGTTGTTGGATTGTGTATTTGCTGAGTTTGATGAGAGGAAACCAAAAAATACCATTAGCTTTAGTTTCCAACTTTGAAAATTACAAGAATTTATCATTTTTGAAAACCAAACCTCAAAATACCAGCAGGCTTCTTATAAGAAATCTTTGAGTAAAATGTCTTTGTGCTACTTTCCTTTCTTGTCTGTGCTCCAGGTTTATGGATAACCTCCAGACTGAGGTGTTGGAGATTGAGTTTCTGACCTACTCTAAAGGGATGACGACTATCAGTGAAGAAGACTTTGCCAAAATCCTGCTGCGCTTCACCAACGTGGAGAACATCAGCGCTTACCTGGAGAACGTCCGGCAGTGTATACCTGATGAGAAGGTACAGCACCATTTATTATTAGTATAGAAACACATGGACATACATGTAAAGAAGGAATATGCTCAACATTATCCTATAAAAACATCCATCTGTCTCAAAACACTTTACTTGAATGTCGAACTTTTAAAAAAAGTGAGTCATATATGGTTCATTTTTACATTAGCTGTCACAGGACCATTATGATTGTGTCCTAAATGTTGTGTTTTTCATGATGATCTCATCAGCTCAATAGTTTTTTTGTTTAAGTTTGACAGTAAGGTCTGCTATGTTTGATGATTTTGTCTTGGTTTATGTCAAGTTGTCATAACAAAAACATGTCAAACAATGTCCACCTGCTTCAAAAGTGACATAATGTACAGAATGACACTTAACAACTGTCATAAACATTCATTAATGTTCATGACAGGTGTCATGATTTTGACAGTTTTATGAACCCCATTCAAAATCTACTTTGCTTTCCACTTTTTTAGGTGCTAAAGATCCTTCCTGCCTGATTCTTCTTTTTTTTAATGACTCTCAGCAGCTCCAGCCCAGTGCGACATGATTGATGCATTTTTTCTCTTGCAGAAATAATTTAGTAAATGTTTAATAATCTTTTCTTCGGTCAGCATTCCAAGTTGGGCAGCAGTAAAGCAAGATTTTCTTTTTCCTGCATCAGATATTATTTTATCAGCACTTTGGGAAAATCAGAGTGACTGTGGCTGAGCTCATTTAAATCTGTAGTAACCTCTGAAAATAAATGGTGATACAGCATACTTAGTAAGTTTACCCCATTGTGTGTTTAGGTCATCTCCTACATTTATTTTGTATGTTGTTGTGTGAAAGAGTAAAGTCCATTAAGGTTATTTTCCTTCAGATAGCTGTGACACTGGATGAGCTATCAAACATTAATGTAAGATGATAGTGTGTGATTTAGTTGTGTTTGGTTCTAATTAATCTTACTTGTCACTTCCTCAGATACATTAAAGGGAGTTTTTAATGGCTGCCATAAATATTGAGAAGTCACAACAAACAGGTGCAATGAAAGCAAAATATGACAAAAATATTCAAAGCAGCCAAATGATGGTCATGAAGGTGACCTTTAGAATTTTAGATGTTTCTTTAGATGATATAAAAATATATATATGACTTCAAATCTTTCATATATCTGATTTATTCCTCCTCTACGGGTGCTCCCGCCTTCCAGCCGTCCAGAGGGTCCGTAATTTCCCACCGCTGTCCCTGCCTCAGGCTGTTGTGGCTTTTCACACTTTGGCGCTCCACCGCTTCACTTGAATACACACAAACACACACACACAAAACATTTACACACACACTTCATAGCTGCAAATATGTTAAATCTATCTGTCTGTCTATCTATCTGTCTCTATCTGTGTCTATCTGTAGTCTTATACAACCCAGTTCTGTTTCTGTCCTTCCCTTTTTTCCTTTTCATGCTGTGGAAGAAGCAGGAGGTTGGTCTCTACATCTAACCTGCAGTTACAATCTGTCAGTCTCTCCTGCTTTCCAGTTAGCACGCTATCCTCTTTCTGTGTGTGGTTAGTGAGGTTAACACCACACGCAGAAAAATAGCATTTTTTTTCCGATATCTCTTTTTTGATCATCATTGATTCAAAGCGAAGAGCATGTGGTGGTTTTGCACAAACAAATTTATCCTCGATTTGAATTTCTTTACATGAGCTTTTGTTATCGTTAGCATATATAAAGCTCATATAAAGAAAATCATCCTCGTCACATCTACAACGTACAACTCCATGTTGAATGGCTTCAGCATTATTACTGTATGCAGCAGGAAGGCTGCAGTTATTTCTGTTTGTCATATCATTCATGTCATTAATGACCTCTCATGTCATTAATAGGCCTATTTCATGAAGTCTCTGTGTTACTGATCAGTAGTATCATCAATGTATGTGTATATTTTTTTCTTTTTTCATTTTGGTTGGGTGACATTTCAGATCACAGAGCTGATGTGCCTCAGGGAATGCTGTATGCACATCTGTCAAGGTCACTTTGGATCGCAGTCTCATTACTCCTTTTTCTCTCGAGAACGACGTTTTCATCAATACTCCTCTTTTTAGTCGTTTTCACCACCTGTCAGTGTTATTGCTTCATGCTGGGTTTCTCCTGCCGTTTCTCAGGGAATCACCTTCGACGAGTTCAGATCCTTCTTTCAGTTTCTCAACAACCTGGAGGACTTCGCCATCGCCATGCAGATGTACAATTTCGCTTCTCGCTCCATCGGACAAGGTAGAACAAGAGCAGTGTTTCTGCTTGGAAGCTGTGTTTGTTGTTTTCTTCCTGTAGAAAAGTAGAAAAAAAAATCTCTGACTTGTCTCCTCTCCCAGATGAGTTTGCGAGAGCGGTGTACGTGGCCACAGGTCTGAAGCTGACGCGTCACCTGGTCCACACTATCTTCAAGATCTTTGATGTAGATCACGACGACCAGCTCTCATACAAGGAGTTCATCGGCATAATGAAGGATCGGCTGCACAGAGGAGACAGGGTGAGGAACCTGGTGTGAAAGAGGCAGAAAAATGCTCATAGTTGGGAGGTTAATGTGTAAAAATGCTCCAAGAGATATAAACAATTACAAGATTTTGAGGACTAAATCTGAGCCAAGCACAGGAGGCAGGACATGAAGGAAAAGATTATTTCATTGATCCCCATTAGAGAAATGTGCTTCCCCTCCACATGGAGGTCAGAGGTCAAAATCTGCTACAGGATCCTTATATTGACATGTTAACTTCAACAGTGTAGATGCTTAGACATGCAGCATCAGAAATCAATAACATTTTCTGTATTAAAGTTATTTTTGTAAAGGAGCTTATGTCTTGAAGATGATTTAATAAAATGAGACAAGTCAGATCAGCTTTTGTTTTAAAGATTTATATACATATATTTTCAAAATGTCACCAACAATTCACTAAATTCAATTGGAATTTCGATAAAATTTTCCATCTCATCATCGTATTATTAAATCAATTAAATATATAGATTTGATACCTGTTTATTTGTGTTGTTGATAGCAGCTAACATTAATAATGTACAGTTACACAACAACTTTGTTATTAAAGTTTTAACAGAAGAAGCAAAGTTATGGGCTTTACTGTGTTGTTAGCAGCTATTTTGACAAAACAATTGTATATTTGTGGGAAAAAAAAGAATTATCCAAATTGTCTCTTTGGATAAATGTATTCATATGATCCTAAAGTACTTTCACACCAAAGCAGACATGTGTGCAGTAGAATCTCCCGTTAACTCCTCTACTATGAGGCCAAAAATGCAAAGAACACTGAGCAGAATTAAATCTATACAACAAATTTAGATTGTAAAGAACAGAAAGCAGATAATTTTTATCTTGGTCATCTATGCTAACATCTTTTAGGAAGAGGCTGGTAAGAACTTCAATGAATTACTTGAGCTGATGAAAGTCCCACATGAACTGGAAATCACCTTTAGCGTCTTTACAGTTGTTTCCAAGGATGGACACTGCCCTCTAGTGGTGTTTAGTGATGTTTCTTATTGCCTGATATGCTGCAGACGTCACTAACATCACAGCAGTAAAACTACAGGTTGATCTCTACGCGACACACTGGATGCTGTCTTGGCTTCACTGTCTTGGCTTATTAACAATGTTCTCTCTTTCCTTCTCTTTCTTCCTTTTCTCCTCATTTGCCTGCACCTTCAATCTTTCCACTACCCTCACCTGTCCATCATATTCACCTCACCTGTGTTACGACGCCTAAATCTTCTTTTTTTGCTATTTCTTTCTCTCTCTTTCCATTTTGTTGCTTCTTCCTCTCCCTGTTGTTTTCTTTTCTTCCTCCTTTTCCTCTGTTATGGCGACTTTCTACAAACCTCTCAGGGCTATAAAGCTGTGGAACGCGCCGTTTCCTTTAAATCCTGTCTGAAGAAGGAGCTGGCAAGCAGATAAGTAATAACGACACCCACAACAACCTGCAACAAGAGCAGATGTTGGATTAAACATCTGTTAATTCATTTTCACGTCAAAATGAAAGCGTTCGTAAATGCATTTATCCCATATCTTCAATATTCAACCTATAATATTATATTAAATTAAATTATATTATAAATTATTATAAATTATATTATTATGATAAATGACAGTACAGAAACACCACTATTATATTTTCTGCAGATATTTCAATAAAAGGGAAATTTAACTTTGTGTGATTATTTAATTGCCTCCTTTATAATCTCCTTTTTTAACATCTTACAGAATATATTCTTCATGTTCTGTTATTTCTATGATTTTATGGACAAATAATTATTCTTTAAACGTATCTTATTAATCATTAATTTGAATTGCAGATAATTTTGATAATTTATTTTTTTTCCCTGATTTGGGTCAGTTTGGTCTGGTTTTAAGTTTGAAATAAAGTACTTTTATCTGTTGTAAAAGATCGTTTTTTTCTGTAATATTCTAACTATATTGTCTCTGTAACAGCAACATAAATAGATTCTGACTCTTCTGTAGTCACTGAACATGCTGTAGATTTATTTAAATACCAAGTTTAAGTACATAGCCATATATAAATTCCATGTTTATTATCAGTTATAGCAGGAAAACTGAAAAATAGGCCTGCACCTTATTGGTTAATGATTTAATTTAGGATATAAACCAGAATATACACACAGCACAAAATGACATGGCAAGTGTTTTTGAACCTTTGAAACCTTTTTTCCCCTCTTCAACACTTTCACCAAGAAAAAAGCTATTAGCTGAAGGAAATGCACGCCCCAAAACGCTGTTTCCTATTCACTGGAATGTTTTGTGTCCACTGAGTATAAATCATCGTTAAATGGCCCCCAGCGTGACCATGCCGCTCTTTGCTGTGTGTTTACCAGGTGAAGGGCCATCACCACACCTCCTTCTCCAGCTGTGTTCGCTTTGAGGCCAGGAAACAAGTCCACAAGCTCTGGAGGAGATACAAGGAGAACCTGTAGAAGAGGAGAGAGAAAGAACACAAAGAAACACGGAGACAGGCGATTACACAAACACGCCCGATGATGGAATAACTCTGAATTGACCTCTGACTTTTCTATATTAATGTCCAGTGGACGTCCAAAGCCGATAACAATTAGAAGCATGGCTGCACACAGCTGACTGACGTCCTTCATGTTGATGATCAGCAATATCTTTTCTCTTTTGGTTCCTGTTTTCTCAGTCACCTGCTGCCAATCGTCCCAACGTTCATTTATCGTATTAAAACAAAATGAAATCAGATTAGAATCGATTATTATCGTCTAATGACAGCACCTCTACAACAGGTTTTTTATTTTATTTTGGATAAATGAAAAATGACAAAAAAAGCATTAATTTATAATATATACAAATAAAATAACTGTAGAGCTGCTGCACTACAAACTGTAAAACTGAAAGAGCACAACAAAAACTATATTACCAACATTTAACAGTTATGAAGAGATTTACAGGTGAGTGATGTCACTATTGTAAACTAATACATTCACATACAATAAAATCTCTTATAGCCAGGATAGATTGTGTTAATTACAATTCTACAATTAGTAACTACAGCACTGGGATGTGTTTGACCAGGACGTGACATCATATGACATAAATATAAGAGAAGATGGTGCAATATATTTTATTCATTCCATTTTATTTACGTCACTGAATCCTTAATTTCTTTACCCATTTTTGTTTAAGTGTCTTAGGTGCATGTATGACATATATCCACATAGGTGCCTTCTATCCATTCCCTTCCTCAAAAAAAGAAAGAAACAATTAGCATTTTTCAACAATTATTCCAGCACTGGGTAGTTTTTGAAACTGCAAAACGTGTGCAATGATATGTTATACTGTATGTACTGTTATTCATATCATCCAGTCTTTAATGTTAATGTAATATATTATAAATTGTTGAATACAATTTGTGGATGTCTTGGTGTGAATTGTGGAATATAATTTCAACATGTCAAAGTGAAGGAATTGCAGGTTTCGCCAAATAATTTCTCATAATGTAAATTATTCTTATGTTTGGAATAAGTCCAGTTTGTGTCACATCAGTAGACCTGGTGACTGAACTTTAATGCATGAATAAACTTATTTTAAGAGGACATAATGAAATCTGTGCTATCATTTGAGAATGGGAAAGTAATAAGTAGGGTTTACCTACTTATTAGTTGATGAAGACGAACCTGCTGCACTTTAATTGTAGCGTTAAAGTCTGAATATTCCTGACAGATAAAATCACATCTCCTGCAGTGATGACCTGAAGCTTGGGAAAAAAACTATATTGAGATGAATTTTGGTTGGTAAAACCACAAATATATGTTTTAGCGATATACCAACATCAAATAAGGTGAATAATATTACATCATAATCTGTATAATTAAGTCAGATAATTTACAGTCATGGCAATGTCTGATGAAACTATCTATCTTATGTGAATCGAAAAAAAGGTAAAGGTAACAATTCTGTAGAATAGAGGTACTAGAATAATAAAGTATATTAGTTTTATATCAAATATCCATCTATAATTTAATTAAGATATGTGTAGGTAAATGCAAATGTTTCCCTCTGAGAATGTAGAGGTGGTATTAAGTAATAGATAGTAGAATTACATAGAAATGCTCAAATAACACATAAGTACAGTACTGGAGTAAATCTACTTAGTTACTTTCCGCCTCTATTTAATTTCATTGTGAATAGTTTGGTTTTCTGTCTGCACTGTTATGATACTTCGACAGAGCGAACCACTGATTTAAATCTATGGTTTAAAAACAGATACGAAGTTAAAAGAGACTAAACCACAAACACGAAAGGATTTATATTCTCCGGTTTGTTTGCCGTCCACATTATATTTAAAACATAGATATGTGGTCAACGTTTAAATTCTGCAGCTTCTGGAACTATTTACAGCTAACCATAGACATAAACACGTGTTCGACAGCTAACAGCGTGTCATAAGTGGGAACTATATGCTACCACACCAGCTTTCGGTCCGGAACATTTTAAAGGACGGACGGTTTCAGCAACCCTTAAAACGCAAAATAAATCTTGCTAATATACAGCGAAACGCTTTATTTTGTTGAATTAACATGTACAAACAACCCTAACGACGTTCTGAACTGATTATTATAGAAATCGTTTTAAAAGAACGAATAAATACATCCCATGACACAATTTACGTTAATTTGCTTTCGCAATGCATTATGGGTTTTTAGAAATTGTATGAAATATAAATTAAAACCTTTCGTAGAAAACCAATACATTATTAGCGTAATAATAGAATTTAGGTATAATAGTAGTTTAACTGTGTTACACACTCGTTTTCTGTTTGTTATATAAATATAAACGTATTTATAACGAAGCCCCGCAGCGATGAACCCTGAGTGAGACCGGTTCTCCCATTGATGACCTCCTGTCGTTCTGCAGTTGTAAAGTTAAGACTATACTTTCAGGGATCATTTCTATAGTTTCTAACTTGAGAAATGTGTTTCTAAAGTGATTGGTCTCGCTACCCACGATGATGAGACGTGATATTCCCTTCTGAGCGCGAAGCGGGCGGAGAATAATGATTCAGTTCATACGTTCTCCGCCATTGATGACCGTTCTTAGCTTCCTCGTGGAGCGTAGAGGAAGGGGATATGATCAGAGTGGTAGTAGAAGCATGTACAAAGTAAATCAATGGTTTTCCATTATAGTAATGGTGTCTATATATATTTAACTTCCAGTTGTTAAAGTAGTCATCATGAAAACTACCGTGCCCCCTAGTGGTCGTTAACCTGTTTCTCGGTCTATTTATTAATAATGACATGCTCGGGCTTTATATGCTGTTACATCTACACAACTACTTTAGTGATGGGAGTTTTGGCTCTTTTTAGTGATCCGTGTCGTTTGGCTCAGCTCATTAAGAAGAGCCGATTCTTTCGGCTCTCAAACGGCTCTCCGTTTTACCACTTACCTTGTAATTCATCCAACTTTAGCATAGTTTTGACTTGTGATTTGTATTAAATCACTGAAACAACTGATTCAAAATGAGAATATTGAAATACTAAAACCACTGATTCGAAATAAAAATAAAAATACTAAAACCAGCAACTTAAAATTAAAATAAAAACCCTTCAACCACAGATGCAAAGTTTAAATATAAATACTAAAATCCCTGATTCAAAATTTAAATAAAAATACTAAAATCCCTGATTCAAAATTTAAATAAAAATACTAAAATCCCTGATTCAAAATTTAAATAAAAAATACTGAAACCACTGATTCAAAATTAAAAATACTAAAACCACTGATTCGAAATTAAAATAAAAATACTAAAACCACTGATTAAGAATTAAAATAAATCAATTATTATATTAATATATCAAATATTTTGGTAAATAATACACAAATATTGAGTATTTATTTCTTCTTATGTCAGTTTCAGCCCTCTAATTATTTTGACCTCATGTTTCCTACACTTATAATATAAAATAATAAAAATAATATAAAACAAATCTTATCAGATGGGGTCTGAGGTCTAGTTTTTGGTAGTTTAGGTTAAAAATGTTGAGAATCACTGAACTAAATAACGTGATATACTGTATGTATATGTAGTTGTAAAAAACGTGTCTTTTACTTTGAAGGACTCTGATTGGTTGTGTTAGTTTCTGTCATTCATAGAAACAGATATGATTGGAGGAGAAGCAGTTTGTTGGTGACAGGTAGTAAACCCTGAGTGAGAATCACTTTGCTGTGAATCAGATTCAGTTTTCACTCCCAATCAAACTAAGACTATACTTTCAGGGATCATTTCTATAGTTTCTAACTTGAGAAATGTGTTTCTAAAGTGATTGGTCTCGCTACCCACGATGATGAAACGTGATATTCCCTTCTGAGCGCGAAGCGGGCGGAGAATAATGATTCAGTTCATATGTTCTCCGCCATTGATGACCGTTCTTAGCTTCCTCGTGGAGCGTAGAGGAAGGGAATATGATCAGAGTGGTAGTAGAAATATGTATAAAGATAATACAAATAACAATATTTACCCTAATACAACTAACAATTACTTTATTTTAACTATTAGAACAGTATATGCTGATTCTCAGTCGCCATTTAGTTGACATGACCAGACGTAATGCAGTTTATCTGCACAACTAGAGTAGTGATGGTTTCACTAACCACGTGTTGAGTAGTGAAGGGGGCGTTTCCGTAAAGCACGTGTCGCTTCATGTAGGAGAGGAGCCGGTGTGATGACGTCACCGCCCGGCTTTACCACGTGACTGCTTCGGGAAGTGGTTCAGATTTTACCGCGAGATTTTACAGGTTAATGGAGACACGTGGTCAGTTTGGATAGTTCGGATATTAGAGTTTGTAAAGACTTTATATGGTTTGGAGAGTTTAGGAAGAGAAAGATTTATCAACAAAAAGAAATTAAACCTCTTAAGACGTTATTGTTTTGTAATAAAATTGTTCTGTACATCATTATTCAAGTTACACAAACATAATTTGTGTCCCTTTTCTAGTCCCACAAACACTTTCATCCATTCCATTTTACCATTTTGGGAAAATATACACACAGACTACATTCTAAAAAATGTATTATACACATATATGGTATTTAATGTGCAGAAAGAACTTGGTCGTACGTGTTTTGTTATTCATAGTCATTCCCAACAGACATAACACACACACAAATCAATGCACTAACATTCTATGGTTCAGATCCAGCAGATTATACACTTGTCCTGGACGTGGATTCATGTGCACATGAAGATTTGAGAAATGAACTTTTTCTTGAACCAAGTGGCTCAAGTGGTTTAATGTCTCTTAATCACTAGGACTAAGATAGAGGAATGAATGAATGAATGAATGAATCTTCACATAGTGAATCATAGTGTAACTTTAACTACTCTGGCTGTCTTACCTTTATTTGTCCACTTGATGGTGGAGTGGAGCAAATGAAGCACATGGATTTATCTTCTATATGAATCACCATGAAGTTTCGACCCATGCATGTTTAATGCTACATGAAGATTCATGTCCATCACCTGTTTCTGCCTCCTTAGATTAGTTAGTGGTGTTTGAAAGTAATTACACATGTTATTCAGTCATTGACAAGAGTGAAACACAAATAGTTTTGATTATAAATCAGTTAGAGGAGAGATTCTTTTCTTCTACAGCAGATAATAAACCCTGAGTGAGAATCACTTTGCTGTGAATCAGATTCAGTTTTCACTCCCAGTCAAACTAAGACTATACTTTCAGGGATCATTTCTATAGTTTCTGACTTGAGAAATGTGTTTCTAAAGTGTTTGGTCTCACTAACCATGATGATGAGTTGTGATATTCTCTTCAGAACATGAAGCTGATGGAGAATAATGATTCAGTTCATATGTTCTCTGTCATTGATGATTGTTCTTTAGTTCCTTGTGGAGTTTAGAGGAAGAGAATATGATCAGAGTGGTTTCTAGTAATACTGTAAAAATCAAGTCATTTGTTTGCATGTGGATTCCTGTAGATCCTTTTTGGTGTATTTTTTTCCTGTTCTGTGGTCTCAAAACTTTGGCTCAAACATTTCCCAGGAAAGACTGCTTTGGTTAAAGTGGTTTTGGTTTAACAGAACTCTGTTTTAAACTTGCCAGTGTCTCCAAAATATTTACTGTAGAAATATTAAATCACATCAAAATGTTAGTGGAGTCCTTACAGTGATGATGCTATATTTTATTTTCTGATAGGAGCTACTGTTTTATCAGTCGAAGCTCAAATAGGAGACCAGTGCAGACACTAAAAAATGCTGTTTTTTATCACTGTTCTGTCTGCCTCTACCTGTCGTCATGGGCAACCAGCTCAAGTCGCCATGGTAACATTCGAGGCTCAGGCCACAGCTCGTTAAGGTTTATTAACAAACACCTGTCACTCGTTAACATGTTTCAACACTGGCCTACAAATACACGTGATGAATCAGACTGACAGTATGAAGATCATCATAATGTTTGACATCTTACACACACAGAAACACACACATACACACACACATCTCAGTGGAAACAAGCATGAATGGACTGGCATAGAATTTTGAAATATCAAAAGTGAGTAGTAAACCTGTTGAAGGACATAAGTTGCTGAATAAATACTTGAAATGATTGTTGTATATAATATAAAAATTGACTAGTATTATTTGTTAGAAATGTCTGTAGAAGCTCCTTATTATGTGAAGAGTCTGGCAGTAGCACCCAAAGCCATTTCAGTATTTCTCCAGAGGAAATGTTCTACTTTCTACTGTGTTATGCTGCATCAATTAAACATAAATAACTGGACAAGACACATCAACCCTGAGTGAGAATCACTTTGCTGTGAATCAGATTCAGTTTTCACTCCCAGTCAAACTAAGACTATACTTTCAGGGATCATTTCTATAGTTTCTGACTTGAGAAATGTGTTTCTAAAGTGTTTGGTCTCACTAACCATGATGATGAGTTGTGATATTCTCTTCTGAACATGAAGCTGATGGAGAATAATGATTCAGTTCATATGTTCTCTGTCATTGATGATTGTTCTTTACTTCCTTGAGGAGTTCAGAGGAAGAGAATATGATCAGAGTGGTTTCTAGATATCTGTATTAATATTAATCTTGTTTACCTAAGTCAGTTATGTTCTTTTAGTACAGCGTTTATTCTCTGCTGCATGTAAAATGTTAAATATTATAAGGCACAAAACCTAAACCTGTCACATGATTGTTCTTTACTTCCTTATGGAGGGAATATGATCATAGTGGTTTTCAAGAAACTGTAAAGAATATCAAGTATAAGGTCAGGTCAATTATGATTCGTTTCTCCTTTTTTATATATTAATTTACTTTTACATCAGTGTTTTATTTATCTTTCTATTTCTTTATCACAGCTGTGCTGTCATAGAGTTTCTTTGTGGCAGCCATATTGACAGGAAATGATGAAAAACACAGGTGTTAATGATAATAATTAAGTTTCCATTTAATGAAGCAGATACTTAACAGTGAGTCAACATGTAGAATAGCAGCACCTGACTCTGTTTGACCTGAATAGAACCTGAATTAGTATCATTGGTAACACCTGTGTTTACCTAATGTTTCATGTTAATATGGCTGCTGTTAAAAAGGCTGCATTGATTGGTTGTGTTATGTTCTGTCATTTATAGAAACAGATATGACTGGAGGAGATGCAGCAACTGGAGGAGTTTGTTGATGACAGATAATAAACCCTGAGTGAGAATCACTTTGCTGTGAATCAGATTCAGTTTTCACTTCCAGTCAAACTAAGACTATACTTTCAGGGATCATTTCTATAGTTTCTGACTTGAGAAATGTGTTTCTAAAGTGTTTGGTCTCACTAACCATGATGATGAGTTGTGATATTCTCTTCTGAACATGAAACTGATGGAGAATAATGATTCAGTTCATATGTTCTCTGTCATTGATGATTGTTCTTTACTTCCTTGTGGAGTTAAGATGAAGAGAATATGATCAGAGTGGTTATAGTAATACTATGAAAATCAAATAATTTCTTTTGATGTGGATTGCTGTAGGTACTTCTTGGTGTGTTGTTTTCTAATCTGTCATCTCAGCACTTCAGCTACAACATTTTCCAGGAAAAACTATGGTTTGGTTAAAGTGGTTTTCATTGAACAGAACCCTGTTTTAAACTTTCCAGTGTCTCCAAAATATTTACTGTAGAAATATTAAATCACATCAAAATGTTAGTGGAGTCCTTACAGTGATGATGCTCTATTTTATTTTCTGATAGGAGCTACTGTTTTATCAGTCGAAGCTCAAATAGGAGACCAGTGCACACACTAAAAAATGCTGCTTTTCCTCACTGTTCTGTCTACCTCTACCTGTCGTCATTGGCAACAAGCTCAAGTTGCCATGGTAATGTTTGAGGCTCAGGCCACAGCTCGTTAAGGTTTATAAACAAACACCTGTTACTCGTTAACATTACATGTGATTAATCCTTATTAAGATAAGTACTTTCTTGTCATTACACCTAGGAAGTGCAACAGAATTAGGGGTACTCCCACAGCAGCAACAATACATTACTGATCATAATGTAAATACTCTGGCAGTAGCACCCAGAGCACTTTCACAATTTCGCCAGAGGAAATGTTCTACTTTCTACTGTGTTATGCTGCATCATTTAAACATGAATAACTGGACAAGACACATCAACCCTGAGTGAGAATCACTTTGCTGTGAATCAGATTCAGTTTTCACTCCCAGTCAAACTAAGACTATACTTTCAGGGATCATTTCTATAGTTTCTGACTTGAGAAATGTGTTTCTAAAGTGTTTGGTCTCACTAACCATGATGATGAGTTGTGATATTCTCTTCTGAACATGAAGCTGATGGAGAATAATGATTCAGTTCATATGTTCTCTGTCATTGATGATTGTTCTTTACTTTCTGGTGGAGTTTAGAAGAAGAGAATATGATCAGAGTGGTTATAGTAATACTGTCTAAAGAGTGTCTTTTTGTAAATGTGTTTTCTTTTTTTAGTTTGTGATTGCAGTACTTTAACTAGAACATTTTCCAGGAGAGGTTGTGTTGGTTAAAGTTGTTTCAGTTGTACCATCTGTCAGACACAAAAAGACAGTCATGTTTTTGATATTATCTTCTATGCGTTCAACAAATGAGAATACTAATTGTCATTGGAAAAAAGATTATGATAAATATTTAATCTTTGAAGTTCTGTCTTTTG
This sequence comes from Lepturacanthus savala, assembly GCA_030544235.1. Classification (NCBI taxonomy): domain Eukaryota; kingdom Metazoa; phylum Chordata; class Actinopteri; order Scombriformes; family Trichiuridae; genus Lepturacanthus; species Lepturacanthus savala. The sequence goes on along the minus strand of CM060466.1, from coordinate 2,010,629 downwards.
TTGAAGTAACAAAGAAACACCTCAAACTTAAGTGATGCATCCAAAATCTGTGGAAATAATAATGAAAGACAACTTGAGTTGCATCTGTTCTAGTTTAGTCGGGCAGTTCAGTTTATATCTGCCCCAGAGAAGATATCAAATTTCTGATTCTGTATACCACATAGTTTCCAGGTGTTTTGTTCATCTCTTTATCTCAGTATCACAGCTGAGCTGTCAGAGGCTGCATTGATTGGTTGTGTTATGTTCTGTCATTTATAGAAACAGATATGACTGGAGGAGATGCAGCAACTGGATGAGTTGGTTGATGACAGATAATAAACCCTGAGTGAGAATCACTTTGCTGTGAATCAGATTCAGTTTTCACTCCCAGTCAAACTAAGACTATACTTTCAGGGATCATTTCTATAGTTTCTGACTTGAGAAATGTGTTTCTAAAGTGTTTGGTCTCACTAACCATGATGATGAGTTATGATATTCTCTTCTGAACATGAAGCTGATGGAGAATAATGGTTCAGTTCATATGTTCTCTGTCGTTGATGATTGTTCTTTACTTCCTGGTGGAGTTTAGAGGAAGAGAATATGATCAGAGTGGTTTCTAGTAATACTGTAAAAATCAAGTCATTTGTTTGCATGTGGGTTCCTGTAGATCCTTTTTGGTGTATGTTTTTCCTGTTCTGTGATCTCAAAACTTTGGCTCAAACATTTCCCAGGACAGACTATGGTTTGGTTAAAGTGGTTTTGATTGAACAGAACAGAACTCTGTTTTAAACTTTCCAGTGTCTCCGAAATATTTACTGTAGAAATATTAAATCACATCAAAATGTTAGTGGAGTCCTTACAGTGATGATGCTCTATTTTATTTTCTGATAGGAGCTACTGTTTTATCAGTCAAAGCTCAAATAGGAGACCAGTGCAGACACTAAAAAATGCTGTTTTTCCTCACTATTCTGTTTGCCTCTACCTGTCGTCATGGGCAACCAGCTCAGGTTGCCATGGTAACGTTTGAGGCTCCGATTACACCTCATTAAGGTTTATTAACAAACACCTGGTGTTCATTAACATGTTTAAACACTGAACTACAAATACACACTTGTAGAAGCTCATCATAATGTAAATACTCTGGCAGTAGCACCCAGAGCACTTTCACAATTTCTCCAGAGGAAATGTTCTACTTTCTACTGTGTTATGCTGCATCATTTAAACATGAATAACTGGACAAGACACATCAACCCTGAGTGAGAATCACTTTGCTGTGAATCAGATTCAGTTTTCACTCCCAGTCAAACTAAAACTATACTTTCAGGGATCATTTCTATAGTTTCTGACTTGAGAAATGTGTTTCAAAAGTGTTTGGTCTCACTAACCATGATGATGAGTTATGATATTCTCTTCTGAGCATGAAGCTGATGGAGAATAATGATTCAGTTCATATGTTCTCTGTCATTGATGATTGTTCTTTACTTCCTTGTGGAGTTTAGAGGAAGAGAATATGATCAGAGTGGTTTCTAGGTATCTGTATTAATATTAATCTTGTTTACTTAAGTTAGTGGTGTTCTTTTAGTACAGCATTTATTCTCTGCTGCATGTAAAATGTTAAATATTATAAGGCACAAAACCTAAACCTGTCACTTGACTTGTGTCATTGATGATTGTTCTTTACTTCCTTATGGAGGAAATATGATCATAGTGGTTTTCAAGAAAATGTAAAGAATATTAAGTATAAGGTCAGGGGAATTATGATTTGTTTCTCCTTCTTTTTGTATATTAACTTTACTTTTACATCAGTCTTTATCTTTGCATTTCGTTATCACAGCTGTGCTGTCATAGAGTTTCTTCGTGGCAGCCATATTGACAGGAAATGATGAAAAACACAGGTGTTAATGATAATAATTAAGTTTCCATTTAATGAAGCAGATACTTAACAGTGAGTCAACATGTAGAATAGCAGCACCTGACTCTGTTTGACCTGAATAGAACCTGAATTAGTATCATTGGTAACACCTGTGTTTACCTAATGTTTCATGTTAATATGGCTGCTGTTAAAAAGGCTGCATTGATTGGTTGTGTTATGTTCTGTCATTTATAGAAACAGATATGACTGGAGGAGATGCAGCAACTGGAGGAGTTTGTTGATGACAGATAATAAACCCTGAGTGAGAATCACTTTGCTGTGAATCAGATTCAGTTTTCACTCCCAGTCAAACTAAGACTATACTTTCAGGGATCATTTCTATAGTTTCTAACTTGAGAAATGTGTTTCTAAAGTGTTTGGTCTCACTAACCATGATGATGAGTTGTGATATTCTCTTCTGAACATGAAGCTGATGGAGAATAATGATTCAGTTCATATGTTCTCTGTCATTGATGATTGTTCTTTACTTCCTTGTGGAGTTCAGAGGAAGAGAATATGATCAGAGTGGTTATAGTAATGTTGTGGAAATCAAGTCATTTGATCTTATTTGGGCTTCTGTAGATTGTACTGGGTGTATTTCTTTCCAATCTGTGATTTCAGCACTTTGGCTACAACATTTCCCAGGAAAGACTGTTTTGGTTAAAGTGGTTTTGGTTTAACAGAACTCTTTTTTAAACTTGCCAGTGTTTCCAAAATATTTACTGTAGAAATATTAAATCACATCAAAATGTTAGTGGAGTCCTTACAGTGATGATGCTCTATTATATTTTCTGATAGGAGCTACTGTTTTATCAGTCTATTCACAAATAGGAGACCAGTGCAGACACTAAAAAATGCTGCTTTTCCTCACTATTCTGTCTGCCTCTACCTGTCGTCATGGGCAACCAGCTCGGGTTGCCATGGTAACGTTTGAGGCTCAGATTACACCTCCTTAAGGTTTATTAACAAACACCTGGTGGTTATTAACATGTTTAAACACTGACCTACAAATACACACTTGTAGAAGCTCATCATAATGTAAATACTCTGGCAGTAGCACCCAGAGCACTTTCAGTATTTCTCCAGAGGAAATGTTCTACTTTCTACTGTGTTATGCTGCATCATTTAAACATGAATAACTGGACAAGACACATCAACCCTGAGTGAGAATCACTTTGCTGTGAATCAGATTCAGTTTTCACTCCCAGTCAAACTAAGACTATACTTTCAGGGATCATTTCTATAGTTTCTGACTTGAGAAATGTGTTTCTAAAGTGTTTGGTTTCACTAACCATGATGATGAGTTGTGATATTCTCTTCTGAACATGAAGCTGATGGAGAATAATGATTCATTTCATATGTCCTCTGTCATTGATGATTGTTCTTTACCTCCTGGTGGAGTTTAGAAGAAGAGAATATGATCAGAGTGGTTATAGTAATACTGTCTAGAGAGTGCCTTTTTGTAAATGTGTTTTCTTTTTTTAGTTTGTGATTGCAGTACTTTAACTAGAACATTTTCCTGGAGAGGTTGTGTTGGTTAAAGTTGTTTCAGTTGTACCATCTGTCAGACACAAAAAGACAGTCATGTTTTTGATATTATCTTCTATGCGTTCAACAAATGAGAATACTAATTGTCATTGGAAAAAAGATTATGATAAATATTTAATCTTTGAAGTTCTGTCTTTTGTTGAAGTAACAAAGAAACACCTCAAACTTAAGTGATGCATCCAAAATCTGTGGAAATAATAATGAAAGACAACTTGAGTTGCATCTGTTCTAGTTTAGTCGGGCAGTTCAGTTTATATCTGCCCCAGAGAAGATATCAAATTTCTGATTCTGTATACCACATAGTTTCCAGGTGTTTTGTTCATCTCTTTATCTCAGTATCACAGCTGAGCTGTCAGAGGCTGCATTGATTGGTTGTGTTATGTTCTGTCATTTATAGAAACAGATATGACTGGAGGAGATGCAGCAACTGGATGAGTTGGTTGATGACAGATAATAAACCCTGAGTGAGAATCACTTTGCTGTGAATCAGATTCAGTTTTCACTCCCAGTCAAACTAAGACTATACTTTCAGGGATCATTTCTATAGTTTCTGACTTGAGAAATGTGTTTCTAAAGTGTTTGGTCTCACTAACCATGATGATGAGTTATGATATTCTCTTCTGAACATGAAGCTGATGGAGAATAATGGTTCAGTTCATATGTTCTCTGTCGTTGATGATTGTTCTTTACTTCCTGGTGGAGTTTAGAGGAAGAGAATATGATCAGAGTGGTTTCTAGTAATACTGTAAAAATCAAGTCATTTGTTTGCATGTGGGTTCCTGTAGATCCTTTTTGGTGTATGTTTTTCCTGTTCTGTGATCTCAAAACTTTGGCTCAAACATTTCCCAGGACAGACTATGGTTTGGTTAAAGTGGTTTTGATTTAACAGAATAGAACTGTTTTAAATTTGCCAGTGTCTCCGAAATATTTACTGTAGAAATATTAAATCACATCAAAATGTTAGTGGAGGCCTTACAGTGATGATGCTCTATTTTATTTTCTGATAGGAGCTACTGTTTTATCAGTCAAAGCTCAAATAGGAGACCAGTGCAGACACTAAAAAATGCTGTTTTTCCTCACTATTCTGTTTGCCTCTACCTGTCGTCATGGGCAACCAGCTCAGGTTGCCATGGTAACGTTTGAGGCTCCGATTACACCTCATTAAGGTTTATTAACAAACACCTGGTGTTCATTAACATGTTTAAACACTGAACTACAAATACACACTTGTAGAAGCTCATCATAATGTAAATACTCTGGCAGTAGCACCCAGAGCACTTTCACAATTTCTCCAGAGGAAATGTTCTACTTTCTACTGTGTTATGCTGCATCATTTAAACATGAATAACTGGACAAGACACATCAACCCTGAGTGAGAATCACTTTGCTGTGAATCAGATTCAGTTTTCACTCCCAGTCAAACTAAAACTATACTTTCAGGGATCATTTCTATAGTTTCTGACTTGAGAAATGTGTTTCTAAAGTGTTTGGTCTCACTAACCATGATGATGAGTTGTGATATTCTCTTCTGAGCATGAAGCTGATGGAGAATAATGATTCAGTTCATATGTTCTCTGTCATTGATGATTGTTCTTTACTTCCTTGTGGAGTTTAGAGGAAGAGAATATGATCAGAGTGGTTTCTAGGTATCTGTATTAATATTAATCTTGTTTACTTAAGTTAGTGGTGTTCTTTTAGTACAGCATTTATTCTCTGCTTCATGTAAAATGTTAAATATTATAAGGCACAAAACCTAAACCTGTCACTTGACTTGTGTCATTGATGATTGTTCTTTACTTCCTTATGGAGGAAATATGATCATAGTGGTTTTCAAGAAAATGTAAAGAATATTAAGTATAAGGTCAGGGGAATTATGATTTGTTTCTCCTTCTTTTTGTATATTAACTTTACTTTTACATCAGTCTTTATCTTTGCATTTCGTTATCACAGCTGTGCTGTCATAGAGTTTCTTCGTGGCAGCCATATTGACAGGAAATGATGAAAAACACAGGTGTTAATGATAATAATTAAGTTTCCATTTAATGAAGCAGATACTTAACAGTGAGTCAACATGTAGAATAGCAGCACCTGACTCTGTTTGACCTGAATAGAACCTGAATTAGTATCATTGGTAACACCTGTGTTTACCTAATGTTTCATGTTAATATGGCTGCTGTTAAAAAGGCTGCATTGATTGGTTGTGTTATGTTCTGTCATTTATAGAAACAGATATGACTGGAGGAGATGCAGCAACTGGAGGAGTTTGTTGATGACAGATAATAAACCCTGAGTGAGAATCACTTTGCTGTGAATCAGATTCAGTTTTCACTCCCAGTCAAACTAAGACTATACTTTCAGGGATCATTTCTATAGTTTCTAACTTGAGAAATGTGTTTCTAAAGTGTTTGGTCTCACTAACCATGATGATGAGTTGTGATATTCTCTTCTGAACATGAAGCTGATGGAGAATAATGATTCAGTTCATATGTTCTCTGTCATTGATGATTGTTCTTTACTTCCTTGTGGAGTTCAGAGGAAGAGAATATGATCAGAGTGGTTATAGTAATGTTGTGGAAATCAAGTCATTTGATCTTATTTGGGCTTCTGTAGATTGTACTGGGTGTATTTCTTTCCAATCTGTGATTTCAGCACTTTGGCTACAACATTTCCCAGGAAAGACTGTTTTGGTTAAAGTGGTTTTGGTTTAACAGAACTCTTTTTTAAACTTGCCAGTGTTTCCAAAATATTTACTGTAGAAATATTAAATCACATCAAAATGTTAGTGGAGTCCTTACAGTGATGATGCTCTATTATATTTTCTGATAGGAGCTACTGTTTTATCAGTCTATTCACAAATAGGAGACCAGTGCAGACACTAAAAAATGCTGCTTTTCCTCACTATTCTGTCTGCCTCTACCTGTCGTCATGGGCAACCAGCTCAGGTTGCCATGGTAACGTTTGAGGCTCAGATTACACCTCCTTAAGGTTTATTAACAAACACCTGGTGGTTATTAACATGTTTAAACACTGACCTACAAATACACACTTGTAGAAGCTCATCATAATGTAAATACTCTGGCAGTAGCACCCAGAGCACTTTCAGTATTTCTCCAGAGGAAATGTTCTACTTTCTACTGTGTTATGCTGCATCATTTAAACATGAATAACTGGACAAGACACATCAACCCTGAGTGAGAATCACTTTGCTGTGAATCAGATTCAGTTTTCACTTCCAGTCAAACTAAGACTATACTTTCAGGGATCATTTCTATAGTTTCTGACTTGAGAAATGTGTTTCTAAAGTGTTTGGTCTCACTAACCATGATGATGAGTTGTGATATTCTCTTCTGAACATGAAACTGATGGAGAATAATGAATCAGCTCATATGTTCTCTGTCATTGATGATTGTTCTTTACTTCCTTGTGGAGTTAAGATGAAGAGAATATGATCAGAGTGGTTATAGTAATACTATGAAAATCAAATAATTTCTTTTGATGTGGATTGCTGTAGGTACTTCTTGGTGTGTTGTTTTCTAATCTGTCATCTCAGCACTTCAGCTACAACGTTTTCCAGGAAAAACTATGGTTTGGTTAAAGTGGTTTTCATTGAATAGAACCCTGTTTTAAACTTTCCAGTGTGTCCAAAATATTTACTGTAGAAATATTAAATCACATCAAAATGTTAGTGGAGTCCTTACAGTGATGATGCTCTATTTTATTTTCTGATAGGAGCTACTGTTTTATCAGTCGAAGCTCAAATAGGAGACCAGTGCACACACTAAAAAATGCTGCTTTTCCTCACTGTTCTGTGTACCTCTACCTGTCGTCATTGGCAACAAGCTCAAGTTGCCATGGTAATGTTTGAGGCTCAGGCCACAGCTCGTTAAGGTTTATAAACAAACACCTGTTACTCGTTAACATTACATGTGATTAATCCTTATTAAGATAAGTACTTTCTTGTCATTACACCTAGGAGGTGCAACAGAATTAGGGGTACTCCCACAGCAGCAACAATACATTACTGATCATAATGTAAATACTCTGGCAGTAGCACCCAGAGCACTTTCACAATTTCGCCAGAGGAAATGTTCTACTTTCTACTATGTTATGCTGCATCATTTAAACATGAATAACTGGACAAGACACATCAACCCTGAGTGAGAATCACTTTGCTGTGAATCAGATTCAGTTTTCACTCCCAGTCAAACTAAGACTATACTTTCAGGGATCATTTCTATAGTTTCTGACTTGAGAAATGTGTTTCTAAAGTGTGTGGTCTCACTAACCATGATGATGAGTTGTGATATTCTCTTCTGAACATGAAGCTGATGGAGAATAATGATTCAGTTCATATGTTCTGTCATTGATGATTGTTCTTTACCTCCTGGTGGAGTTTAGAAGAAGAGAATATGATCAGAGTGGTTATAGTAATACTGTCTAAAGAGTGTCTTTTTGTAAATGTGTTTTCTTTTTTTAGTTTGTGATTGCAGTACTTTAACTAGAACGTTTTCCCGGAGAGGTTGTGTTGGTTAAAGTTGTTTCAGTTGTACCATCTGTCAGACACAAAAAGACAGTCATGTTTTTGATATTATCTTCTATGCGTTCAACAAATGAGAATACTAATTGTCATTGGAAAAAACATTATGATAAATATTTAATCTTTGAAGTTCTGTCTTTTGTTGAAGTAACAAAGAAACACCTCAAACTTAAGTGATGCATCCAAAATCTGTGGAAATAATAATGAAAGACAACTTGAGTTGCATCTGTTCTAGTTTAGTCGGGCAGTTCAGTTTATATCTGCCCCAGAGAAGATATCAAATTTCTGATTCTGTATACCACATAGTTTCCAGGTGTTTTGTTCATCTCTTTATCTCAGTATCACAGCTGAGCTGTCAGAGGCTGCATTGATTGGTTGTGTTATCTTCTGTCATTTATAGAAACAGATATGACTGGAGGAGATGCAGCAACTGGATGAGTTGGTTGATGACAGATAATAAACCCTGAGTGAGAATCACTTTGCTGTGAATCAGATTCAGTTTTCACTCCCAGTCAAACTAAGACTATACTTTCAGGGATCATTTCTATAGTTTCTGACTTGAGAAATGTGTTTCTAAAGTGTTTGGTCTCACTAACCATGATGATGAGTTGTGATATTCTCTTCTGAACATGACGCTGATGGAGAATGATGGATAAGTTCATATGTTCTTTGTCATTGATGATTGTTCTGTACTTCCTGGTGGAGTTTAGAGGAAGAGAATATGATCAGAGTGGTTATAGTGATACTGTGAAAATCAAGTCATTCGTTTGCATGTGGATTTCTGTAGATCATATTTGTTGTATGTTTTTCCTGTTCTGTGATCTCAGCACTTTGGCTCAAACATTTCCCAAGAAAGGCTATGGTTTGGTTAATGTGGTTTTGATTGAACAGAACTCTGTTTTAAACTTGCCAACGTCTCCGAAATATTTACTGTAGAAATATTAAATCACATCAAAATGTTAGTGGAGTCCTTACAGTGATGATGCTATATTTTATTTTCTGATAGGAGCTACTGTTTTATCAGTCAAAGCTCAAATGGGAGACCAGTGCAGACACTAAAAAATGCTGCTTTTCCTCACTGTTCTGTCTGCCTCTACCTGTCGTCATGGGCAACCAGCTCAAGTCGCCATGGTAACATTCGAGGCTCAGGCCACAGCTCGTTAAGGTTTATTAACAAACACCTGTCACTCGTTAACATGTTTAAACACTGGCCTACAAATACACGTGATGAATCAGACTGACAGTATGAAGATCATCATAATGTTTGACATCTTACACAGAAACACACACATACACACACACATCTCAGTGGAAACAAGCATGAATGGACTGGCATAGAATTTTGAAATATCAAAAGTGAGTAGTAAACCTGTTGAAGGACATAAGTTGCTGAATAAATACTTGAAATGATTGTTGTATATAATATAAAAATTGACTAGTATTATTTGTTAGAAATGTCTGTAGAAGCTCCTTATTATGTGAAGAGTCTGGCAGTAGCACCCAAAGCCATTTCAGTATTTCTCCAGAGGAAATGTTCTACTTTCTACTGTGTTATGCTGCATCAATTAAACATAAATAACTGGACAAGACACATCAACCCTGAGTGAGAATCACTTTGCTGTGAATCAGATTCAGTTTTCACTCCCAGTCAAACTAAGACTATACTTTCAGGGATCATTTCTATAGTTTCTGACTTGAGAAATGTGTTTCTAAAGTGTTTGGTCTCACTAACCATGATGATGAGTTGTGATGTTCTTTTCTGAACATGAAGCTGATGGAGAATAATGATTCAGTTCATATGTTCTCTGTCATTGATGATTGTTCTTTACTTCCTTGTGGAGTTTAGAGGAAGAGAATATGATCAGAGTGGTTATAGTAATGTTGTGAAAATCAAGTCATTTGATCTTATTTGGGTTTCTGTAAATTGTACTCGGTGTATATCTTTCCAATCTGTGATTTCAGCACTTTGGCTACAACATTTCCCAGGAAAGACTGTTTTGGTTAAAGTGGTTTTGGTTTAACAGAACTCTTTTTTTAAACTTGCCAGTGTTTCCAAAATATTTACTGTAGAACTATTAAATCACATCAAAATGTTAGTGGAGGCCTTACAGTGATGATGCTCTATTATATTTTCTGATAGGAGCTACTGTTTTATCAGTCTATTCACAAATAGGAGACCAGTGCAGACACTAAAAAATGCTGCTTTTCCTCACTATTCAGTCTGCCTCTACCTGTCGTCATGGGCAACCAGCTCGGGTTGCCATGGTAACGTTTGAGGCTCAGATTACACCTCCTTAAGGTTTATTAACAAACACCTGGTGGTTATTAACATGTTTAAACACTGACCTAGAAATATACACTTGTATAAGCGCATCATAATGTAAATACTCTGACAGTAGCACCCAGAGCACTTTCAGTATTTACATAGAGGAAATGTTCTACTTTCTACTGTGTTATGCTGCATCATTTAAACATGAATAACTGGACAAGACACATCAACCCTGAGTGAGAATCACTTTGCTGTGAATCAGATTCAGTTTTCACTCCCAGTCAAACTAAGACTATACTTTCAGGGATCATTTCTATAGTTTCTAACTTGAGAAATGTGTTTCTAAAGTGTTTGGTCTCACTAACCATGATGATGAGTTGTGATATTCTCTTCTGAGCATGAAGCTGATGGAGAATAATGATTCAGTTCATATGTTCTCTGTCATTGATGATTGTTCTTTACTTCCTTGTGGAGTTTAGAGGAAGAGAATATGATCAGAGTGGTTTCTAGGTATCTGTATTAATATTAATCTTGTTTACCTAAGTTACTGTTGTTCTTTTAGTACAGCATTTATTCTCTGCTGCATGTAAAATGTTAAATATTATAAGGCACAAAACCTAAACCTGTCACTTGACTTGTGTCATTGATGATTGTTCTTTACTTCCTTATGGAGGAAATATGATCATAGTGGTTTTCAAGAAAATGTAAAGAATATTAAGTATAAGGTCAGGGCAATTATGATTTGTTTCTCCTTTTTGTATATTAACTTTACTTTTACATCAGTCTTTATCTTTGCATTTCGTTATCACAGCTGTGCTGTCATAGAGTTTCTTCGTGGCAGCCATATTGACAGGAAATGATGAAAAACACAGGTGTTAATGATAATAATTAAGTTTCCATTTATTGAAGCAGATACTTAACAGTGAGTCAACATGTAGAATAGCAGCACCTGACTCTGTTTGACCTGAATAGAACCTGAATTAGTATCATTGGTAACACCTGTGTTTACCTAATGTTTCATGTTAATATGGCTGCTGTTAAAAAGGCTGCATTGATTGGTTGTGTTATGTTCTGTCATTTATAGAAACAGATATGACTGGAGGAGATTCAGCAACTGGAGGAGTTGGTTGATGACAGATAATAAACCCTGAGTGAGAATCACTTTGCTGTGAATCAGATTCAGTTTTCACTCCCAGTCAAACTAAGACTATACTTTCAGGGATCATTTCTATAGTTTCTGACTTGAGAAATGTGTTTCTAAAGTGTTTGGTCTCACTAACCATGATGATGAGTTGTGATATTCTCTTCAGAACATGAAGCTGATGGAGAATAATGATTCAGTTCATATGTTCTCTGTCATTGATGATTGTTCTTTACTTCCTTGTGGAGTTTAGAGGAAGAGAATATGATCAGAGTGGTTTCTAGTAATACTGTAAAAATCAAGTCATTTGTTTGCATGTGGATTCCTGTAGATCCTTTTTGGTGTATTTTTTTCCTGTTCTGTGGTCTCAAAACTTTGGCTCAAACATTTCCCAGGAAAGACTGTGGTTTGGTTAAAGTGGTTTTGATTTAACAGAACAGAACTCTGTTTTAAACTTGCCAGTGTCTCCAAAATAATTAAATCACATCAAAATGTTAGTGGAGTCCTTACAGTGATGATGCTATATTTTATTTTCTGATTGGAGCTACTGTTTTATCAGTCAAAGCTCAAATAGGAGACCAGTGCAGACACTAAAAAATGCTGTTTTTATCACTGTTCTGTTTGCCTCTACCTGTCGTCATGGGCAACCAGCTCAGGTTGCCATGGTAACGTTTGAGGCTCAGATTACACCTCATTAAGGTTTATTAACAAACACCTGGTGGTCATTAACATGTTTAAACACTGAACTACAAATACACACTTGTAGAAGCTCATCATAATGTAAATACTCTGGCAGTAGCACCCAGAGCACTTTCAGTATTTACATAGAGGAAATGTTCTACTTTCTACTGTGTTATGCTGCATCATTTAAACATGAATAACTGGACAAGACACATCAACCCTGAGTGAGAATCACTTTGCTGTGAATCAGATTCAGTTTTCACTCCCAGTCAAACTAAGACTATACTTTCAGGGATCATTTCTATAGTTTCTGACTTGAGAAATGTGTTTCAAAAGTGTTTGGTCCCACTAACCATGATGATGAGTTGTGATATTCTCTTCTGAGCATGAAGCTGATGGAGAATAATGATTCAATTCATATGTTCTCTGTCATTGATGATTGTTCTTTACTTCCATGAGGAGTTTAGAGGAAGAGAATATGATCAGAGTGGTTTCTAGGTATCTGTATTAATATTAATCTTGTTTACCTAAGTTAGTGGTGTTTTTTCAGTACAGCGTTTATTCTCTGCTGCATGTAAAATGTTAAATATTATAAGGCACAAAACCTAAACCTGTCACTTGACTTGTGTCATTGATGATTGTTCTTTACTTCCTTATGGAGGAAATATGATCATAGTGGTTATCAAGAAACTGTAAAGAATATTAAGTATAAGGTCAGGGGAATTATGATTTGTTTCTCCTTTTTGTATATTAACTTTACTTTTACATCAGTCTTTATCTTTGTATTTCTTTATCACAGCTGTGCTGTCATAGAGTTTCTTCGTGGCAGCCATATTGACAGGAAATGATGAAAAACACAGGTGTTAATGATAATAATTAAGTTTCCATTTAATGAAGCAGATACTTAACAGTGAGTCAACATGTAGAATAGCAGCACCTGACTCTGTTTGACCTGAATAGAACCTGAATTAGTATCATTGGTAACACCTGTGTTTACCTAATGTTTCATGTTAATATGGCTGCTGTTAAAAAGGCTGCATTGATTGGTTGTGTTATGTTCTGTCATTTATAGAAACAGATATGACTGGAGGAGATGCAGCAACTGGAGGAGTTTGTTGATGACAGATAATAAACCCTGAGTGAGAATCACTTTGCTGTGAATCAGATTCAGTTTTCACTCCCAGTCAAACTAAGACTATACTTTCAGGGATCATTTCTATAGTTTCTGACTTGAGAAATGTGTTTCTAAAGTGTCTGGTCTCACTAACCATGATGATGAGTTGTGATGTTCTTTTCTGAACATGAAGCTGATGGAGAATAATGATTCAGTTCATATGTTCTCTGTCATTGATGATTGTTCTTTACTTCCTTGTGGAGTTTAGAGGAAGAGAATATGATCAGAGTGGTTATAGTAATGTTGTGAAAATCAAGTCATTTGATCTTATTTGGGTTTCTGTAGATTGTACTGGGTGTATTTCTTTCCAATCTGTGATTTCAGCACTTTGGCTACAACATTTCCCAGGAAAGACTGTTTTGGTTAAAGTGGTTTTGGTTTAACAGAACTCTTTTTTAAACTTGCCAGTGTTTCCAAAATATTTACTGTAGAAATATTAAATCACATCAAAATGTTAGTGGAGTCCTTACAGTGATGATGCTCTATTATATTTTCTGATAGGAGCTACTGTTTTATCAGTCAAAGCTCAAATAGGAGACCAGTGCAGACACTAAAAAATGCTGTTTTTCATCACTGTTCTGTCTGCCTCTACCTGTCGTCATGGGCAACCAGCTCAAGTCGCCATGGTAACATTCGAGGCTCAGGCCACAGCTCGTTAAGGTTTATTAACAAACACCTGTCACTCGTTAACATGTTTCAACACTGGCCTACAAATACACGTGATGAATCAGACTGACAGTATGAAGATCATCATAATGTTTGACATCTTACACAGAAACACACACATACACACACACATCTCAGTGGAAACAAGCATGAATGGACTGGCATAGAATTTTGAAATATCAAAAGTGTGTAGTAAACCTGTTGAAGGACATAAGTTGCTGAATAAATACTTGAAATGATTGTTGTATATAATATAAAAATTGACTAGTATTATTTGTTAGAAATGTCTGTAGAAGCTCCTTATTATGTGAAGAGTCTGACAGTAGCACGCAAAGCCATTTCAGTATTTCTCCAGAGGAAATGTTCTACTTTCTACTGTGTTATGCTGCATCATTTAAACATAAATAACTGGACAAGACACATCAACCCTGAGTGAGAATCACTTTGCTGTGAATCAGATTCAGTTTTCACTCCCAGTCAAACTAAGACTATACTTTCAGGGATCATTTCTATAGTTTCTGACTTGAGAAATGTGTTTCTAAAGTGTTTGGTCTCACTAACCATGATGATGAGTTGTGATGTTCTTTTCTGAACATGAAGCTGATGGAGAATAATGATTCAGTTCATATGTTCTCTGTCATTGATGATTGTTCTTTACTTCCTTGTGGAGTTTAGAGGAAGAGAATATGATCAGAGTGGTTATAGTAATACTGTGAGGATCAAATCGTTTGTTTTCATGTGGAATTTTAGAGATACTTTTTGGGTTGTTTTTTTTTTTTGACCTGTCATCTCAGCGCTTTGGCTAAAACATTTCCCAGGCAAGACTGTGGGGTGGTTAAAGTGGTTTTGGTTGAACAGAACACAACTGTTTTAAACTTGCCACTGTTTCCAAAATATTTACTGTAGAAATATTAAATCACATCAAAATGTTAGTGGAGTCCTTACAGTGATGATGCTCTATTTTATTTTCTGATAGGAGCTACTGTTTTATCAGTCGAAACTCAAATAGGAGACCAGTGCAGACACTAAAAAATGCTGTTTTTCATCACTGTTCTATCTGCCTCTACCTGTCGTCATTGGCAACATTAGAGGTTCAGGCCACAGCTCGTTAAAGTTTATAAACACCTGGCACTCGTTAACATTACATGTAATGAATCAGACAGAATGCAGCTCATCATAATGTAAATACTCTGGCAGTAGCACCCAGAGCACTTTCAGTATTTACATAGAGGAAATGTTCTACTTTCTACTGTGTTATGCTGCATCATTTAAACATGAATAACTGGACAAGACACATCAACCCTGAGTGAGAATCACTTTGCTGTGAATCAGATTCAGTTTTCACTCCCAGTCAAACTAAGACTATACTTTCAGGGATCATTTCTATAGTTTCTGACTTGAGAAATGTGTTTCTAAAGTGTTTGGTCTCACTAACCATGATGATGAGTTGTGATATTCTCTTCTGAACATGAAGCTGATGGAGAATAATGATTCAGTTCATATGTTCTCTGTCATTGATGATTGTTCTTTACTTCCTCATGGAGTTCCAAGGAAGAAACTATGATCAGAGTGGTTTCTAGTAATACTGTGAAAATCAAGTGATTTGATCCTATGTGGATTTCTTTAGATACTATTTGGTGTGTTTTTTTTCTAATCTGTGATCTCAGCACTCTGTCTACAACATTTTCCAGGAAAGACTATGGTTTGGTTAAAGTGGATTTGATTGAACAGAACAGAACTCTGTGTTAAACTTTCCAGTGTCTCCAAAATATTTACTATAGAAATATTAAATCACATCAAAATGTTAGTGGAGTCCTTACAGTGATGATGCTCTATTTTATTTTCTGATAGGAGCAACTGTTATATCAGTCGAAGCTCAAATAGGAGACCAGTGCAGACACTAAAAAATGCTGTTTTTATCACTGTTCTGTTTGCCTCTACCTGTCGTCATGGGCAACCAGCTCAGGTTGCCATGGTAACGTTTGAGGCTCAGATTACACCTCATTAAGGTTTATTAACAAACACCTGGTGGTCATTAACATGTTTAAACACTGACCTACAAATACACACTTGTAGAAGCTCATCATAATGTAAATACTCTGGCAGTAGCACCCAGAGCACTTTCAGTATTTACATAGAGGAAATGTTCTACTTTCTACTGTGTTATGCTGCATCATTTAAACATGAATAACTGGACAAGACACATCAACCCTGAGTGAGAATCACTTTGCTGTGAATCAGATTCAGTTTTCACTCCCAGTCAAACTAAGACTATACTTTCAGGGATCATTTCTATAGTTTCTGACTTGAGAAATGTGTTTCTAAAGTGTTTGGTCTCACTAACCATGATGATGAGTTGTGATATTCTCTTCTGAACATGAAGCTGATGGAGAATAATGATTCAGTTCATATGTTCTCTGTCATTGATGATTGTTCTTTACTTCTTCATGGAGTTTAGAGGAAGAGAATATGATCAGAGTGGTTTCTAGTAATACTGTGAAAATCAAGTGTTTTGTTATTGTGTGGTTTTTGGTAGATGTGTTTTTGTCTTTGCTTTTTTTCTGATTTCTGTTCTCAGCACTTTGCCTGAAACATTTTCCAGGAAAGACTATGGGTTGTTTGAATTGGTTTTAATTCTATGCTCTGTCAGACACAAAAAAGAATCATATTTTTATATTATCTTCCACGTATTCAACAAACAAGAATACTAATTGTCATTGGTAAAAGATTAAGATGAATATTTAGCCTATTTTGTTGACATAATTAAATAACAAAAGTGACCTCAAACTTGAGTGATGCATCCAATAAATATAGAGGTTGATAGATGAAACACACAGGTGTTACTAATACCATTAATGAAGGCTCAGTTCTCCCATTATGCACAATACCAAGACCCTGGTATCAAAGCAGATACATGTAACTCAGCCATCATTGATTTGATTATTTTCACCTGTGCTTTTCCTGCTGTGATGTGTAAAGATCTTTGCTGTGAACAAGTGTAACTGTTTAAAATTTCCCTCTTAGTCATTGAAACACCCACACGTGTTATCAGTCTGCTTTTGCACCAGCTGTGCTTGATTGACGTATATTGACTGGTGTTTGTTTTTCTTTTACTCAGCTCTGGATGCTGAGATGGTGGCAAAAATGTTCAATCATCCATCTCTTTCTGAAAGAAGCGTTGAGTCACTCAGCTGCGGTTCACTACACATTTAGCTCTCTTCCTTTTGGTTGTGTAATGGTGTTTCACAGGTTGAGGATGGGGTTGAATATTATCCTACTACATGTTATCTGCAATTATTCTCAGTGTTATTCATTTCTTAAACTTAAACGTTCAATCTACTTGATTAAGGTGCAAGCATTTTGAAGTACAATGTATGTTTTTAAAATTAAGAAGGAAAGAAGAAAGCAAAATTTATGCTGAGCAATTATAGATGTATTTTATAAGCATTTTCTTTATTATTTTTTTCTGTCAAATGACTGTTTATGAACTGACTGATCTTTTCCACTTTAAATGTGCATATATTTTTCACCAAAATTGATTGAGCAATAGTAATTCGAATATAAAATAAAGATAACACAATCAGGTATTAAAATACATAGATATTCTTAAAGAAGCAAGCAAAAATGTTATACATATTTTATACAATATTTCATTAAAATGTGCTGCAAAGAATTTCATTTTGCTGAGTATGGCATGTATAAGGATTTAAATATAGGATTAAAACGAAATAAAAATAAACTAACGATACCGTCGAGAATTTTAGTGTTAGTGTGTTACATTTCATATATTTTATATAGTTCTCTTTCTTTAAAATATGCTGCAAATGTGGTTATTTTACAGAAAACGGCATTTACGTAAGAATATTTACCCAAAATAATTAAATTATCCTGTACCCTTAAGGAATTGTTTACCCTAAAAAAACTAAACCGGAAGTTGCGTCGTACGTGTATTTGCCCTGTGACGTAATACGTAAATAAGTTGCCCAAGCTGCTGCTGCTTTATACGCGGGTATTAGCTTTAATTACCTCTCGCTTTTATGACATTATTGTCAGCGGTACAATTCCACACAGGTTCGTGGAGATAAAGCGGAATCGACCTTCTATCCGACACGTGAGAAAATGTCTTCTTGACTCTGTAACGACAGAGTAAAGCCGCGTGTGGACAACTACCCGAGTCAGCCTGCTAACGGCGGCTAACGACACCAATCTGCTCCTTCACACTTTCTCTTCCATTCGGTTAGTCGGCCTTTAGCTTTCTGTCGCCGAGTTCAGTCCGCGGCGTCGCCAGGAGAGGAGGATGAACTGGCTTTTCCCCCTTTCCAAAGGCTCCGGACCTCTCCCTCCTCTCAACAGCCTGCAGCAACAGAGACAGCGGCAGATCGAGTCGCTGAAAGCCGCTCACCCCAGGTAGAGTCACCGTCCACCCGGTGTTACGGTTCAACTCGCGACCGTGTTACCTGGTGACTTTCAGCTGAATGTGTCCGAGGTTGCTCGATTTCACAAACATAAGTAAAAATATGAACTAACACATTCCAGATCCAATACAAATTCAATTAAGACCATTTAATAGTATCTTAGTAGGATAACTACAGCTGCCGTCACCACGACAACATTCAGCTGGAAGTCACCAGTTAACACGGTCCCTGTTTAAACCGAAACACCGGCCGTTCCAGCACCGGACCCCCGCTTCTGCTTAATGAGCTGCCCGCGTTGTTGTTCACGTAAAGGGTCGAGTATAGTTAATTTCGGGAAACACGTTAACTCATCCGATATTAACAACATATGTTCACCTGTCCTCATATGCGACTCTCCAGGCTCTGGAGAGTCTCGGTTTCATCGCCTAAAAATGGGGAACGGGCGCAGAACATTTCACCCCTACGTCTTCCTACATGTACCGATCATAAAAAGCGAATGCTTACCAGAAAGACACTATTGTTGTCCGAGACACCGGTGTGTTCGCTTTCTTAAATATTGCGTATTTTTCTGTAAAACGGGGTGTTGCATCTTGCGTGTCCCTCAATAGTCTGGTTCTGATGTGTAATTCTGGGTTTTGCCTGCGCTGCAGTGAACCAGAAGTGGGGGCGCTGTTGAGCAGTTTAAATCCCACAGTAGAAGCAGGATCTTTATGGACACGCGAGATTAAATACTATTTTTAATAGAAGAATATGCAATATTGAAGAAATCGAGCACACCGGTGCTTTGGATAACAATCTTGGTTTTCCTATAAACACTGCTTTTTCATGACTGGTACTTTGAAGGAAAAGGCCAATCGTTAGGCGCCCGTTGCCCGTATTTATGGATGAAACTGGGAGTCTCCAGAGTAAAGAGCCTGGAGGCTAATGTTTACCTAGCTTAGCTAGTTACCCGGCTAACATTTAACATAAAAAGTAGTTTCCAGCCTCGTTGTTCACATTTTCGCTAATTATGGTGTAAATATTCCGACAGGCTAGTAGATAATGATTCTTTACATGCTGTCTTTACTGTTACTGAGTGGCTAATGTTTGCTAGCGAGCAGCAGCTAATTTAATGAAGTCAGTGATAGTTAATGTTACAGCGATTATTTTTAGTCTCGAGGACGCACTTTTGTGGCTGGCAAGGCCACGTGCGGTGATCGGTGCGGTGTTTGTCACGTCGACCTGTCCTGTCTGTGGTTTTAGGAGGAGCCAAGCTAATTAGATGTAGAGATTAAAGTATTAGCCTTTGTTTACCAAGGAGCTCCGTCATCTCACTGACAATGTGTTCCGTCTTTTTAAAGATGGACCAAAACATAAAGATTCCAGAAATCACTGACACATTTTTTTAAGTTTACATCAAAATGTCTCGTTGTTGTGTTTAATTACCCTCAGGTGTGCATTTAAATAGCTTCTTCAGGTATTAGGAAATACTATAGGTACTCTTTGTTCTACTAGAGAAGCCAGATGGTGAACTTTGAACCCCTACTTTAATTTAATGCCATTGCCCTTTAATAATATATCTCAATATTTAATTTTATTTTAATGATGCTTTTATTGTCTTGTTGACTTATTCTGAATACAGTAGTATTAGAGACTGTGAACTTGATGAAAATTAAATGCACATCTGAGGAATGTCAGTTGTTTAAAAGTTGTTTATTTTTTTACTTTTTGATGTAAACTTCAAATAAATAGTGTGATAATAATCACAGTGTGCACTGAACTTATTATAATTATATTTTGGTCTACTGTGCATTGCTTTGCATACATGTATTTATTCATTCACTCATCTTCCCCCGAATGTAAAGTATTCTGTCAGTGCGTGACAGTGTAATGGGATTACACACTCTGGTTGTTCCAGGCGTTTTCTTAGGGAAATGTAGCCACAGAGGGTTATGTGGTGTGGTGAATGCTGCTCATGGCAATGATGATGTGGGAAAAGGGAATCTCAACTATGCGTGCAGGACTAAATGAAATGTCAGGGTGTCTTAATGCAAAGATATCATATATATATATATATATATATATATATATATATATATATATATATATATATATATATATATATATATATATATATATATATACTTATTGCTCATAATAAGTTAGGGATAGTGTTATTTACATGAGTACTTTTCCCATTTGGTCTGAATTTAACGAAATGAGTAAAAGTTCCCTTGGATATTATTAATAATGAAAGAGAAGAAACACTATTTTCATTAGTTTAATACTACAAAAATGTATACAATCCACTGAGGCTGTCAAAATATATATAAAATATATATAGAGTTGTGTAGTTGCACCCTTCAACAAACCACATCAGAGATATATGGGTGTACATTGTTTATTTATGGATGTTGTGTCAGTTAATTATTGTTTGGAAAAATAACATTGGTTTTAGGACATTCAGACATGTAAAGATTATTAGTGATAATATAATAATAATAATAGTGATGTACTGAAACCTACCTTTTAACATATTTACATGGAATCATATAATTAAATGCTGTTGTAAACTATTTGAGGAAAGAACAGAAACTATACTTATAGACTGTACAGTATACACCAAAGTCATTGACACCTGACCATCAGCTGCTAATTAACCATTAATCAGACCAATCTCATTTGTAGGTAAACTCCTTAACACCCAACATTTACAGTTCAAATTCCATCACGTTTGTATGTTGCTTTTTACTAAAGAGTCAAATTGTTGGTCCTGGACATATATACCTATATGTTTCACTCCAAGTCGGCAGGTTTTTCATAAACGTTTAGATATAAAATGCTTTTTCTAAATGTGCAGAGCATGACTACAGATGTGAGATTACAGATGATGACATGTCTGTGTTTTTCTTTTTTTGTCTCACCAGCCTTGCAGAGATCCAGAAGGATGTTGAGTACAGGATACCATTCACAGTCAACAACTCCACCATTAGTGTTAACATGTGAGTTTGTCTTTGTACATGCAGTCACAGTCAGTACGTCCACATGACACTTGGAAAAAATGAGACTATAACTGAAGAGCATTTAAAAGTCTTTCTGTCTAAAATCAATGTTTACTAACTCTGATTAAGACGCCTAAATAATATGATTGGAATTAGATTTCTTCCCGTTAATTATACTCCTTAGTTGGACTGAAGCTGATGCTCCACAACACTAGAGATGGGCCAAAGTGGAGCAAGCAGCCAAGTAAAAAGGAAAAAAAACAGTTATTAAATGTGTTTTCACACAGTGAAACCAGCAAGTCTGATTAATTAAAAAGAGATAAACAAAAGGAACTGGTCAGGGACTGTAGTTGAGAATTTATTAGTCTTATTAAGTTGTTTGTCTTCAGTTTACACAGAAGTCAACAGATATATATACGTGTATATATCTATGGCTGTATTAACCTGCTGAAACAAGGGTTGGACCCTGTTAATTAGATTTTCTCAGTTGCATGTAAACTGAAAGTGCAACTAGATGCAGAAATCTAATTTTGAGCATAGCACGATTAAACTGATGTGGTTTAAAACATTATTTTTAAAAATCAGTGACTGGCTGCACTGGTTATTATTGTTATTCTTCTATTTAATGTACTTGTGTAGTTTATTTAAACTACCTTTTAACCACTTGTTGTAGGTGGGTTGAAGTTTTATTGCTCGTTCTTTTCATCACTATAAATGTATCTCAGCCTGAAAAATAGAAGCCGACAACAGTCTCGACACATGATTTAATATCAAAGAGATCTGTCTCTTTCTCTCAGTGCCATGCACGGCACATAAAAGCCCATTCACAGTGCGACAAAAACACGATTCTGCTGCTGTACGGTACATTACAAACTAGATTTCAATGCTTGTTTTCACAGGATGAAATGCCAGCGAGGAACCAAAACAATATTTCTCTTTTAGCTTCACAGCATTGTTTGGTACATTCCATCCAGTCGTGCTAAGACGTTTTCATCAGTCATGAAGCTGCAGGGACATAGTGCTTCTCTGTATAGGGAAATAATTCAGAAATACCACATCACAATATGAATATCCTGTTCATTACTCGTGTTGTATATTCTCTAACAGAGATTAATTTGAGCTGTCATCCTTTCCTCTTGTTTTTCTTCTAGTCTGCTGCCTCCTCAGTTCCCTCAGGAGAAGCCGGTGGTCAGTGTCTACCCTCCTGTTGGTCACCACTTAGTCGACAGCAATAATGGAACTATGATCACGAGCCCCCTCATCAGTAATGTAAGTAGTTGTCCAGGCCGTCATTTAGGCTGCTGGCTCCCTAATAAACATGGGTTTGATGGCGTTTTATCAAATTCTTCAACATTTGCAAGAAACTAAAGGTTAAAATAAGCCTGAAATATTCAAGAAACCCACATCACCAAGTCCATATGTGGAGTTGATGGTAAAATGCTGTAAAATAGTCATATTAATATTACGGTTATGCAACATCAGGGTTCCTGTAGGGTCTAAAATGTCTTAAAAGCATTGAATTTATGGATTTAGAAATAATACCTTTAAAAAGACTTTGAATAATCTTGAGTTTTGATATCTGGTTCTTAACATATGTGCAGTACGTAACTTCTCTGCATCACATTCTCCTCAAAAGTTTCATTTATCAACATCTGTTATTTAGAATAAATAACATAGCCTGAATAAAAAGTACACAACTTCTGAAAAAGTACTGTTTTTTCAGAAGTTGTGTTCTTCTGTGTCGTTGTCAGGGTGTTAATTTAGATAATTTACCTCAGGAAGGAAACTGTGCTGAAGTGAAGCTCGTTACTGGATATTTTCTTGACGTTTGGTTTTATCTGAGCTTTTAATCAGATACCAAGGTAGTATCTATGTAAATAAAGAGTGTAGAACACAGCAACATCATCATCACATGGATGTAGTATGCATTTAAGTCAAATAAAAAACAATCTTTGCCAGTAGGTCTGTAAAATATGAATTGCGTTGTATATAAACCTGTAGGAACCCTGAACATGTGCTGACATTCAGGGACATCTTCCTACTCGCTGTGTTTCTACATTGTTGAGAATAGCATCATTTCCTGAACGTGGTTTCCTTACTAGATAGAGAACCACAGTAAATAAAACACGGAACAAGGTAAGTGTCTCTGCTGCAGCCGTATAAAACATCATTCCTCATAACTGGAAAGTGATTTCATCTCCTATCTAACTAAAAGCCCATTTTTTGCCTGTTTATTTTCCTGGTTCTTCCCTCTTCATTAACCCGTTAAACTCCAGGTCCCCTTGAGATTGCTCCACTAATCATGTACAAATATAGTGAAGCTATACATCAAATTAAACAGGAGAAACTCCACTACAAGCACATATAAGTCATATTTACACACACCAAACACAACTCCAACACCAAGCAAATTAATTAACAAATATGAACATCGGTATACGATCATAAAGCCGACCCACTCACCACATTTTGATGGCTAGCGCTCTGATACTTCATGTTATACAAACAAATGACATATGAAAGCTGAGACTGTGACGAGTCCAACGGTACCATCAGTGTAGCTTCATGACAAAAACTCAGTAAACTAGCAGCCAAAAAACACTACAGTAAAAAGTCGCTTGTTTGAAGCGACGAACAAAAAATGTGTTTTTTTTGTTGCTGTTTTGGGATGAAAATGTTTATTTGAGATCAATAAATGTTCGTTTAGTGTCGACCAACATCTCTGTGTTTATTCCAGAGACATACCCTACTGACTATGGGGATGTCCTAAACATAAAAAAGGGCTGGAGGTCAAGGAGCTAAAACAATCCACTGATTCTGTTAGTTCATGCTGTATTTTTTATCAATGAATTTATTCTAACTTTCTGTGTTTTTCTTGTATGTTGTAGTTTGGGATGCACTCAGACCTGGGGAAGGTGATTCAGAGTCTGTTGGACGAGTTCTGGAAGAGTCCTCCTGCCTTGATGTCTACTGGTCCTTCCAGCTTTCCATAGTGAGTCTCCCCTCTTTTCATGCACTGTGTATAGTTTGGAAAATTATTGTCATATTTCCTATAGCTTCAATGTAGAAAATCCTGCAAGATGGTACACAACTCCAGCCAGGATTGGACCCAATTGGAGTCTATAAGAAAGTTTTAGTAGCCAAAATTAGGTTGTACTGAAAAAGCATCCAACATTTAGTAGAATTATCTTATTATTTTATTCCATGGGCAGATAAGTTATCTTATTTCAAGTTTTCTTTGATTTTAGTTTAGTTTTTAGTTGTTTTTTTTTTTAAAGAAAATCTTTAAATTGACCAAAATCAGGAAAACAAAACTTGAAATAAGCTAAATTATCTGCCAGTGGAATAAGATAATTCTACTTAATATTGGACAAATTGCACCAAAAACAAGATATTTTCAAGAGTTCAGGTTTTGCAGTCTGATCCTCTAGTCAGTGTACTCCTCTGTATTTTTTAACCTCGGCCTGCTACTGTTGAAATGTGGGGTAATACTTTGTCTTAGGCCTAACAGTCACTGAATAGTTATGTCAAGCTATGACATTTTCTGTCAGTGATTTTCTCTAAAATCTCTTTTTATTGCAGCAGCATGTACAAACCATCGGGCCTCCCTCCTTACCCCACCCAGCCTTTCCACTACGGCCCTCGCCATGTGGGGCCGAGTCAGACGCCGCCTCCGGCTCCTTCTCAAGCTCCAATGTCTCATCCCAGAGCTCCGGCTCCGTACGGACTCATTACTGACCTGCCACTGCCTGTCCCGACTGGAGAATCACAGGTACAGGTGGTGATGGGGAACATCTCATAGGCTATGATGCATGTCTGTCACTGGGTTTCCATCCAATGAGTCAAAATTTTAGAGCGGATTTTTTGAAACGTGCAAAAAAAGAAAATGCGAATCAATGCCAGTTTCCATTCGTTTCGCAAATTTTTCGGGAGAGGGCGAGTTTGCAATTTCCTGGTGAACCATGCTGAAGATGAGACACATTTCAGTCTGTGTTTGGTGAAAGAGTTAAGAGTTTATTCATGAAACCTGTTTCCGCAGCCAAAAGACGCATTTTCCTTTTATCAATATGCTGACATCCTCCTCCTCCAAGCATAAAAGCTTTTATGCAAATTTTTTGCCTTTTTTTTCCCCGAATTTCTGGCTTTTTCATCCAAGTATTTATTCGCAATTTTTGAAAACACAAGTAAGAAAAGGTGAATGTAAATGCTGGTGTCACCTTGTAAACTGCTCGTCAGATATAGACCACAAAGGATCGAGTTCACCAAGTCAGAAATAACACAAGCAACAGGAACATGTGCTGGCATACTGATAATGATGAGCCAGGGTTTTCCAACACAGCTATGTCTGAGCCCAGGCCTGTTTTCATTTTAAACATCCTTTCTAGCATTTGATCAGTCAAGTTCAGAGCGTTTACATAAACATAAATTGAAGAATGTGACTGGTTTACTTTACTTCTTTCTCTTTTCAGGCCGGACTGAATGGACACATGTACAAAATGCCTGAGATTCCTGAGTCTTTTCCTGAACTCTGTGACTTAAAGTAAAGTATTTCAACATAAACATAAAAATGTAACAAGACAGGTTATAATTTCTGTTTGAGATATATGGGACACATTCTTTTATACCTGTAATTAATGTTTTTCTACCTGTGTGTCCACCCCAGTCTGACCCAGTTGTCAGAAATGTCTGACAATGAAGACGTGTTACTGGAATTCTTTGTGAGTTTGCCACAACTCAAACAGGTCACCAACGATAAAGAAGATCTGGTCACCAACATAGTAGATATGGCTAGTAAGTTCATTATCCTGCAGGTTATTAATCACTTAAGAAAGAGACGCTTCAAAGACCTGATGTTCTTTTATGTGATTTACAGAGAAAAACCTCCACATGGAACCGCAGCTGGAAGGAAAAAGACAAGAAATGCTTTACAAAGTCAGTTATGACTCCTTCTCTGTCTCACACACATCTATCTAATGCACACTGATGTCTAGCAGCTTATGATCCGTGTTTTTTTTTGTTGTTGACAGTATGAACAGCTGACTCAGATGAAGTCAGCCTTCGAGTCAAAGATGCAGAGACAACATGAACTCAGTGAGGTAAGAGGCTACACTCACCACATTCATTTCAGCCGTGGCATGATTGCATGAACTTACACGGCCATGCAGGTTGAAAGTGTTTGAACTGGAGGATCATAACAGAAAGAACTGGATTTTCTGCTGAGATCGGTGGTTATTTTCCTGATAAATTGATTATTTTTTTCCCCCAAAGCCCAGAATACGGCCTGAAATGTCTCATATTGTCTCAACAGTCAATAACCCAGAAATAATAAGTTTACTATCACAGAGGCTTACAGAAACTAAAGGTATGATTTTCAGTAACATCGGAAAAAAATAAACGGACGATCTTGTTTCTATTTAACTGATACGGAGCTGCTGTATGGAGGTGACTGGGTTCATTACATACTGCAGGAGTCTGCTGATGTATTATTCACACCCCAGGTATTTATTTCTAGGGAAACGGAGATGATGCTACCAAAAAAATAAATAAATTACCCCAAACTGAAGTAGAAGCTACACAGAAATACAGTGGATGCTTTCATTTTCTATTACAGATATTGAGTAATTTAATATTAGTGCGTGAGTCATGGCTATTTCTGGTAAAGTTCCTCAAACGTCGACCTGAACTTCTCATTTATATTAAAAGGGGAAAAAAATAGATCTTCGTGATCAGTAATCGATTACTATGGCAACGGTAAAATGTACTGTAAATGTAGTAAAATGTGACATAAATGTATGTGTATGTGTGTATGTATTAACCCTGCATTCACTCTGTGAAATCCTATAGTTGCAGATCAGAACACTGCAAATAAAATAAGTCATGAAATTATAACCCTGCCAATAACATTTGCATCATAAGGGGAAGTAAAACCTTTATTATTAGAGACTTTAAGACTATGAGAAGGTGAAACATCCCCCCTTTGAGCTGAAATATCAACTACTTCTACTTGGGACATTGCATTGGGAGAAGTATTAGTGTAAAAATTCTTCTTCTACTGTATACGTGGCTGTATACTTCAGTCTGAACAGTACAAATGGCATAATTCATCGTTCATTAGTAGACAGTATTCTGTGGTTGGCAGTACAGACGTATGTGATTTGAGACACAGAAAATAAAGGTCTGATTATCTCCCACTCAGACTCTGGTGTCTTGTGTTTCCCACTAGAGCTGCAGTCTAAGTACTCTACAGGCTCGGCTGAAGGTTGCAGCTCATCAGGCTGAGGAGGAGTCAGAGGAAACGGCTGAAAACTTCCTGGAGGGACGCACGGATATAGATGAATTCCTCACCAGCTTCATGGAGAAGAGAACGGTGAGAGCCCAGAAGTGCAGTCTTTCTGTGGAGAACATTATCTAGGGCGGCAACTAATGATTATTCTGATTAATCTGTCAATTATTGAAATGATTGATTAGTTGTTTGGTTCATAAAATGGTGTAAAATGTTGATCACTGTTTCCCAAAGCTGAACATTCCACCAGAAATGTCTTTTCACAACCCAAAGATCATCAGTTTACTATTATAGAAGACTAAAAAATCTGATTTAAGAAGCTGCAACCAGAGAATTACTGACATTTTCTTCTTAAACATTACTAAAATAAATTAATCGATTATCAAAATAGTTGGTGATTACTGTAATAATTTCTAATCGATTAATTATTGCAGCTCTAAAATTGTCTTTATTGAGTCTGACTGTTATCAGAAGTACATTATGAGGATAAAACTGACTGTTTTTGTTATTCTACAGCTTTGCCACAGCCGAAGGGCCAAAGAAGAAAAGTTGCAACAGTCGATCAATACACATGAACAGTTTCCTACCAGCCACTAGAACTCAAGGTACAACCATAATTACTGGAAAAATGCATGAACTGCAAAAACTAAAATATCTTGTTTTGGGTAC
Organism: Lepturacanthus savala; assembly: GCA_030544235.1. NCBI lineage: Eukaryota > Metazoa > Chordata > Actinopteri > Scombriformes > Trichiuridae > Lepturacanthus > Lepturacanthus savala. The sequence goes on along the minus strand of CM060466.1, from coordinate 1,982,374 downwards.
AATTAGTCCAATATTGAGTAGATTTATCTCATTCCACAGGCAGATAATTTAGCTAATTGTCTAAAATCAAGTTAAATTATCTGCCAGTGGAATGATAGAATTCTACTTAATGTTAGACTAATTGAACCGAAAACAAGAAACTGTTAAGATTTTGCAGTGTAAGACTAAGAGTTTTCTGTATTTCATGGAGGAATGGGTTGTCTGTTCTTTTCACTCCTCAGGTTTGGTGTTTTCTCAGCCAACTGCTGCCAACTGGAAGGTTGAAGACGGCAGAAAGGACGAAAAGCACAGAGTCAACAATGGGCACTTGGGAGAAATCAGAACAGAAGACGGTGATGGTCGCGGTAGGCTGGAAAAAAAAAAGGAGCCTATCGTGGCCGGATGTGGGCTAAAAAACTGTTTTATGTTGGACGGAGAAGCTATTGAGTCGCCAAATATGGGAGAATGAGTGGCTCACACTTAGCCACATCACTGAGGATTGATCACTTGTGGATAATTTCTATTGCACATGATGTTTGTCCAGTTTTGACTCGACCGTGATGTTTCTTTCCGGGATTCATTTCACGTAGAGGCCAGTGAGTGGTAGGTGACGTGAACACGCTTGGAAAAGAAAAGACAGTATTCCCCAATCTTATATTTCCCATGCAGTGAGCAAGTAAATATCACGGTGAGGTCATTGTTAAAACGCTAATGTTGGTTTCTGTACGCCTCTCTGAGATCATTGTCCAGTCCTTGTTTTGCTATCCCGGAAATAACAACTTTTGCACTGCTCCTTTAATCCCGTGTTTACTTCTGACTCAAAACGATTTGCTCGTTTTTCATTTTCAATCAGAAATTTGGGCTTTAATGAAAAAACAAGGACGAGGCAGTTCTTTCAGGAGACTGTTTTAAACTGTGCATATCTGCAGAAAGTGGTTTACTCTTTGTCCAGTTGGTGTCTTGAACACAGTCTAAATATCAGTGTGTTTGCCTAAACATGAATAATTTGTTTAAACACTCTAACGCAGCACTCTGATGACTCCGTAACCGTTTTTGTATTCTCTACGAGCTGCCATCCTAAATCATTACAGATCAGTGTATTACTACAGAAAACGACAAATAAAGTCCCTTTATTTTTCTTATTTTATTTTCTGGGGCACTGATAAAACAGATTGTGTGAACTCAGGTTACTCCGAGTACTGTAAACCATGTTAACAGTTTATTAACACTATCTACAGTGTTTTACATTCAAGTTCTTCATGTGCGTGTGAACACACTGATCTCCACTGATATTAACCCGATTATTATCCGACACCCTTTTAACTTTAAATTATTGACGAAGCGCTGCAGAAGATATGGGATTGTGTTGAGGAATATTTGGTTAAATGCTGCAGTACAACTTGATGACATTGGATACTGTATTTAAATAATGTTAATAATAGGCTATATTGTAATCAAAGACTCGGACACCTTGTATTATATGTTCTTATTTAATTTGTTAGAGTAATAAAGCATTTAGAATAAATCTGGGTGGTTTCATGTGCTGTGTGACAATCACTATTAACACACTGTTAAACCTGTTAATCTCATTACAAGCAAGAAACTTTATTTTCTTACACTGGACACCCATATCCTGTCATTTTACCATAGAAAACATTCCTGTACCAGGACTAATGTGACTGTAATTGTTTCTGGATTCATAATGAGCAATGATACCAAATCTGATCCTTTGAGAATATATTAGTTTTAACACAAAAGAACTCTTCATTATCAGAGGAGCATTGTTCAAACAGGTCAAACCACAGGTGTGTTTCAGTCGAGTTTCAACATATAATGCATTAATGTTGTAAACCAGGTCACCACTAGGGAGGGAAAACAAATGGAAATGACATTTAAGTCATTTTTTTTATTATTATTTGTTAGACAATTGGTGATGGATCTATTTCTTTTTGGATATTGTACAAACACAGGTTGAATGTACTGTTAATATATCAATAAAAATAGAAATAATATATGTGTATTCTAAAAATTGTGTTTTTTCATTTAAATAAGTTCAGAGAATGAAGTAGACAATAGAATAAAGTTGGATATTTTCTAATAATGAAGATCAGCCTATGACAAGTCATGAAAGTGCGTTTTGGCTAACAAAGTGATCATGTAATATTAGCTGTAAATTCATCCACAGATTCTCACCAATACAAAAGACACGTTTTGTTTTTAGAAATTAAATTTAAGTTGTTTTCAAGGACATTAAAACAAAATATAGAATAGAACGTGTGTAATCAAAATGTATAAAACTATAAAAAAGGTTTTATACATGATTATATATGTATGTGTGAAGTCGCCTGTTATTTTGGTTTTGCATTGGAGCCAGTTTGAGGCTCAGAACTGTACATACTAAGCTACACTTCTCCTTGAAAGGTTGATTGATCTGTTTTAAAACAACAATCATGTGTTTATGAACAGCGAAACAGGTTTTTCCTGCTGTAATTATTCCTCTTGTTCATACCGGTTCAGAAGAGACGTTCACAATCCACTTACAATGTAAATGATGGAAAAATCCCAAAAGTAACAGTAGAAAAAAAAGTAAAAACAAACCAAATACTGGAAATGTGTCAGATATCCACTTAATATGACTAGTTTTAGTTGTTGAATCCTCATAATGCTTCAGATACACTCATAAATGCATTTTGTATAAAGAAGAATTTTGTTGTTATATTGTGGATTTTGGCCTCCATCACTTTAAATAAACAGGACATTTAATTTAATTACGTGTGTTGAATTCTCGATTCTGATTGGTCAATTTCTCAAGATCGGGCCGTTGTTAAGAAGGACAGACCGTTGCTAGGGACGCTGACTCGTGACAGTCATATCAATCCGCAGAAAGAAGTCCGATTAAAAAACAAAAAAAAACAATCTAACAATGATTTGAAATAAAAAGAATTTAAAAGAGAAAAAGCTTCATGATAAAAAAAATCCTCCAATCAGAAGAAACGGCAACAAACGCAGTTTATGTTGCTATGTCCAACCGTTGTAACGGACTATTTTTAGCGGAAGAAATAAAAACATTTTAAATCAATAAAAACGGTTCTAAATCTACATTTCGTGTCAAACTGGTGATTCATTGAGTAAGTAGCTGTAGATTTAGAACAGACTTAAAACAGTGAAACTGTCCTTTTAACGCAGCTCCGCTCCAGAACAGCAGGAGGCGGTGATGCGTCGTGAAAGATACGGTGGCCGACACGTGCCAACGCGCCAAAAAAAGCGGACGCAAACAACGCGGAAGACGCGCGCAGCTCAAGTAACATTAAAACTGGTAAACTGGATTTAATATTTACTTTAGATGTTTGTTCCTGTAAAGTATTTAAAATACGAATCACTGTAAATGTATAATCATCTAACGTTAACGACGAAAGCTTTTGTGAAACATCGAGTACAACGTTAATATATTAAATTAGTTAAAGAATTAGAATTGTGTTTACATGTTTAACCATCGCGGTTTTGCAGTAAAGCTTATAAATCTCCAAGGCGTAAAACTTCCCCGTAGAAAAAATCTGTTTTTTTACCTATTAGACTTTAGTACAAATCGATTTATTGTCCTAAAGTATTAAAGGTAAATTTATATCTACATAATACTTAATATACTTAAGTATCGAAAGTCAAATGTACGTAAATGTTGTTGTAGAAGTCCTGTTATATTCTGAAGTTCATTCTCAGTGTTTGTGCATCACTGGAAGATTCAGGTTTTCATGTCACACTCGTGTAAACTGAATATTGAACCAGAATTGACTCCATATACCTTCAAGCAGTGAATGAGGCCTGAGTTGCCATGACAACAGATTGAAAATTGACAAAAAAAATTACCATAAACATCCACAAGAAGTTTCATGTCAATACACCAAAGTTTGGCTGAGATATTAGCCCACTTCATGTTTGGAGGCTTCTCCAACAAATCTGATTTGCTCTGAATAAATAAAATCACATCATCACGTGTCAGGCTCTAAACATCAATCAATCTTTATTTATACAGCACTTTTCATACATTTCTGTCATCTGTGTTAAGTTTGGTGGCGATCAGTCAAAACATGTGGTCGATGGAATAACAATCCACAGTATGATCAGGCATTTTGTTCCTAACCCAAACACATCATGAGAAAACACATTTTTTTGCCAGTTACATGTCCTCCTAGAGGTTAAAGGTCACCAGATTTCATTAGGTTTTGATACATGAACGTGTTGCTGAGATATGAGCTCATTTCCTGTTTGGCAGGTACGCCACAACATTTAATTGGCTGTTACAGGAGAAAGATTGTAGTTCTAAAGACAAAAGGTAAAGCGTTTATGAGTCTTGGTACAAAGATGATGTTTGTCAAGTTTGATGCTGATTGGACACAATTTATGAAAACTTCTAAGTATTTTTGTATATAATTAGAAATAGCAGAAAACAACGTTATAGGTTACATTGAACTCGCCTTGCTCCAAGAATTCCAGGGCTAGTTTTGGAAGTTACATCCAGAAATGCACCTTTGACCTGTTGGTGGCACTAGAGCATATGACAAGAAAATATTAAAAAAAGAAAACTAGTAAACACTATGGGGCTTTTATGCTGGTACTTTGTATTACTAGTACATAGTATTTTAAGGACACACTTTTATACCTGTGAGTGTCGGCCAGCACCATTCCATTCTCAGTTTAGTCTTTTTCTTATTCATATAACATCACTTTACTTAAATAACCATTTCTTCATTTATAGCTGTGGAAGTTGAAGTTTGCTCTGTGTGTTCAGGTCAGTCTGGACCATGTCACGACAGATGGGAGACAGCCATCGAAGATTCCTACAAACCATGATGGTCAACGGTATCGTTGATGAACAAGGGGCAAAGGCAATCTACCAACATTGCTGCGAAACACACAACAGTGAGTGATTCCATATCTTGATGTCATTAATCCAGAATAACTCAGGGCAGGGCTTATTTCTTAAATGTAAAGACGACAGGAGATGAGTAAATAAAGAGCAGCAGAGGGCAGACTGTTGTAATCTGCCTGGAATAAATTATAAGTTAAAGCTGCTGTAGAATGAAGGAAAAGGTTCCTAGATCCTCCAGAATGTTTCCTATCTGGGATTAAGGTCAGGGGTCAATTTCTCAACACGAATAAAGGCAGAATTCTGTGGTTTCCACATCTGTAAGAACCTGGGTCGGTAACATACATTTCTTTAGCCAGAAACAAAAGAATTATCAGAGATTTGACGTCTGTGGCCAAGAAATTGTCTGGAGCATGTGTAAGTAGATAAAAAGAAGGAGGCAGCAGCAACTCCAAATGGATAAATGTACCTTTGTGTGTGTTACATTTATAACAAAGGATGGGAGTGTTTGTGTATCGGGACTGTCCACTGCAGATCTTGTCCCAGATGTTTATTGATCTTGTTGGAGATTAGTCCTTTGGTAGATTTCATCAGAACTGCAGTGTTTTCCAGCTCTGATAGTCTCATGTGTAAAAAACACCTTTGTGAGGAATATTAAAATCAGCCTGAATTTCTTAAAATGACTTAACAATCTTTTTATTTTTTTTTATTTTGGGAATATTTCCCAAAAACAAAAATTAAAGGATTCAGCCAATTCTTCCTGTACTAACAGCCTGTGTCTGTTTCCTGCAGCGCAGCATTCTCCTGACAAACTGGATGATTTCATTGACGTCATCAACTCAAAGCTGCAGCCGTTGTTCATGCAGATTAGAAAAGGAACCTGTGAAGACAAGGGTCAGCAGCACTATGCGTTGGTTGGTGATGTTTATTTATTACAGTG
>CM060466.1:1819091-1971591 GCA_030544235.1 Lepturacanthus savala | reverse complement strand
CTATTATAATATTATTCTATTGAAATTTAGAAATTTGAAAATGTATTTTTCTACCATTTAAATGTCCCATATTCTCCACTTTCCTGTGTTTTATAGTGAATTTTTCATCCCTAACCAGATTTGAAGCAGCAAAGATCATCTCAGTCTAGTTTTCCACTTCTTTTCTCCAGCTTCTTTCTAAGCCTCTCCTCCTCCTCTTTAAATGGCTTTGGGGGGTGTTGGTGGTGACTGTATAGTAGTGACATCACAACTTCACGGAAGTCATGACTGCTTGTTTTAAGGCTCAGTTTCTGAATACAGGCTGTGTATGTTTCTCTGTGGATTGAGTGTTTTTTAAACATGGGACAGTATTAATACACTCTCTGCTGTCATATATACAGGAAATATAAATCTAGAAGGATTCATTGGAATTAAACTCATTACATTTATATAAAAATGCTGCTCCTCGTTTCTTGAACATGACAATGAGTTCACTGTACTCAAATGGCCTCCACAGTCACCAGATCTCAATCCAATAGAGCATCTTTGGGATGTGGTGGAACGGGAGATTCACATCATGGATGTGCAGCCGACAAATCTGCAGCAACTGTGTGATGCCATCATGTCAATATGGACCAGACTCTCTGAGGAATGCTTCCAGCACCTTGTTGAATCTATGCCACCAAGAATTGAGGCAGTTCTGAAGGCAAAAAGGGGTCCAACCTGTTACTAGCATGGTGGACCTAATAAAGTGGCCGGTGAGTGTACACCACCAGATCTATACATTGTTGACCTATTTCAGTAAAAAACAACAACTTAATATTGATTGGAAGCCTTTAGGAAGGAAGAAGGAACTTTAAACCAGTGTTTATTACTGTAATTATTAATGCAGAGATGATGTTTGGGTTTCCATGAGGAGATAAAGCACATGGTGTCAGTTTCTGTAGTTGTTTTTAAAGCTTTGTATAAATAAAGTTGAGTTGAGTTCAATGACTTTGCTCAATACTTAATTGAAGCTCCTTTAGCACCAATTACAGCCTCCAGTCTTCGAGGACGATGCAAATCTATTTTTAGCCGCTTTCTCCCATTCTTCTTTGCAGGCTCTCAGGGCTCATCAGATTGGATGAGCGTCTCTGCGCAGCCATTTTCAATCTCTCCAGAGATGTTCAGTCGGGTTCAAGTCTGGGTTCTGGCTGATCCGCTCAAGGACGTCCACAGAGCGTCTGGTAACTGCTGCTTTTGTTATCCTGGCTCTGGTCCAGAGCTCTCTGGAGTCGTTTTCATCAAGGATGTCTCTGTGCATCACCGCATTCATCTTTCCCTCAATACCAACCCTTCCCTGAAAATAACATCCCCGCCACATGATGCTGCCACAACCACGCTTCACTGACGCTTGGCGTTCATGAGGATTTAGTTTCTCAGAGTCTGAGAGTCCTTCAGGTGTGGTTTTAACTTTTAGAGGTCAGTGTGAATATGTGTTGCACATATCTGCAGTTTTTCTATAGTCAAAAACATTTGAGATATCCACAACTATATTCTTCATATAGGACAAATGACGCCATTAATGTGTTTGTGGTTCATCATTACAAATATCTACAATTCACTTCCAGATATCTGCTATGTAAATGTCTGATATCTGTAACTAAAATACCAGTTGTTGTACTACAATCTACCATAATCACCAAATCAAAAACTGAGGCGACTTTAATCACAATTTAGATCATTTATATTTGTTATATTTTAGTAACTAATTGTAATTTACTGCTCAGTACAACAAAGTAAAACCCTGAAGATAAACTATAATTTATTATAATTTCCTGAGGAAACCATATTGCTTTACACTCTGTGTTTATCATCATTCACCTACAGTGATGTGTATTGTTACTGCAGCAGATTGTTGTTGACACAGCATCTAATTATACAATGAAGGATTCTAGTCACTGGGCTGCTGCTGCCATCTGTTGCTGATGGATAATAAGTGACTCAGTGATGATGCATCAGACACATTGGTTTAAACTGATGCTGTTTCTGCTGCAGCTCCTGTTTCTGAATCTATCGCTGCTGTATAATCTGTACCTCAGTTGTTCAAAAAACGACTATTTCACTATCCAGGATCAGCTGTTCCATCTTTTTGTGCCAGTTTTTTCAAAGTAACACTGGATTGGATCATTCTGATCCTATCGAAATGTTTAAAATAACCAGATCTGGATTACCAGTGCTCTAAATGTGATTATATATCACGATGTAGGCTGTTGGTTTAATAGTGGAGGAGTTAAGGAGCGTTTTACTGCAAGTTCTGACACAAATATCTGCTTTGGTGTCAAAATGCCGGCCAACAACTTATTAAAACCCATAACTTTGCTCATCCTGTTCTAACTATAACAAAGTTAGTGTGTAACTGCACATTATTAAAGTCAGTGTCTCCAAATTAACAGATATCAAGTCTAAACATTCATTTTCTTTATATATAACGTGATTTTAGCAGCAAATTATTCACATTTTTATTCAAAGAAGCAACATTTTAAAGGTCCATTAAAATAACTAAATGTGAAATATGAGAATATTTTAAGATGCAAAGGTTTTGAATGTTCAGATAGAAAATTCAGTTGTATTAGGTCAAAATGACAAGTTTTACTATTACTAGTACTTTTATACCAAAAGCAGACATTTGTATCAGTCCTACTTGTTGTTCTTTAACTCCTCTACTATAAGAATATTAGGTAGAACAGCCACTGTTTTTATTTAGAGACAGAAAACAACACAATAAATGAATCCTCGCATCCATTTTATATTTCTTTTTAACAAAGTCCCTTCATCTGATCTGACCCACATTATATAAATGTTGTGGATATTTAAAACACTTGTTTTAAATCCTAAAAAGTCTAAATATGAAATAGTTAATATAGTTACTGTGATGAAAGGCTTAATAATTAGACTTAACTACTTATCTTTTCACTATCACGCTAAATGATATAAATACTTTTAAGGTTTTATTACATTTTTTTTGTGAAATCTAACGTTCTGATAAAATCAGGATAATCAAACGTATCTCGATTTTACTGAAATGATTAGATCCAGATCCAAACCAACACTGTGTTACTTGATATAATCTGATTTTAGAATTATAATTTCCTTTTAAACAACCTACTTTCAAGGATTAATCCATTCTAATATCTGAAATCCCATCAGATTACTTTGTTCTCAGTCTTTTTCTTACATTTTAATCTGGATTGGAGCGGTCGTGTGTTTAATCAGACACTAGGTGGCACTGTTGATAAAGCAGTTAACACTGATATTAAATATCTTTGATGACTTTGGTGCATTTATGCTTCTAGAAATAATTTTCATTTAATAAAATAATTTGAAAACATTTCATTTTAAGTTTGAAAATCTTTTATAATCTTATGTTTCTTATATAATAACTGTCCCTTTTCTGGTTAAATTTATAGAAATTAAATCTTGTTTAAATTTAAATTGCAGAGCAAATCTGTTCAAACTTTATTTTCTTTAATTGTGCTTGAGAGTTTAATATTTATTATTCCAAAGTTGGACAATTAAGATCCATAAAACCACAATTTATTAAGTAAAGGAATGAAATATAAGATGATAAAACATGAATACTTTTATTTCTTATGAGGAAACAACACTTATAGATAATATAGAATAGTGACTCTATGGTAACAGCCTATTCCATCCAAAATTCATCTGATTTAAAGTGTTTTTATTGATTTATGTTGAGGACTTATCCTTCAATAATAGTAAATATAACCCAGCGGAGCTGTTTTTATTTCTTTTCTATTGCCATATTATTCTATTTTAAGCATAAACTGATGTTTTTGAATTATGATTGCTGCAAAACAACCCTTAATTTCCTCACCACAAAAAATAACAAGCAGCCTAAAATAAGAAAAGTAATAGCTTTGGCCTTCGTAGCTTTCTGATATCGCAGAGAGGAGAGAGCAGAGCAGCGTTAATCTCAGAGAAAAAGACAGATGTGGTATTTTTAGAGAGGTTAACTCGTTCTGTAGAAGAGGGCGATGTTGTTCAGGAGATGAGTTTTTTTCCTTCGAGGGGAGGGAGGACATGGACGGGCGGAGGAGACTGAAGGTGGCTGCAACAAGCAGGACTCCATCTTAGTCTGAATGGATTCTGCTGCATATCCATTCACGTGTCCCTGTAATATATGGAGAGGAAACTACAGCGGGCATCTCTACACCTTCATTTACTGTGTCATTCACTGGTCTTTGGCTGCAGATAGGATGGAAACAAAGGTCTGAGTTGAACTGTGTTTGGTTTTGGTTGGAAAAGTAATGCAGAAAGACAGCAATGAAAAGAAAAAGTATTGAATCAGCCTTTTGCACAGAGAATCTGTAATGATTTATTTATTAAACCAACATCAGCTGAGCTAAAACTGGGGGAAATAATATCTTCGTTGTAATCAGACAGAAATACAATCTCATGCTCGGTCGACTCGTCACATAGTTTGTCTGCAGAAGTTTATTAACCAAACTGAAAGGCCATGAGAACGCGTTGATACACAAAGAAGCAGCGTGCACGGTGGTCTTGTTTATGGGGATCGCAGACTTCTGTTCGTCTTTTGCTTCAACCACATCGTCACTGCTCAAATAAAACAGCTTTGAATCCACAGTCGGCTGCTCTGTTTCCTCTAAAGGCGACGACAAATGTACTAGGAACATTTCCCTCAACATTTTTACGTTTTAGGGACCATGAATAGTTCAGGTTCTTCTAATCTTCACATGTTTTTGCTGAGTGAAACTTTATTTTATTTATCTTAATGAGCTTTCCAGAAAAAAATGTAATATATCTGAATTCTAAAGCCAGAAGAAAGTTATAAAAGAATCTAAAATGTCTGTGGTTGTTCCCTCCAGTCAACTTTATTTAGAGATTCAATTAAAAAACCCTCATCAGATACATCATTTTGAGAGAAATAGACATTTTTGTGTTCAAGGGACATAACTTTTCCTTTTCATGAATAGTTCAGGTTCTCTGAGTGAAACTTTATTTTATTTATTTTAATGAAATCTCAAGAAAAAAAGACATATCTAAATTCTATAGCTTGAAGAAAGTTGATAAAAGAATCTAAAATGACCATGAATGAAACTCTTCATTCGACTTTATTGAGTGATTCAATATAAAAACAACTCATCAGATACACAATGTTGAGGAAAGTAAACATTTTTGTGTTTAAAGGACAAATTCATGTTCTTCTATCTGTCAAAGTCCATGAATATATTTGCTGAGTAAAACTTTATTTTATTTAAATCATGAACAAAAAAAACATCTGAGTTGATAAAAGTGTCTAAAATGACCATGAATGACATCAAAATTCAACTAAACTTTATTTATACAGCAATTTACACACATAAAAACACATAAAATGAGGTAAACATTTAGGTTATAGAATTGAGAGTTGGAAAAAGTTTATAAGCTGCCAAACACACACACACACACACACACACACACACACACACACCAGGACACACATGGGTGCTTACACATTAACACGGCACATTTCACCCAGTTTCTCGTCCACACACCACGGCCTAATTGATTCTCATTTTAATTGTGCTGACCCAGACTCCAGGCGGCAGTCTGCCTCTCACACTGTGAGGATGACACCTCCGTCTCCTTACAGGGGGAAGAGAGTGGAGGATCCACTTTGATGTCACTCCCCCTGCAAAAAGGAAAGGTCAAAATAATAAATGTAGGCCCAATTGATGGGTTGGCGGGCAGGGGCTTTGGGCGGGGAGGGGGGTTCGGTGCTGATTTTTGGACAAGTGCTTGCCTAAAGGCGTAAATTCATACAGTCAGGCGTGGCCAAACAGGAGAACAGCGTGGGTCCTCTATCCATGAAAAGGTTGCAGCTCGGCTCCTTCTCCTCTTTTTTCTTTTTTTTTTCTCTTTTAGAGACACATCCACACATGAACTAATATTAAAAACTCTACATCATCTCCTCCATCACCTTTGATTGGAAATTACACAGAAAATACACAAAATGTTTGATTATTGCTTTAAAGATCCATCAGGTTACAGGATATCTGTTAGTAGGTCAAAGGTAAACAAGCTACACCATGACCTTTGACCTCCTGTCCATCTTTACAGACTCTTGCTTTGCAACTCTAGAGCTATTCTTCATATTCTACTGGTGGGAATCCTAGAAAGTTCAGACTCAAGACATCAAGAATTCTTCCATATAACATCTTAGCAGCGATTTTGACAGTTTCTATAGCCTCAAAAACATAAACTTTGATATTAATTCCACGCTGAGCAGTGATATTAGATCATTGTATTGATGCATTTATGTTTAAATATAACATAACCACTTAATTTAGACTTTTTGGTAGATTTACGTTTAATATCCCATCACATTTTACATTTTTTGTTGTGTGAAATTACTAAAAACAGCTGTCTGATACATATAGTGGAGAAAGAGATTAGAATATTCCCCTTTTAGTAAAAGTAGCTGAAATAAAAATATGTACATGTAAAAATACCTTAAAACATAAGTTCACTGCTCAAATATTATAGATGTTGATTGAAAATGAATCACCAACTATTTTTAATAGTCAATTAATCCTTTAGAGTCATTTTGTTGTCAAGGAAAATAATAAAACTCTCATTTTAGCTTCTTAAATGTATGTTTTTTCTTTAATTTGCTGTTACAGTAAACTGAATATCTTCTGGATGTGGAGGATCTCGGCTTCAATAGACTATGATTCACATTTATTTCACAGATTTCTGACATTTTATAAACAAATTGATAAAAATAGTCGATTAATTGAGGAAATAATCAATAGTGTAACTGTTGATACTAGGAAATACTAAAGGAAATTCATCATTCATGCCCTGGTTTGACCTCCCCGCTCATTGCTGTATGAATATAATTCCATTTATTATTATGGTCCTTTCATATTATATTTTATTGTATTATATCATAATGTGTATATAATGATGATAATTATATTACTGTATTACTATTAATTTATATATTATGTCATAACATTTAACATTATACAACATGAGCTATACACCAACAAGTAAGTCAAGTTATAAAGTTATATATAAACTAAAGTTATATATAAAGCAATTAATTGAAGAATAAGGAAAAAACCTTAAAATAAATAAAATTACAAACACTGTGAACACAACATAAAAAATGAGGTAAATAAATAAACATCTATGCCTCCGATCCACACACACACACACCTCAATGATATAGTACATCACACACATGCATACACCTATCTCTCTCTCACACACACACACACACATATATATATATATATATATATATATATATATATATATATATATATATATATATATATATATATATATATATATATATATATATATATATATATATATATGTACATGTACTATACTATATGTACAAATAATACATATAGTACATCACACACATACATAAACTATTGTACACACATGTATACATATAGTACATTACACACACATATTCATATACATACATATAGTACATATAGTACATCACACACACACCTAAGCCAACCTTGTCCTGACTCACTATTATAAGTGTTTTATATTATTCTGTGTATTAGTTTAATCTCCTGTGTCACAGTTAATGTCATTTAATTTCACCATTGAAAAATATACAAATTTAAATTAAGTATTGGTTCAACTTTATTTAAAAAGGCACCTGAAGTATCACAAAATGACAGCAACAACATTCTCAGTTTATTTTCCAGATAATTACACCCTTACATCATATTGATGATCATTTAAACTACAGACTAGATGCATATTCAGACTCGTGCACGTGTGCGTGCGTGTGTGTGTGTGTGTGATTCCATCCACAGTGAACCCACCCTGTTTGTCCACCGCAGTGATGACAGAACACGCGGAGGAACACGAGACGTGATTCTTCCACCACAGACAGACGCCGGCTTCACACGCAGCGACCCGCCGGAGCCGCAGCTTCCTCCGGAGGAACGAGCCGCTCCGCTCCATGCGCAGTCCTGCCGTGAATCACACGTCACCACGGCAACCAGGCGTTCACACCGAGTCCCGGCAGCATCCCGGCAGTCTGATCCCATCTACAGGCGACCGGAGAGCAGAGAAGAAGAAGACAAATAAAAGAACCGTCCTCGTAAGTTCATCTTATTTTCCTGCCTTTATATATATAAATGTAAATATATGGTTTCTTCTTTTAGACGTGATGCGTTTGCGGGTAAACAGAAATCTGAAGAATCAGCTGCTCTGCGGAATATCTCGACACAAGATTTTCCTGATTTGTAGAGCAGGTCTTTTATAATAATTAATCTGCAGCCTGGGACGAATGCATTTATTTCTGACATGTCTCGTCTTATAAATTGCTCAACCTCCACATTACAAGGCTATAATTAAATCAGTATTAATTGCCTTAATTGGCTTTTGGCAACATTCAAACTCCACAACTCATTCATAAATAGGCAGATAGTCCTCCTTAAGGGATTTAAGGTCAGAAAACAGATAAATCAGACCTTTAATTCCATATAAAAACCAGTGTTGTGTCATTATGTCATTGTTTTGCATGGGACAGGCTGTTACTGTAGATGTAGTGTCTGTCGCAGCAGTGTTCGATGCAGCAAGTTCAGCTATGCATGACCAGTGAACCCTGAAGAACTTGAGAGGACCAGGCAGCAAACAGCCACTCTACACCATTCAGAAAGCTGCTCATGTTCACCTTTTTTAAGGGCTGTTGATATATTACACATCAGAACCTGTTAAATCACACCTGTCATCCTGATGATTACCTTCAGTGCATAGAACATTCTTCTTCTTTTTCCTCCACTGTGCATGTTAACAGACGCCGTTTTGCAGTTTGCTTGTTTCTCTGACAGCAACGCTCGGCTCGTTTGTTAATCACAGATTCGGGATGATTCATCGTACACACACTTTCCCTCCAACTGTGGGGATGAAAATGGTGGTCAGCACACACACACGATCACTTCATCCACCCGCACAGACACCAAGGACGCAGAATTTGTAGTAACTCACTCCAAAACCCTTTGAATAACCTGACAAATGCTGCTTTTTATCAGATTCTGCATTAGAACATACACGTGCAGCTCTGGAAAAAACAATAAGCATCATTTTTTATTCTGAAATCAGCATCTCTACATGTATTCCAGCCATTTCTGTTGAATTCCAACTCATTCTGCTTAAAGAGGAACCAGGAGTGGAATAAAGTCACCAAGAACAATGGTAAAGACTGTGGAGAACATTAAAGATGCATGAAAATAAGAGTTATGGCTCCAAATATTGATTTATGGAGTCTTCTTAGGTGTAAATATTAGTATTAAGTTGCTTTAAAATGATTCTGATCTTGTTTCTTTGCATTTATACTGAAGTGATGGCAGAAATTGAGTAAGTGTGGGTGGAAGTTTAGTAACTTGAAAATCAGGGGGCAGCTAGCAGCCATTAATTCCACTGAGGCAGTAATCAAAGACGAATGAAGCCTTTGATTTTCAGGCTTAGTTTGAAGTTTCTAAAACAAACACTACAATGAAAAGAGCAGAGAAACCACAGCTCTGGAAAAAGATAAGAGACCACAGCGTTATTTTTTCCTGAAATCAGCATCTCTACATGTATTCCAGCCATTTCTGTTGAATTCCAACACATGAACACCTCATTCTGCTTAAAGAGGAACCAGGAGAGGAATAAAGTCACCAAGAACAATGATAAAGACTGTGGAGAGCATGAAAAATAAGGGTTAATGCACCAGATATTATATATATTAAGTGGAAAGATTCAAGATTCAAAGTGTTTATTGTATTATCAGTAAGAATAGTAAGAAGGTATTAAAGTTCAAATCAAACAGAATAAAATAACACACAAGTAACATAGAATATCAATGTAAGTATAAACTATAAGTAGGTGGATTATGTACAGATATTTACAGGTAATGTGCACAGAATGAGCAGGATGAGGTAGTTAAATGGTTTTAGTTTAAGTTCTGTTTGTTGCAGACTCCTCTCAGCTGTTTCTAATACAAAACATAAGTATTATGTTGTCTTTGCATAGTTTGATGTCTGAAAACATTCTGTCTTTTTGGTTATTTTCACCATTTGTCATTTTCTGCAAATAAATGCTCTCAGTCGTTTATAGACTCAAACTAAAATGTTCCTTTAGCCCAAACACAGACCTAGAAGTAGTAAAATCAGATTTTGCAGTGGTCTCTTTTATTTTCCAGAGCTGTATGTCTGTTTTTATTAATTATTAATTGATCGTGTCAAAGGTCACATCAATCCTGCGATTGCTGGTGTGTCTTAGAGTTTCTCAGCCAGCAGAAACTGTTATTTAACCAGTGTCTCCATTATCCGAAACACATTTCCTGTGGTTTTTCTCCTGGATCATAGCAACTGGAGCCGCCCTCCGCCCCCGGCGTGTATCATCATTGTGAGTCACTGGCGTCAGCGGGGCCCGTGGGGTCCTTGGCCGGGGGAAGGTGTTGTGTTGCACCGTGTGAAATGAGCTAAGTGGCTCCTCACCTCTTCCCTCCACATTTAGATGATCATTTGATCGAGGGGAGAAAATAGAAAATCATCGCCGGAGGCGGAGGGAGGCGTCCGGAGCCGAGTCGAACTGGTTCAGATTTGTTGGAGATGAGAGTCTGAAGGAAGAGAGCGGAGATACAAGAGATGAATCATACAGGCTGTTATGAAACATGTTTACTAGACTGATGAGAAATAGGACGGTTCCAAACACACACACACACACACACACACACACACACACACACACACACACACACACACACACTGCCAAAACTGAAACCTAACAAGTGAAAATGTCTTGTATAGTATAGTAATAAACTCTAATCTCTAGAACAGGGCTGTCAAATCAGTTTACTTCATGGGCCACATACAGAGCAATTTGATCTTAACACATTTATACATTATAAACATTTATGCAATTAATTAACCCTCAATTTACAAAACTAATGGTAAATGACTATTGTAGCTGCAAATGTCTGGTTTTTGGTGCATCAATATCTACATAGGTGCATAGAGGCTCATCTCCAGCAACTATCATGTAACTAATGGTACAATGTGTTTGATCATTGCATCAGAAGGATCATTTTATAATATTTTCTATTAATTTTACAACTAATGGTGGTAAATAAAACACTAAATTATTGCAGATAATTGCAATAAGATAAATTATCTGCCGTTGGAATAAGATAATTCTATTAAATATTGGACTAACTGTACCCAAAACAATATATTCATTTTTTTTTAGATTGCAGTCATTTCCATATGCCCCCACTTTAACACACATAATTATGTTTCCACTTACCATAACCTCTTCTAATTATTCAGCAGCTAATTAGTGGTTATTAAAGGAACAGACGTTCAGGGAAATGCACTCTTTTGTGTCCTCAGTGAGAAAGAAAAGAATGGAAATAATAGATGATGCCACTCTCTGGTGTGTAAAATAACATCAAAGACTAAATCTGCGTCTCTGAATCTCACTAATGAACATGTTCTATGTCTCACATGTGTAATCTGACAGTAAAATGATAAGTTGTGCTTGTGGTGGGTTGTGTCACTTTGGTACCAGTTAAATAAATATTCCATTTGTGTTCATCATTGAGCTTCAGGCTTGCTGGTAGTCAGATAATGTTCCTCTTAATGAAGCCAGGCTAGCTGTTTCCATCTGTTTCCAGTCTTTATGCTAAGCTAAGCTAACAAGTGCATTAACAAAGAGTTATTTCTTTAATGCCACAAACTGCATGTTATAAAGTCTTGAGTTAGAGTTTATTTATTTAAAACAGGGACAAAACATATTAATGAACATTATGAACTGATGAGATGGTTTTTTCCTCTCTCTATTTTTTTTATTTTTTATTTTTTTCTACTTTTCTTTTCTTCCTCTTTGCTTCTCTGTATCTGAGCTGTGGTAACACACATATTAAAAAAAATATATAAAATTATTAAAAAAAAAATAAAATCTAAATATGCAAGCTTATAGCCAACGATTAATTTGACATGAGAATCAGATAATAAAAGAAAATATTTAGAAAAATAATAAGATCTATAAGATTTAAAAAAAAAAAAGAGAATTAGAAAAGAAGATAATTATAAAAAATCAAAAGATAATTGATGTGCTGGAATATTAAAATGTTTTGAGCATAGTTTTAAACGTTTAATTTTGACGTCTTAATTTCAAAAGGCTATAATTTAAAAGTGATAAGAGATAGAGACTTTCTGTAAATTAGAGAAATATTAAGGACGACCCAAAGTTTATGTATGTGATAAATTTACATTTTTAATTTGCTTATTATGACGTCAAATGGCAGGAACCATCTTGGATTACAGGCTTTTCATGAAATGTCTCATATTTAAATTATATGCTATACTGTGTAATATATATTGTATTGGTATTATCATGTATGCTATATTGCACAATACTGAATGTCCAGGTAAATAGTAAATAAACTGTGTAATTACTACTAAATGGCAGAAACAAACTGAATGCATGTAAACTGTAGCCTAGAGATTTTCCATTTATAGACAACCTAAACTTATAGCATATACTCACTGATAATATCGCTCTGATAAAGAAATGATAGTGAAATTTAAACATTTGATAAAATCATGCATTTTATTCAGTGCAGCATCTTGTTGAATTAAGTCAACTGTGGCGTCTAGAGGGTTAATATTGTGTTTGTTGTTTCCAGGTATGAGAAGTTGTTGTTTCTCCTGCGTATTTATTGTGTTTTATTTTCCATTTCCACAGGTTTGAGTCAGTCTGACCTGAGCTCACCTTTCCCCTCTTTTCACCTTCCTGGGCATTTCTCAGGCAGCCGAGCAGCCATGGTGAAGCTGGGCAGTAACCTGTCTGATAAAGTGGAGAAGCAGCCGTCTGCAGACGACGGATTCGATAACATCCCCCTCATCACTCCCCTGGAGGTCAACCAGCTCCAACGGCCGTTCACAGACAGGGTGAGTCGAGGCCCATTAGGCCCGTTGCTGTGGTGTCTGCTAATGTGTCTGCATTCAGATCCACTTTTCTGATTTTACTACTTCTAGGAATGTGTTTGGGCAAAAGGAACAGTTTTGTTTGAGTCTATAAGCTACTGGAAACATTTCCCCCATATTCCAAATAAAAATATTATATATTTATATATATATATATTTATGAGAATACTCTTTGTTCTAAACTCTAAAACCAAGTTGTAACCTTTTGATCATGGACATTTTTAGAGGTTTTTGTTGGAAAACCTTATAAAATGTTTGAAGTCCAATATTCTAGTTGTAATTCCTTATCTAATGAAGGGAGAATATCTCATATTTCATAATTCTCTTGATTTGATATTTGATCATAATGTTTATAGAGGATTCACTGAATATTCAGTAATATAATACAGCTCTGGAAGAAAATAGGAGATTACTGCAAAATTATCAATTTTTCTAAATTTTACTACTTCTAGATATGTGTTTGGGTAAAACCCCAAATTACCTCAAATTCCAAATAAAAATATTACCATTTAGAGCATTAATCTGCAGAAAATGACAAATGCAGTCTTAAAAAACAAGACATGTTAACACAATCAGTGTTTCTGACATTAATTTTGCTTAATATACATGAAACACATAAACACAATCTGATCTTAACCCGTTAAACTCCAGGTTCCCCCTGAGATTGCTCCACTAATCATGTACAAATATAGTGAAGCTATACATCAAATTAAACAGGAGAAACTCCACTACAAGCACATATAAGTCATATTTACACACACCAAACACAACTCCAACACCAAGCTAATTAATTAACAAATGTGAAAATCGGTATACGATCATAAAGCCAACCCACTCTCCACATTTTGATGGCTAGCGCTCTGATACTTCATGTTATACAAACAAATGACATCTCATATGAAAGCTGAGACTGTGACGAGTCCAACGGTACCATCAGTGTAGCTTTATGACAAAAACTCAGTAAACTAGCAGCCAAAAAACACTACAGTAAAAAGTCGCTTGTTTGAAGCGACAAACAAAAAATGTGTTTTTTTGTTGCTGTTTTGGGATGAAAATGTTTATTTGAGATCAATAAATGTTGGTTTAGTGTCGACCAACATCTCTGTGTTTATTCCAGAGACATACCCTACTGACTATGGGGATGTCCTAAACATAAAAAAGGGCTGGAGGTCAAGGGGTTAAATATTAACTCAGAACAACATCCATAAGACTTTGAGGCTTCATATAAGAATAAATAAGAATAAGAATAAAACCCGGCAGCTTTTACAAAGGATGCTGGATAACACTGAAGCTGAGCGGGACACAACACCATCCATCACCTGAGAGGTGAAACTAACACCAAGGTTTGTTGTTGTGCTGCAGGTCATCGTGAAGACGTCGACACAGTATCAGCTGCAGCAGCAGAGGAAGAACAAGCTGTATGTTCCCAACATCAAGAAGCTGAATATTAACTTCTACAGCGACGTTTCAGAGAAAGTCAAGGTACAACAACGACCTGATGACTCATGTGCTGATTAAAGGCTAAATCATGTGATATTCTATATATATTCGTTCTGTCAGCAAGTCCCATGAGTGTTAACCAGGAGCAGAAGTTATTCAACGTCATTTAACACGTCATATCAGTGCATTGGCTGAAATTAAATGTTAAGAAGAGAAGTAACAGATGAGGTAAATTAATTATTATCCTTTAAATGTGACATATACACTTTCCTTGGATTAGTTATTTGAAGCAACTAAAATCTCACTTTCTATGATATAGGACCTTAACATGTAACTTTTTAGAAATCACATTGATATTATATTATTGATATACAGAAATAAACCCTTCATCAATTGTCTAACAAATAAAAATTACTTACTATCATATCTTGAAGCAAAAAAGGTCATTTTAAGCTTAAATGCACAGTTAATAACCCCTTTGATTGACTGAAATTACATTTAATGTCCAGAAAACTGAAGAAATATAACAGCTTCTTCCTTTCTGACATTTATCTTATATCAAAACCACCTATAAGTCAAATCAATGATTTAGTCAGATAGTGTTTTATTATATTCTAATAAATGTTGTGATTGAACTTAGGGAATTATGCTATGAGGCTAATGTTATACAACATGATATAAATGTTGTATAGTAGCTGATTATTTAAGTTGTATTACACTTTGTTTGTGAGATTCTGCCAGAATCAGGATAATCCAGATTATTTAGATCAAATATAATTTACAGAAATGATCCAGATCAAAACCAAGATTAGATCTTTGATCTAATCTGATTCCATCTTCAATAATTATACTCAATTTGGCCAAAAACATGACTTAGTTAATTCTGCTATGATGATAATGATGTGTGTGTGTTTTATATCTTATTGTGTTGTATTGGTGCAGATCACAGGCCTGATCCTCATCACTCTGGCCTTCCTGACCAGCCTCCTCCTCCTGCTCATGTATAAAGCCATGTGGTACGACCAGCTCACCTGCCCAGAGGGTTTCATCCTGAAGGTAACACACACACATACACACACACACACACACACACACACACACACACACACTGCAAAAACTGACGTCTTAATGGGTGAATATATTCGTCCAGTATTGAGTAAAATTATCTTATTCCACTGGTTATTTGGAGTTTTTTGTCCTGATTCAGGTCAGTTTGGTTTTGTTTTATGAAAACATGCACTGGAGGTCGTTTATAGTTTATAGTTTTATTCTCTATTCTCCAGAACAACGTGTGACTGTTAAATGTGGTCTGGCATTTGGATTTTTAAGGTACCATCTATTCTATCTAAAAGATAATGCCTTGTAAATTAGGTGAAGATCAAGTCCAATATTGAGTAGAATCCTGAATTGTAGAGGGTGTAGAGTCCTGAATTGGGTAAATTTGGGTAATTCTCTTAAAAAAAGATTAAATTGACTAAAATCGCTAAATGGAATGAGATAATTCTACTTAATATTGGACTAATTGTACCAAAAACCAGACATTTTCACCTGTTAAGGCTTCAGTGTTTGCAGTGTGAATGTGCTTATAGCAGAGAGCAGCATGATCAGCTCATATCAGAGTCTCGTCTTTGCATATCACAGACTTCTTATTGCATTATCCAGTCCAAAGTGTTCTGTGCGACACCCACTCATAGAGACGCTTACACAGTTTACAACGCTGCTCATCTGCTGCTTTGTTTCCCGTCACACCCTCACATCAGTCACCGGAGCAGGATTCTCTGAAACCCTAACTCATTATCTCCCAACAACACCTTGGAGGCATTGTGTAGCGAGGCGGCGCGGCCGTGCATTAGTTAAAGAGCCTGTCTCTCGCAGAGGGAAACGGCAGAGTTGGGAGAGGGGAAGGCGAGGAGCGTCTAAAGCCTGCTTTTCTGGTCAGGCAGAGATTGGGACGCCCGCCTGTGAATCGGAGGGGTCTTTAATTAGGGCTGAGCGTGACTAAACTGTGATTAAAGGCTTAACAGCGAGGGGGGAAGCAGAGGAAGGGAAGGAGGCAGAGGAGGGAGAGGAGGGGGCCTTCCGGCGAGGCTTTTGAAGTTTTTTTTGCTGGTTACAGTTGCTTTGAGCGTTTTTTCCCCTTTTTTCCCCTGTTAATACGTTGTTGGAGGCATAAAAAGAGGAGTAGTGGCCGCTGTAGTTTTGAGATGTGCAGCTCCTTCGCTGTGAGGGAAGGTCAGGTAGTGGATCCTTGAAGGGAAACTCTGCCTCAAACAGAACATCAGGGTGGACGATCAGCTGCTTCGAGTTAATTCACTCAGTGTCTCATTTTACGCAGCTTCTCTCTTCTCTAAACATGTGAAGGATGCTCTTTGAGAGGTGTAAAACCTCAGGAGGATGCATTTAGAACACACAGTAAAAACATGAACAAATAGTAGAGGACTTTTATTTTGAAGGCGACAATTTTATCTATTCATTTAAGCAGATTAGCTTGTTGAGATGTGAAGAGCGACCTGGACAAGAGGCAGAAATATCTGACAGTGCAAGCAGTAACATAAATAAGACTTTTATAATGAGTAGGGAGAAATAAAATAAAGAATTAAATAAACTGTTAGAGGTAGCTTAAATCAGGCTTTACACTCCTGACCTGAAATTATTTTCCAGGACATTTCCAGCTGCTGCAGAGACAAGAAATCATGTTAACACTAAAAGTAATATTTATTAACATGTACCTCTTTACTATTCTGTTTATTATTCTGTTTTATGGGTCCAACAAACAGTTCAGTATCCAGGATAATGACAATAAAGACTGTTGAATAAATATAAATGGACTGATTGATAGCTGCAATGCTGAATTTAGCAATTAAACTAATAACAGTGGAAATAAAAGATGCCAGCAGTATAAATGAACATGTAATAGGCTGCTTTAGGTTTTTACTGCTATCATTTTTCAGGATAATCCAATAATTTTTCTCATTTTCCTCATGTTTTCCATGATAAATCATTTTACAGGTTGTGTGTGAACGGCATCTGATTTAAGAATCTTAGTTTAAAGATTTTTAATAAAGCTATTTCTGTATAAATATCAGGATGAAGCAGCCAGTTGATTGTAGGCTGACGTCCAAATTTCCAAACAAGGTGAAATGTGAGACCAGTTAAACTAGAAGCTTATGAATAAAAGTCAATGAATGAGTAAATCAAGGTGTCAGATGCACATTTAAACACGTCATTTCCCCCAAAATAAAAGACGACAGAAGAGTAAATCAGGCTTTGACTCATCAGGATAACATTAAAATAAGAGAATATAGTAAAATAAATAATTTAAAGCAGTAAAGAATGCCTGAGGGCCAAACTGCATTACATTAATTTAATTTAGCTACACTTTAATTTGTCCTCTGGTGCCTGAATTTTATAAATTCCTTTCGTTTTCACTATAAATCAATGCATAAAAGAATCACCAGAATGCAATAAAAGTTCGTGTTTGATGCTCCAAACCTCCTGGAGGAGGAATTGTGTTCTGTGTGTTGACCTGAGCCTGGCGACTGCAGCCTATTAGTTCTGTAAATCTTTAAATAAATCAGGGATTAAGAGGAACTTAATACTTCAGGAGGCATTTTTACACCCTCGATTTGATTTGTAGAAACATTTGCTGTGCATATTAGTAAAGGTCCATTACCATTTATTCTCTGTGAGGATGTGTGTGTCTGTCCTCCAACATGCATCATTCACTTATTAACAGTAAATAAGTCAAGATAAACACTGTAGTTGCAGCAGGTTGTACAGGGTTTAAACACCATATTTCTGAAGGAAAAACATGTTACAACCATTCCAGTTTTCTGATTTAAGTAAAACTCAGTAACTTGTTGTATTGTTTGTTGTAAACACTCTTATTTCCTTGCAGTACTCCTGTTGTTTTACATATTATTATATTATAACATTAGATTTAATATGAATTGTATAAAACATGATATATTTCCTGCACTTTTGCTTTCCTGAAATGTTCCAAACCCTCTGTTTCACCTTCTGATTTGTGCTTTAAACTCCGTTCTTGGCCTTGGAAATGGTAGTTTGACAGATCTTGAGTCAAAGAGAGAAAACAGAAGATTATTTTGTTAAATAATTGAATTTGTCGAAGCCACTTCTAACGCTGTAATCTCCCCGGAGGCTTGTCAGGTCCTCGTTTGTCCAACATTCGTCCTATCATTTTTTTTGCTGTCACATGCAGCAGGAGACGGCTGCTGCTGAAAGTGCTTGTTTCAGTTTCATTTGACCAACTCCTGCCAACGACTTGGATTTAGCATCAGCCCATGAGTATCCTGGTTGTTACCAACAGATCAAATAACCGAACAGCTCAATGATGAAAGAACTAAGTGAAATAAAACAAGAAACTTATGGAAAAGTTTTTAATAAAAAGGTTAAATCCTGGTAAAACTAGCCTCAGCTATAAACGTCATATAAAATATATATAATCTATCATGTTTCTGTAACTTGGTGCATTGTTTTTCTATTGTCCTTGACAAATAAACATAAATAAATAAATTCAGTCAGCCACAAATTAAACTGTGTTCATCATCAATCACTGAAGGAACTCAAATAACTTTAGAAATTTGAGATATTTAAGAATCTGGACTCATCAGCTGCAGAAAGAGTTTTTTATCTTTTCACAGACGACCTTCAGCTAAAATCATGCAGGAATAAATAAGTAAAAAGGAACAAGGAGCAAAGTTTAGAAGAAACAGAATCACTATTTTTACCATAAGATCTTGTAAAAAGTTTTCACTAATGAATTATGTCTATTATTAATTGATTGTTTCTTATCAAAGTGCATTGAACATAATAAATGCATTCAGTTTCAGGAACTTTATTTAATCTTTACTTCCACTACCCACGATAATTTAGGGATATTGTACCTTTAAATCTCCTTTTCTTCATCATCTGACCTAAATTAACGAGGTCATCACATCAGAAGCTGCATTAATATTGTCTATATTCTCTATATCATGTTACGTTTGACAGCCATGATATACACTACTCACAATAAATTAGGGATATTTAAGCTGAAATTTAATGAAATAAGTAAAAGTTCCTTTTGATATTACTAATAAGGAATGAGAAGAAACACTCACAGTATCCCTAACTTATTGAGAGTAGTGTAGATGGATGTCGTACCTGAAAATATTCACTAAAATCACAGGAACTTCACTGTTTTTCCTGCCATTAACAGCAGAAGCACTGCACCCCAGCAGCTCTGGAGATGTACTACACCGAGCAGCAGCAGCAGCAGCAGCAGCAGGAGGAGCCGGGCGTCCGCGGCGCCACCAACGCCGGGCTGTACGCCGCCCTCAGCCGCCTCAACCAGGTCAAGAGGACCGGGCCAGAGCTGCCGTCGCCATGGTTACCAGTCATCAGCGCTCTGAAGGAGGCTGAGATCGCCAAACAAGGAGGCGAGCAACTCAAGGGAACGCTGGAAGAAGAGGAGTGAAGGGGCTTGTAGAAAAGCATGATGGGAGGTAGCGGAGGTTATTTGTGTGTGTGTGTGTGTGTGTGTGTGTGTGTGCGTGCGTGTGTGTGTGTGTGTGTGTGTGGTTACTCGTTGCGGTTAAAGGCAGGAATGTTATTAAAATGTTGGAGAATGTGTTTGACTTTTACAGTGTTATAGACTCATGACTAAACTCTGCCATCTGCAATGTGTATAAGTGAATATGTGTAAACTGGTGTATTAACTGCTTGAACATGAATGTATGGTATATATACCCCATATATATAACTATATATATATATATATATATATATATATATATATATATGTGGAAAAAAATAACCGATCACTGCAAAATTATCATTTTTTGCTGAGTTTCCTACTTATAGCAATGTGTTTTGACTAAAGGAACATTTTAGTTTGAGTCTATAAACTACTGACAACATTTCCCTCAAATTCCAAATAAAAATATTATGATTATTATGATGATATATTATGATTTAGAGCATTTATTTGCAGAAAATGTCAAATAGTCAAAATAACCAAAAAGATGTTTTCAGACATCAACAATGCAAAGAAACATGATAAAATTCATTTTAAAATAAGATAATACTAATGTTTACACTCAAGATGAGTTCATAAATCAATATTTGGTGCATTAACCTTTATTTTTCATGCTCTCCACAGTCTTTACCTTTACTCCTGGTTCCTCTTTAAGCAGAATGAGGTGTTCATGTGTTGGAATTCAACAGAAATGGCTGGAATACATGTAGAGATGCTGATTTCAGGAAAAATAATGATGCAGTGGTCTCTGATTTTTTTTGCAGAGCCGTATATACATGCATTCATGTGCAGCAAGTGTGTGTGTGTGTGTGTGTGTGTGTGTGTGTGTGTGTGTGTGTGTGTGTGTGTGTGTGTGTGTGTGTGTGTGTGTGTGTGTGTGTGTGTGTGTGTGTGTGTGTGTGTGTGTGTGCATCACACACACTGCATGACTCGTGTACTTGTCTGAGAAAGTCGAGGTGAGAGAAGTGAGAGCACAGAGTGAGAAGTGAAGATAACGCGTTTTAATGAGATTTCCGCCAGATTCTCCTCATCACTGCACCTCGTTATTTATTTAGTCTTAGAAGATAATTCATGAAAATCATCAGCGACCGAACTCATCTTAACCATTAAGAGAAAGAATTATAATTGAACATTTTGTTGATGTGAGAGTGTGTGTGTGTGTGTGTGTGTTTTTTTAGGTGTTGCACAACAGAATTATACATGGCTCTGGAAAATATCAATAATCTGAAATTTAATCTTATTATTATACATAATTAAATCTAAATAAAGAAAATGTATTTGAACATTTTCCAAAGCCACTTTAAACATCTTCATTTTTTCTGTGTAATGTGAGCAGCCTACTGTATTTATGCATAAAACCTGAGATATTTAATATATTACTACAAAAAAAATCTACATTTTAATGATGTTGTCTGTTCATATGTGCAACCTGGTTGTAAAAACTCACCAATAATGTTCCATTCATGGTCGAAGCTGCATTCCATGTCACTGGAAGTATCCTGTAACTCTTGTATAGTAAATGAACATTTGCAGTAGAACCACAGGGATGTTGTGATGCTAATCATGATCCTTATATGAATGTATGATGCAGTAGATGGAACTAGTGCTTCTGTAAAACCTAAATGTTTTTCTATTTATTTAGTTAACAGACATATTTATCTAACTATCAAATAGAAAACTTGTGTTTGCAAGTCCTGGAGAGTTATTTTCTGAAATGTCATATATTCATTTTAAAGGAAGCAATACATCTTATTCACAATTTTCTGATGGGTTTTTGTAATTTGTCGACCTTTCCTCTTTTATTTTTTTGCTTTTTTTGTTTTAATTTGGAACAAAACTCTTCATGTGAGTAGGAAGAAGGTGAGATCTCAGCACAGCTCGTCCTCCAGGTTCCAGTTTTAAAACATTCACATCAGATCTGATGTCAGAACAGAAATAAATGAAGTGTTGAATCATTCACAACAAGCCCTTTAATGACCTGAAATAATAATCTGTTGAGAACAATGAAACGTTGCTGCGTAGATTCAAACATTATCTACACTTTACTGTTTTCAGGGTTTTTTTATTTTGCTTCCAGGACGCATTAAAACTCAACTCTGGAATATTTGGATTTTACTTTATCAGGAAGGAATATCATGTTGTTTCACATATTATCAGCAGGTAACATGCAGGTATTAATGTAGTATTTCAGTTTCCCAGCATATTTATATATATATATAGAAGCATCATTTTGCATTAACATTAATAATCAGATACTTCATTATTTAATCATTTAATTTCATGACTGGACAAAAGTGATGAAACTAATCTCACATCACAATTTCTTCTCAAAGTGTTATTTTTTAACTTTATCAAGAATTTAATCTTTTAAATAAAACAATAGCTTGATTTAAAAATCCATTGATGTCATGTGACTAGTGTGAAAGGTCACGTGACCAGATCAGTTCACTTCCTGTTTGTGCCTCTGGAAGAAGATGGTTTCCTCAAACATCTACAAAAAGCAGTAAGTAAAACCCTTTAATCAACAGACCGGTTATATTTTCTACATATGTTATTTAAAGGGTTCACTACTGATATATTCTGAGAATAACTGGTTGTAGCATTCTATTAAATATACAGGATGCTGATAATTAATGAGTTTGTCAATAACAGGTTCAAATAGTGTTAATCATAGCTCATGTCAATGTCTGAATAGGTCTAAACCTTATATTTTACCAACTAAATCCAAAAGGGACGTTCGTGTGTTAATTCTAAGGAATAAAATGCATATATTCAAACTGCAAGGAGGAATTAGTGATTAAATGAGGATAATAAATGTCTCAGCAGTTTCTGAATAACTAAAACTGTGTCACATATCGCAGATAAACTACGTGAAAACTGGATTGAGATTCTATGGTAATAGAACCGTTCATTTTTAATTAGTAAATATATATTTGTGGTTTGTACAGATACAGTAAATTACTAGATAATAGTTGTTAGAAGTATAATATATCTAATAAACTGTCAGAAGTACCTTAAACCTTTAGTTGTATAGTCATGGTGTCTTTTTTCCACTATCTAGTTCTGCTATTTTCATTCTAAATACAGGATTTGAATAGTTTTCCATCTCTGCTTGACGTTCCCATGTGTGACGCGTTTGTCGTCCTAACAAACTAAAAAGATCTGATCCAAACGAAAAACCTGCAGCGCCTTTTTACCCTCTGCTGCTCAGAGATGATCAGTATGCATAGAATTCAAAATATGATTCTTTCCATCTCCTCAAACTTTAGTTTAGCAATTCAAAGCCAAGCCACATCCTCTCTCTGTGTGTTGGGTTCACTGCTGTGAGCCTGTCTGCATCTCATTTACACTCACATATTTTCACACCATCGCTCCAAACCCACGGATGTGTGGCTTGAAGGTTTTCTGTGTGTGTGTGTGTGTGTGTGTGTGTGTGTGTGTGTGTGTGTGTGTGTGTGTGTGTGTGTGTGTGTTAGAATTGCAATGTGTGAATATGAAATCATTAACTCACCGTTATGTGTGTGTGTTTCATACCTTTGTGCATCTTTTTTAGTGTGTGTTCAAACCTTGTGATGTGTGTGTGAGTCTTGTTAATTAAATCGACATTATGCTCTGTTTAGCCTTTAGGGTTCTTCTTTTTTCTCCTTCACGCTGTTGCTGGGTGACTTACTTTAGATGCTGTTGGCTCAGGGCATGGAACTAAATAAAGTGCTAAAAAAAAATATTTATTAGGGTATTTACAGAGCTCATGCTTGGTCAAGGTCTAACCTGTTGTGCCAAACAGACTCAGATTCAGAACCGGTGGAAAATCACGTAAAATCATCCAAGTAGTCACGTAAAGTCTGCCAGGCCCGTTTCCTTATTTTATAGCATCAACAGATCTGAACAGTAAAATAGCAGGTTGGCTTTTTAATTTGTTCTGACCATTCAGAGCCCCCCCCCCCCCCCCCCCCCCCCCCCCTCTTCTTCTTCTCCCCCTGTAGATTGTGAGGGAGAAGTCGTGCCAAGAGTCATTTAGCCGTTAACATCCCCCAGAATCAAATTCCCTTTGAGCCCTTATGTCACTCAAATGTGGGCGAGGAGGAGGGGAGGCTGCTGACGCAACGACTGTCCTGTGGATCTCAGGAGGCGTTAAAATCACGCTGAGCAGCTTCTCAACACAATGGGAAACACAAATACGAACGTGAGAGATACATGTTTTTATAAGAGCCTCTTTAAAAAGGCCACTTTTACTCCTATAGAGAATAAAAGTGAGCTATCGAGTTTCATACGACTTAAAAGAGCTCTTAGATTTCAGAGTTCTCTGAAGTATATGAGTGAATGCATCTCCTGAGGCACCATCAGCCTGATGCATATTATGCACATGAACATGGTGGTTTCTGTTTTTATCAGCAATACAAACAGCATGAATGATGCTTTCTATTTATGGATCTTGTTACCAGTTGCTGAATGTGTCTACGTGCTAATTAATTCTCCTCATTATGTGATTTCACTGATGAACGTCGTCTCTCAGCGGCAGAATTTCACTTTGTTTTTCATTTTGTTTCCATTAATGTTAAATTTCAAGTATAATCCTGCTCCAAATATCACATCTAACATATTTGACTTGATATAATCTAAGATAAATCACTTGTTGTGACCTGGTTAGTTTATTTTGATCAATAATTGACCAAACCTCAATTCTTTGCCTTGATTCTAATGATTTTAACATTTTAGTAATGAATCAAATTAATAACATATTCACTTTTAACTGAATTAATGTTTGCATTGACACCAGGAATTTACATATATCAAAACTATATTTTTCCCATTTTTTTTAACTTTCTCATCTTATAAGCTATTAAAAAATAAGACACTTGGTCAAGAGATCACTTTAAATGTGTGACCTTTTAAAGCCCCATTGGAGTAGCGATGCCTTTTGGCTGGTTTCTATTACTGATACTTGTAAATGTGCATTATAAATAAATATATTATTATTCATGTTACCGTTAAATGCTAGCTAGATAGCTACTGCTTGTTAGCTAGCTAGCTACTGCTAGCTACAATCCTGCCAGCTATCGCTGCATTTAAGGTGGCTAGCTTGCAGTTTTGAAACAAAACACTAAAACATTATTTGTTCCACCCAAGACGTAACAGGATAAAGTTGAAAGGTGCATCTTGACGTGTCTGGAGAAAAGCTGCAGGACCTGACATGTGCTCTCATTAAAAAAGAAATAATAATAATTTGAGAGAAATGAAAAACTTTGGACATATATTTAGTTCAGTATAAATCAAGCTTGATGTCTAAATGCAAAAAAGAATGAGTTTCACAATTAGTTTGAATAAATAAGTGCATGTTAAACTGTTTTCAGTGTATTATATCGTAGTAGCTATTGGAAATATCAAGGAGTTCAAACTAATATAATAATAGATAATTTAATAGTTTTCTTTATGTTAAAGACCTGTAAAATAAGAGGATTTATAAATGAAAGCACAACAATAAATGCACGATATGGCAGATGTAGGTTAAATCATTGTCTCTGCAGAGAACATGAAATCAATGAGTGACACATAAACATTGTTCACTCAGTGTGATTATAAGTTTGATAAATATAGACACAACAGAGAGTGAGGAAGAAAACAACGGGAGGAAAAGCAGGAGAAGAAAAAGGATGAGCAGAAGAGAAAAGAGCAGACGAGAGGCGGCCGGGCCTGGGAAGGGAAGGCGGGGGGTGAAGGTTTGGGTTTGGAGAAGAGGAGGCCAAGAGGCCTGGAGGTGGAGGAGGAGGAGGAGGAGGAGGAGGAGGAGGAGGAGGAGGAGGAGGAGGAGGAATCCAGGCTGACCCCTGTGTCTGTGTGTGTTGTTGTGTGTCTCAGTGGGTTTCCTCTGCCCTGGCGCCAGCTGGAAATGCCTCCGCTAAGCAGAGGCAGTACACACATCATCCTCCATTCACCCCCATTCAGCCCCCTTTGATGAGAGTAACACTATACATGCCCAGCGCGCCTCACAGATCCTATCAAGCTGCTGTTTAAAGGGCGGGAGCGAGGGCCGGGGCAGCTGATCATAACTTATCGAGTGTTTCGGACGCGCTGTCATCCAGTTTCACTGCCCGCAGAGCAAATAAAAAGCCGGCACAATCGAGGAGGTTTTTGTAATTGGAGTGATGTTGTTGCAGCAGAGGTGGAGGTTTCAGGAGGCACACTGCCACCTAGGGGTCATCTCCCATGGCTGCAGAGAGGAATGTGCTGCCAGGCCACAGCGCCTCTCTGCTTATTTTAAACCACCAGTTTGATAAACAGAATATAAGTGGATGATGTTTTCTAAAAACCCATTAAAAGCACTAAAAATCTGATGTGTGGAGACATCGTATTGCAGAGGATTTTTAGGGGAAAAGGCACCGCAAAACATTGCAAAACACAGAAATGATGCAAAACCAAAAACATAAAAAACACTTGAGATAATACATAAGAGATAATACAACAAAATACACAGCAGGAGAAAAATGCTGCAATCACAGAAACACTTCAAACAAATGCACCAACAACTACAATAAAATATGCTGCAATCATGAAATGAAGCAGAAGCAAAGACTTACAAACCCATAAAACTAATGCAAAAGAAAAATGCTGCAAATATTTAAAAATAAAAGAGAAATACTGCAAAGTCATGAAAACACAAGTAGAGCTTAAAAAGTAAAGAAAAGCGATTATTTAAGATGCAATGTGGTGGGAATTGACAGTGAAAATGATTGCTTTTTGATATTTGCAGCATTTTTATTTTGCATTTGCGATAATGTCATGTTTAACTCTCTTAAAAATTTAAACTATCAACTAGTTTTATATTCTGAGTGGATTAAATATTTAAAATTGATCATATCATTTGACAATTCATGTCAAAAAAATCACACATTCTGTGTGATTTCTGTAAAAAAAATGACATGAAACCAACATTTTGAGACCTGATGCATAAAACTTAAAACAGCATTTTTAAATGTTTTTGTCTTCCTCATCTCACCAACCAGTATTTGTCATTGACCCATTTGTTTTGTGGGTTTCTGTCGTTGCTTCTGCTTCGTTTCTGTGTTTGCAGCATTTTTTTCCTGCAGCGTTTTTGTTGTTGTTGTATTTGTTTTATGTGTTTTATGTGTTTTATGTGTTTCTTGGTTTTGCAGCATTTTCTCCTGCAGTGTGTTTTTTTTGTTGCATTTGTTTTATCCATCGGTTTCATTTTGCCGTTTGCAGCGTGTTTGCCTCAGTCGACCACCTCGTTTCACCTTGTTGACCGATACCTTGAGTACCTGCTATTGGATTAGTCACAGTTGGTCTTTAAAGTCGATCGTCGCGATGGTCTTTTTAAAATGACTCAATGGCCATGAAATTAGTCATTAGTTTGTTTTCCTGCCGTGATGTTGCCCTCATGCAACAAAAACCTCACCAGTAAACAATTAACCGGCCGATACGCAGGGTAAAGGCCCAAAGCTGCGGCCCAGACATACCGTGAGGAGGAAAAAACAAGCCGCTCCGCTTTGCTTAGCTTTAGTTTGCTTTGTTCTGGCCATTACAGCTGAAATATTGTCATTACTCATAGACCAAATCATTTTACGACATCCTGCAATTAAACTTTAAGCTAATAGGTTAATGAGACAAATGGAGTTTGAACGCTGGAAGTTGGTTTCTATTAGTGATGCCATTGCAGGGAGTAGTGCACTGCTGCATGCTCTGCACACACACACACACACACACACACACACACACCCCTCCTTCTGCACACATGCAAACACAAACACAGAGAACAGGCTGGTTTGATTTAGGTTTTGCGGTCCCCCTCCCGGTGAAGCCTCAGACAGGCAAAGAGGACCAGAGCGGAGTGAACTCCAGTTCAGCCTGAGCCCGGCTGTCTCTGCTAAGCTTCAAGTTGAAACCATCCAAATTGGGTTTAATCTGTGTTTTGCTTTGCCAATTATCGACCCGCAGAGCTGCATGGCAAATGGGGATGAATGAGCCTTAGATGGGCCCGGTTGAGAGGGAGGTCACCGCGTGATTAATGGTGATCTATTG
Source organism: Lepturacanthus savala (assembly GCA_030544235.1). Lineage (NCBI taxonomy): Eukaryota > Metazoa > Chordata > Actinopteri > Scombriformes > Trichiuridae > Lepturacanthus > Lepturacanthus savala. Next base: position 1,943,574 of record CM060466.1, on the reverse strand, counting down.
AATCCGTGACTCCGGACGCGGCGAGCGGGGGGATGAATTATCGGCGGACGGCACATCTGCCGGTGAAGACGTGAGGCATGATGCTGCAGAAATGCGGCGATGAGCAGTGGAAAGTCCTGAGATCTGAGACTAAACACAGAGTATAAAACAAAAATAAATGTCAAACAGCTACTAAAACCAAAGAGGGTTTACCAAACAGCGCATTTGCTTTTCAATCAACATGGCTTCTGAAAGTTTCCAGACAAGAGGTCTGGTTTCTGTGTCATGTAACACCAGAGCTGTGGTATCAGGACTTTGATGAAGATGAATAAACTGCCTGTGAGTCTACTCTTCATTATAATCACCGGTAACTACAAGAAACAAATCTCATTCCTACAACCATGAACATAAAAGAGGAGCAGTGACGTTTATTCTGTTCTTATTGTCAGCAGATTCCATGATAAAACTAAAACCAGCAATGAATTGATGTTATTAACAACCATTGTCTGTCTAAAGCTCAGTATCAGAGCTCCATTGTTGTCAGATTTGTTAGCAATATATTCGTATTGTTGCATCAATATGAATAAAAGTAATCATGTTCTTTTTATTCTGCTTACCAGAAGCGTTTTATATTCCACTGTTGCTGTGATATGGTCTGTGTAGAAACATCAATGTGATGGAGTCTCCCTCTCAGTTTGGCCCTTTTCTCTGTGTCTCCTCTTTATTTGGAGATGTCCTCACTGACCTGTCCTCCTCTCCCTCTGGGTGACTTCATCTCCGTCTCTGCTGGGGTTCGTGTTGACACACAAAGCATGTTTGGAATTCCATCGTTTAATTAAAGGAACACAATGTTCATATTGAGTTACTCATTTGCTGCACTGTGCTTCAGCGCTGAACGTCCATTCTCCCCCCTGTTCCTCTTTCAGTCAATGAAATACGCCGTAAAACCTCCCGCTATGTGCTAATATTTTTACTTTCTTATATTGTATGTCTCTGGTTCTCAAAGTGGGGTCTGGGGACCCCCGGGGGTCCTTGAGGGGGTCCCAGGTGGTCCCCAGAATAATCATTTATTTACGCTATAATTTCTTCCATAACTACAGAAGTAGGAGCTTTTGTATAGAGGCCTGAAACTGACAGAATTAAAAGTAAATAATTCCATGTTAAGATATTTATTAAATGAATTTATTTAATTTAAAATTGTATTTTCCTTTGTATATATTGCAGAAATAAATGTGGGATACAGTACACTAGCATTCACTTAGAAATCTCTTTATTTTTGAAAGAAAATCACTGTTTTTTTCCAATGAAGTTAACTTTAAACTAATGATAAATCCACTCTATACATCACTAATGTGATAAATGACTATTCTAGCTGCTTTTTGCTGCATCAATATCTACATATGTGTATAGAGGCTCATTTCCAACAACTAATGGATCAATGTGTTTTCTTCCTATGATGAAAGCAAAGTTTAAAGGAAAAAAAATATATAATTTAAAATATAAATCATTATTTCTAACCTTGTCAATGTCTTGATTATATTTTCTATTCATTTCATCAACTCATGGTGGAAAACATTAATATTAAAATTGGGGAATTGATGTGCAAAGAGAAATAACACACAAATAAATGATTTTAATTCATTAAGTTATTGGAAAATTGTATAAAGACAGATATTTACTGACATATTCATACGTGCATTTATCTATTTATCTGTTATAAAACATCTAACAGCAAAAATCTTCTATCAGGTTGGACACATGGTCCAGTTTTTGTGAGTTTAATGGTCCTTGATGTGAAAAAGTCTGAGAATCACTGGTTTATTTGATAGATGTTAAATAGATTCATGTGTGAAATCGTACTGATCATCATGCAACAACCTCCCTGTAGCTGCTAGAAGACGATTAATGAATAAAGGAAACGTCTAAATGAAAGTACAGCAGGTGATGCCAGGTAAATAAACGGGTCTTTTCATTCCAGATTAATGAGTTAACAAACTGCTGCTTCATACGCTTCATTTATCCTTCATTTAAGGATACAGCAGATCCTTAAATGAAGACTTACTGACGCCATAATCTCTCTAAATTGTGCAATTTAAATTTGCATAGCTCTAGTTTCATGAGCATCTATCTGGGGACAGTTTTGAAGCATGTGACGAGGGGCATGGCTCGGAATTCTGGGAACGCTGACAACATCTTAACAAGGTCCTCTAATCCTTGACGTCTTTCCAGATCCTCTGGACTTCCCCAAAAAAGCCATCGCAGGCCGAGATCATTACAGATGTGCTAGAAATCCGAAAGGACGTTTGTTTATAGAACGTTTTTTTGTGGGAATGTTCACTAAATGACATCTTTCTTTTGCAGTAAAAGGCAGAAATGTTAAAAATGTTTAGATATCAGAGGAACAAATGGTTTTGATATGTGCTGGGCGTCTTTCTATTAGTGTGTGTGGACATTTCTGTTCATTTCTATTAGTTTAATTAAAAAATAATAAGTGGTCAAGTTTGATAATTAACAAAACTTCAGCTCAAACTACAGCAAACTAAATGGAAGACAAAGCTGACCTAAGTGGTGCGTCATGAGAGGAACAGACTGTATAAACTCACTGACCAAACCACTTAACAAATACGAAGAGTGGACTAAACATCAAAGCTGCTTCCACCACAAAACAAATAAACTCCAGGCAGTTTGTTTCAAACTCAATACAAACCATGCACAAAATATATTTCTTGAATTAAACTTACAAAATGAACTGCTAAAGTATACAAACAAAGCTGCGCTTGGTATAGTCCAGGGCCCGTGTGTCGGTGTTCAGTTTCACCGACGTAGTCTGGACGACACAAACTCCGATGATGCAACCGACGCTATCGAGTCTCATCGGCCCGTAGCAATAAATGAGTTTCTGTTTTATGAAATGTGTAAAAAGAAAATGTGAATTCACGTCGTTTCCATTCGTTGCTGTTTTGCGAATGTTTGAGAACGATTCGCTGACAGATCCACCTCCTCCATCCATCTGTTGTTTATTTGCAATTTTTGAAAATGCAAAGAAGAAAAGTTGAATGGAAGCGCAGTTAATTTCTATTTCTATAAAAAAATACAAATAAAATGCAAATATATGTGGACAGGTATCATCATATTCACGACCTGTGCATGCATAAGAATTTCTGTCTGATTTCACCAGGAAGTAGAAGGAGGCGTCAAGTAATGTTGTTGCAGGAAAAGTCAAACGATACCGTGTGTGTGTGTGTGTGTGTGTGTGTGTGTGTGTGTGTGTGTGTAGCATCCATCAGTGCTGTCGGCACTAAATGCGGCGACGTCTGTTCCTTCATCACCAGCAGCTTCTCTCTGCTGAGTTACACACTTTATTAAACGTTTAGCGTGTAGGGAACATTCAGCTCAGTCTGGTAACTCTGGTGGTGTCACTTCAAAACACGTCCGTGTGTCACACTGAACTAAACAAAGGTTCCTAACAATAATTCCTATTGTTACAGATACCGGACTAGATTAATGTTGATAAACATTACTATCAACCTGCTGTCAAAGACTAAAACTAGACTAAAATACGTTGGATTTTCACTACTGGTCACTTAGAAATGTCCTTATTTTTGAAAGAATATACATCAGTAATGAGGTAAATGACTATTGTAGCTGCTAATATCTGGTTGTTGCTGCATCAATATCTACATATATTTCCAGCAACTATCACTCCAGTGTTCTAATGGATCAATGTGTTTGATCATTGATCAGAAGGTTAATGGATGATTAGAAAACCCTTGATGCTAACATGTTAGCATGTTAGCTGGAAACAGTTTAGCTGTTTAGAGAATATGGAAATTATTATTATTATTATTATTTCTATCCTTCTATATTCTCTATTAATTTTACAACTCAGTGGAAAACATAAAATTGTCTGGGTGACCCCAAACTTTTGATCAGTTGTGTCAATACATTTATATTAAAAATGGGAATTTATCTGCAAAAGGGAAATATCACACAAATTAATTCATTCATTAACTAATTTAATAAATATGGCCCTTTACTGGTATATCAGTCATTTATTTATTTATTTTTGATCAGTTTCAGTCTGTTATAAAACATCTAAAAGCAAAAATCTTTAATCAGGAGGGAAACATGATCCAGTTTTTTTGACGTCAAACTTGTGAATGGCAGCGTAAATCAACTAAAACTAAAGTTAAACTCTTTTTACTATAGTTTCTATAACTAAAACTAGACTTTCTAGATTCCTATTATTACAAATTCCTGCCTAAATTAATATGGATTATTATCAACTTGCTGTCAAAGACTAAAGAACAACTATTGACTAAAAGTAGACTAAATTAGATTAAAACTAGATTAAAATAGAACGGCTACAAAAAATGAATAGAAGTAGATTAAATATGACTAAAACTAATGAAGGCATATGATAACAACACCAAGATTAAAGTGAAACTGATAAAACTACCACTGCAGAGGAGGAGGAACATCAGTAGCTGCAGTGAATCCCTCACATCCTCCATGCAGCCAGTAACATGAAGGCTGTTTCCCTGTTGGCAGCTGGTACCGACACTTATTCCATCATTAGGATGACAGGTGGGTCAGAGATGGCTTCACTTCCTTCACCTCAACACGCCATCAACAGCTCTTTTGCTCCACGTTGCTATTATCATGTAGGACGTCAGTTAACATGCAGCTAAAATGCAGATTTCTGCAGGATTAACTCTGATTGCCACCGTTGACAGATTCCCCCCCGACTCAGAGCAGCTTACCAGCCGTCAGCAAACCCACTGAGATCCAGTTAAAGCTGCCAGGACAATCCTGGGTTTATGTTGTTGGTGGAACTTCACCTCTGGATTGTCTCGCTGCCCGGGAGGATGTATCCTCGAAGTGGTTCTCCAAAAAACGTCAATTTGAGGTGGTATTTCAGTTCTCTAGGTCTGTTCCTGTGGTTAAACATGGAAGCCAAATGTGAGGCAGTAAATAAAATAAAGCACTTTTTTATATATATATTTATGAGGGTATCTCTTGAGTAAGATTCCTAGTAATATAAGACCCCCCCCCCCCCCCCCCCCCCTGAATAAATATTTGGGGAATAAAAAAGTCCTGTCAAGCCTCACAGCCTCACAGTGGCCTAATACTTGACATGTTTTCACCCTTCACTTCAATTGACAGCGGTCGTAACTGCAGAGAAAACAAAGAAATACTTTCTGAGAAAGCACAATAAATTTGGAAGTGATGATGAACAACTGTCAAAAAGTAATGGCCGCCGCTATTAAAAAAAAACAAAAAAAAACGGGGCGACCCCCTCCCCTCTGCCACAAGCTTCTCTCGAGGGGGACGAGGGAAGCCAAGAATAAATTGCCTGTCTGTAGTCATTTGAATGCAACATTTAGCTGTGATTTATGTGAAGGGAGAAAAGCATTATGAGAAAACATTTTCCAAGTGCAACAGCTTGCAGCAATTTACATTATATGGGGGGAAAACCGCTGAAACAAATATTTGACTGGCCTCCATAATGAAATGGATATATTTATACACATCGAATTGAGTCAAAGGCTCCGTAATGAATGCATGGCTTCACCAAAGCAGCTCTCTGCGTTCTCGTAGTAAACATTTTACTGATGCTACAGGGGCCGGGAATGAAAGTTATTAGAGCCATAATTCTCCCAGCGGGCCAAGAGATACAGAGATAATCCACATGAAGAGGGAGACGATACGCTCGAGGGGAATCAACGCTCGGTTTGTGTCAGCTGCAGAAAAGTGCAGTTTCACTCAGCTTCAGTTCAAATGAGTAAAGCTGAAATTAATTTCTCGTTCGCTGACTCTGATTTGTGTGTTTTAGTCTTACATCTGCTGCTCCGGGACCTTTTTCTTCTTCTTCTTCTTTTTTTTTATTGCAAAAATGCAGACGAGGTAAAGGTCGATATGTTTGCAGCTATAGTTCACACTAAATCAAATCCTCTGTATTCTTCTTTTATGATACACTACTCACACTTTGAGTTAATAAATACTAAACAGTGTTGTAAATAACAACATCCCTAACTTATTTAGAGTAATGTATATTAGAGCTGATAATAATGTGGAAAATAAATGCAGGTTTAGTTCAGATGATGAAGAAAACTGTATTTAAAGGTATAAAAGTCCGTCAGATTCACAGTGAAAACAAATAAATTCTTTCCAGAAAGTACAATAAATGTTGTAAATGATTCCAGCTTCACATTATAATAATATCCTGAGCTGATTGTTGACTTATTGACCTCTTGTCTCACCTTTAATTTAGGTCAGAAGATGAAGAAAAGTGTATTTAAATGTCTAATAGTTCATTGCTCTGTCAGGTGGACACTGGTCATTAATGCATTTTTTTTAAATATAAAGATTTATACTATTGTTTTTTCATACTTTTTCCTTTTTAGATGAATGTTTCCCTTTTGATTCCAGTCATAAATCATCTTTTCAATGTTGTACTCGTTATCAGAGAGTCATTAAGAAAAGAACAAGTTAAAAGTGTCTTGGCCATAATTTAAAAACCCCTAAATATTCTCCTTCATAGCAGATCACACACATACTTTAGAGAAAGTAACACTGAACTATTATATTATATTATACCATGATGATATTGTGAGACTCAGTGGATTTTATACATTTTGGGGAAATTACTATTAGTTTCTTCTCGTTCATTATTAGTAATATCAAAGGAAACTTTGACTTATTTCATTAAATTTCAGACCCAATAACAATATCCCTAATTTATAGTGAGTAATGTATATTACGGCTGTAATATTAATGCAGCTTCTGATGTGATGACCTCTTGTTTGACCTTTAATTTAGGTCAGATGATAAAGAAAAATGTCATACATCAAAAATACAATACATCAAACTGAATGCATTTATTATTTTTATGCATTTTTACTCTTTTGCTAAAGAAACAATTAAAAATGGACCCAAATTCATTCTTTTAATAGTGGAGTAAAAGGAAAATACCAAAATGAATTTCTCCTTTTGACATGTTTTATTAATGTTATGAGTCGTGTATATTAGAGCTGATATAAACACTTTTAATGCAGCTTCTAGTGTGATGACACCTTCTCTCACCTTTAGTTTAGGTCAGATGATGAAGATGAAGATATTTAGATGAGGGAAACACACCAAGCAGCTTTTTAACAGCCACACTAAAGGTTAACGTGGTGGTGGAGATCAAATCCAACGACTTCACTTGAATCTAAATCCATAAAATCCACAAAAACCAAGATCTGAAGTGGTTTTCTCTCCTTCCACCAGTGTTTCTTTTATTTATAGTTTGTTTTATTTTATATAATCATCTTTTTCTTATCCGAGGGAACAGCAGGGATGTTTTGTGAGCTTTTATTTTTCCCATGTGAGGTTGGACGTTTTTATAATGTGTGATTTATTTGTTTGAAGTGAGAGAAGCAGCAGAGATCTTTAATCATTGCTGCCCATCGTGCCCAGCTGTTGTCTGTGGAGTTTCCATCAATTATGATTTAAGCATATTTAAAAAAAAAAAAGAAACTTTAAAAAAGATAAATGTTTTATCTTTGAGGTTTTCTGACAATCCTGTTAATTGATTTACAACAATAAATGCAGACATTTACAATGCAGCACACAGCAGGTATTAAAATATGTTCTACTTTAATACCAAAGAATTATGGATGAATATAAAGGCATCAATGTTTTATCAAGAATAAAAATCTAGGCTGTGGAGACCATGAAACTACATGTGTTACTCGTATCTATTCAAATTATTACGACATTTATTTAATTCAAGAACTGAATGGACTGAATAAATAGTGAAAAATCTAAATATTTACAAATGATTCCATCAATGACACAAAGCCTCTCGGTGTCGTTTCCATGGTAACTAACGAATCAAGTAATCGAGTGTTATAATTAACCTGTTTAATCTCACATTTTTTCTTACTTCTTCTGGAAGCTCTCAAAGTTTGATGTGCAGTTTGGCCGAGAAATTCAACTTTTAAATAAGTTGTTTTTATTTAAACTCTATTGATGTCATGTGACTAGTGTGAAAGGTCACATGACAGTTCACTTCCTGCTTTTGCCTCATAACATGAATTCTACAAAAAGAAGTGAGTAAAACCACTTTATGAACACATCATATTTTATACATATCTTCTTTAAAGGCTGATATATTCCTCTAGAGACCATAGTATTTATCATTATCATACTGTTTTATATTTCAAACATTTATTATCTATATTCTAATAAATTGATTCTCTTTTCTGTTTAAATCTGCAGTTTGTGTGAAATGTGCCAAATATGAATTTACCCAGTGTATCTCAGATCTGATAGACTGAACAAATAAAATGCTCTCACATGTAGAATAACATGACAACACATCTACTTTTTAATTTTACATTTTTAATTCAGGACTTATTTTAATTGGACACCAGTATACAGAGTTCTTCTCCTTGTCGTTGGTTTTGATTACTTAATTAGTTCCAGTCTTGTTCCGGTACATAATGTAGCATGAATGGAGCAAAACACACACACACACACATTTGCGAGCACACATGGAGAACTTCAACACTCCCAAGCGAAAAGACACAAACGCACCACTCTAATTAATATGTCACAGAGAAAATATTTTAATGACTTACAAATGGGGGTGACTGCACACTGCCCTGTGCCATTTATTTACAGTGAGGCTGAGACTTACTGGCATGAGGCAGCACATACAGCAAATTCTTAGACATCTAAATTAGAGGGGCCCGGAGTGTCGTGGCTGCAGATACATGTGTGTAACCCCTGTGGTCTCCAAACCCCCTCCTTTAGATTTGCGTCTTCCCTAATCAGTGCCAAATGGAGATTTTTCCTTTTTGTTTTTTTTTCCTCCTGCTTCTCAAGCAGCTTGGGCGACAACAACACGTCTTCATACCGAGCGAGAGAGGAAGGAAGTGATCGTATTCAATGAGAGCCTTCCATTTTTATTTTTTACAACGGCGTCAACCCCACACACACACACACACACACACACACACACACACACACACACACATAAACTGCAACTACACTTCCCAACGCTTTCATGTGTTCCAGCCAGTGGTCGTTGGGGAAAGAGGGCCAATTGCTTATAATTAAGAGGTATTTGTTTGGGAGCTGCAGGGTGCTAAATTCTCCATCCACATGGCACGTTTTTTGTCATATTAGCAGCAGTGTATGGGACAAAAATCTCAGTCGAGTTCATGTTGCACAGTCGACTGTGGTTAATTCCTTTCGTGTCATTTTGATTTGATTTTAAACACAAATAAAGTTGTTTTTTTCCGATATTTGTCGTCTATCTGGACAAAAACAAGCTGTCAGAGGTGCTGTTGAGAACAAACATATTGCATCGAGGCCATTACTGCACTTTTAATCTCATTTGCACCTAATGCCACAGTAAAAGAATTCCACACTTTGCGCAGCATATGCTAGTGATTATTAATTAGTCTTTGCCTGCATTTTAGGTAATAAGAGAGAGATCCAGTAAAATCGCAAACCCCTCATACCCAAGGCAAATGCCTGCAATTAAAGTTTACTACGTGTTTGTTTTTCAATAGGATTTTAATGTCTGGCTGATGCAACAACTTGGCAGACGAGGAGGTTTGGAGCAGCCATCGTTCCGCCTACAAGATAAACAGAGCTGCTGCTGCTGCAAGAGAGAGAAAGTGGAGTTGAAGGTCTGTGTCGCCACAATCAGCTGCATCACAGCGTCTGGTCAAGGTGAATGAAGATGTTTAGAAAGGAGGAAAAAAAAAAGAGAATAGGATGTTGGTCAAAAGATTGTCTCAGCTATAAAAAAAACTGAAAACAAATGTTGAAAAGCACTTTGACGAATTAAAAAAAGTAAAAGGATGCAGCTTTATTTAAGTATATGTGAGAGATGCACATGTTTTTCTGTGGACGATAACATTTCAGTACAAGTTTTCCACCTTGGATGGTTTTAGTTGGGTTGATATTTATTCTTTTTCTAAATCTAACAATGATCCACGACTAATTGTTAGTCTGATAATAAATTTGTTCCTCTGTGACCTACGAGCTCCATTGTTCCAAAAGCTATTAAAAACACACCAGTGAGCCGCACAGTTGCACTGGATGACATGGTCCTCATTACAATGAAAATGGGCATTGAAGTTTATTTTGAGTCATTCCCACATGCACCGTCCAGCTGTTGTAAATACCAGATAACTAACTGGAGCAGCAGATGTGTATTCATCCGCAGCTGAAAGTAGTCCCCAACAGATATAGTGTTTTGAGTAGCGTTTGCTAAAAAACAGCATTTTAGTCTAGTTTTAGTCAAAGAAAAGTTTTAGTCTAGTTTTACTCAATAATCTTTCATTAGTCTTTGACAGCAGGTTGATAGTAATGTTAACTAAATTAATCCAGGACGGTATCTGTAATAATAGGAATTATTGTTAGGAACCTTTGTTTAGTTCAGTGTGACACAGGGACATGTTTTGAAGTGACACCGCCAGAGTTACAGGACTGATGAAGTAACAGACTTTAACACAGGTCGGTGGCTTTTTATTAATGAGTGAAACAGTCTCATTTCTATATTTAGACATTTAAAAATACTATTTTTAGTATCTGTATTAGATATCAGCCATTATATAAACAGTGAGACTGGCCAATGACCATTAATGGAATACTGGCCTATATTAGAACATTTACGGTAAGCAATATTTCCAAACTTATTTGGTTGTAGTTTTGTAGTTTTAGTTTATATTTCCAACTAATAGATAGTTACCAGACTGAGCTGAATGATCCCTACACGCTAAAAGTTTAATAAAGTGCGTAACGCAGCAGGTTAAAACAGTAGCAGAGAGTAGCTGCTGGTGATGAATTATCAGATGTCGCCGCATTTAGTGCCGACAGCACTGATGGATGCTACACACACACACACACACACACCTGGCAGCAGCGCTGGAGGAGAAATACAAGTGACGCACGACCAGCGCAAGCACTTTTCTGATTGTAATTCAAAAAGTCTGCGACTTATTTTTATTTAATAAAGCAGATTTCGTCTCGTCTTTTTTAATCAACAAAAAATGCATGTTAATTCGTCACAGTCGGCGGTTGAAGATATTGATTTCATTTCGTTTTCGTCATGAAGAAAAAAATTGTCTAATCTCATCTTGAGGAAATTAACACTGACTATATATTTTTACAGTCAGACATCTTAAAAAATACAGAGAAACTGGTCTTTTCATGTGATTTACATAGAAATATTTAGAAATAGTTATGGATTCATCCATTCCTCACAATAAACATCTCAGGATCAACATGAGAACAGAAACTTCTGATCTGTCGACACCGATCCTCTCAAAAACAGGAGGTCACTTCTTCTCCGCTCATCTCCGGGGGCGACGCAGTCATTCAGCTGATCGACATAGAAGATGTCTAATTCTCCACAGAGACGCACACACACATTTTCTGTGTGTGTGTGTGTGTGTGTGTGTGTGTGAGGGTATTACTACCATAGCACTGTCATTTGGTCCTGCTGACATGGCAGAAAACTGTCTGGGTCACAGAGTCAGCTGGCACCAGAGCTAATGGACCAGGCCTGTGTGTGTGTGTGTGAATGTGCATACACTAATGGTTTTGTTACATACGTGTGTGTGTGTGTGTGTGTGTGTGTGTGTGTGTGTGTGTGTGTGTGTGTGTGTGTGTGAGACACACCCCTCCCCGGCCCCCCCAGCGCTGCTCTCTGTCCACAATGAGCCGTGCTCTGAAACGTGGAGCCGTGCGATGACAGGCCGATCGGCGGGGGACAATGCGCTGTAATTTGTGAGGGGCCTCGCAGCGAGAGGAATGATGGGTAATTAAGAGGAAGACACTGAGAGACGCGACGGGGGCTCGGTGACAGGCGACTGGCCATTGGCTGTGTGTGCCGACAAGCTAACAAACCCTCCTCCGGTTCTCCCATAACAGAACGGGTCCCCCGCTCTGTTTCACACACACACACACACACACACACACACACACACACATACACACACACTTGACCCGCTGTCCTAGCCACTTACCACATACTAATTCTAATTCTAGCTCTAGGAAAAAGGAGATAACTAACTTTAGTTTATATTAAATAAAACCGTAAATTCTCTAATATAGGTCCAGGCCTACAACACCTATAAAATATAAGGTTAATTTATTAAAACAGCACAGTTAGCATAAAATTGTTCATGGTGCAACTGTGATTCCTATTGGATAATTTACATTATGGGTTAAAGCAAATTGAACTGAGGGATAGTGATAATAAAATATAAATGAAAATTAATCCAGGCAGGTATCTGTAACAATAGGAATTATTGGTAGGAACCTTAGTTTAGTTTTAGTTTAGACTTTAACACAGGTCGGTGGCTTTTTTCTAATGAGTTAATGTATTTTTGCATTTAATTAGACATTTAAAAATGTTCTAAAAATACTATTTTTTAACCAATGACCATTATTATCTGTATTGGATATCATCCATTATTTACTCCCACCAACAGCGAGACTGGCCAATGAAAGAGACCCGACCACTAATGTAATACCAGCCTATATTAGAGTATTTACGGTAAGCAATATCTCCAGTTGATTATAACTTATTTGGTTGTAGTTTTGTAGTTTTAGCCAATATCACCAGTCAGACAATCTAGTCCCATCTAGTCTAATCTGGTCTAGTCAAACTAAATTAAACTCACATGAAACAATGGTAATAATAACTCTGTGGGAAAGCAGAGCTACGGCAAGCACAGCAGGTCAAATTAGTCTGTAAACTGTGACTGACGTTTACAAAAGACAGTTCAGGTCGTACTTCTTTGTTTTCTCTTGCTAATTGTTCTGGAAATCGTTGGATGTAATCTGTTTCGATGCATCCTGAGAGTTCAGCTCAACGTTTTTTAGACATTTTTTCTGTTTTAGACATATAGGTCTCTGACTGTTTTCTTGACAAACAACAATTCTCGACATCTGCCCCAAACTTCTGTGCTTCGTCTCCAGCGGTTGCCGGGCAACCTCACCTTGACAACAAGTCTCTGGTAGTCTCTGCTTCTGGCCTCGCGCCAAGGAATAGGGACGCTCATTACATCGTTTTTATTGCAAACTCTAATTTATGCTCTTGTTTGCGTAAGAAAGTAGAAAAAAAAAACGTCTTTAGAGTTGCTGGTAGGCAGAGTTTTACTTAAAAGGTCTCCTGCATCTCATTTTATAGGCAAGAAACCGAAATGTTAAACTATTCCTTTAATTAATGAAAGCAAGCAATGCTGTTTTATACTCTTCTCGTTTTATTTTGTCTGTTTATAACTGCCTATTCATGTAAAACCGCACCAACATGTGTTTGTTTAATATTAATCACTTAAGCCTCAGGTCTATTTTTCAGTTTTTCTGCTATAAATGATAATAAATATAGAACCACAAAGGTTATATAATTAAACCTGGTGCCAGAATAAATGTACAACATGTTCAGTGACTACAAAAGAGTCAGAATCTATTTATAGTTAGAATATTGAAAAACAAAATCTAAAACTGTGTTTTACTACAGATAAAAAATACTTTATTTAAAACCTAAAACAAGACCAAACTGACCCAAATCAGGAAAAAAACTTAAATAAGCTAAATTATCTGCAATGCAAAGTTCAATGATCATTTAAATAAGAGGTCAAAGGTCAATTATTTGTCCATAAAATCCTATAAATCCCACTGAGGATCATTCCAGAACATGAAGAATATATTCTGTAAGATGTTTATTATAAAGGAGCCAATTAAATAATTAAACACCAATTAAATATGTAAATAGTCTCTACTACTGATATTCTATTAAACTATTGTCTTATTGTATTGATGATGTGGATATTGATGATATATATTGATGCTGGAACAGTAACATTGGGTTTTATTACAGATAAAATACTTTATTTAGTGGAGCTGAGGTTTAATACTGAGATTTATTAATAAAACTCAATGCTGAACCTGGATCAGGGGATTTTCTGATTTTAACATGTTAAATTAATCAATATAAACATATTTTAGATTATATTTTTTAATATTAGCCTAACTTTTAGAATCATTTTATGCAGTTTATGTGGTAATAATGCATGTTCACTGTTTCCATGACTAAAGAATTATATTAAAAAGTCAATATAAGAACATAAAAATACACAAATTATGACTTTCTTCTCAAAATATGACATCACAGTAACAAATAATTGTTGGACAACATGTTATATATTGTATTATAGGTCACTATTATAACAGAGGTATTATATGTATTGATGATGTGGATATTGATGATATATATTGATGCTGTAACTACAGATAAAACACTTTATTTAGTGGAGCTGAGGTTTAATACTGGGATTTATTAAATAAAACTCAATGCTGAACCTGGATCAGGGGATTTTTTTTATTCTAACATGTTAAATTAATCAATATAAACGTATTTTAGATTAGATTAGATACTACGACAGATAAAAACACTTAATTAATTGTTGGCGCTGAGGTTTTCTACTGTGATTTATATGTATCAGGGGATTCCAGGTTTTTAGCAGGTTAAAATACAGTCGTATTGAACTGGAACTCAGCACCTTTTTCTCTCTCTGTCTGTGAAACTGAAGCCTTTGTGCACCTGAATAAAAGACCGAGGAGGCACTGATGTGTTAATGATAAGGAGCCACATGCTCCCTGAGCTGTTAGACTGAAACCGGCTCCATTTAACATCTCACATCTCCAGGTAGAGACGTTCACCCGTGGCTGTTTGACAATTACCGTCTGCAAGAGTTCAACAAGTAACACCTGTGAATGTGAAAAGGTCCTAAAACATGTGCATGTTTCCATTAATTCCTGTTGATATGTGAACACATAGAACTCACTGAGTGTCACTCTCACACCTGCTGCACGACTAAAACTCACAGCGATACTGTTTATTCAGGTGAATTCTGCAATATATTGAAAATGACCGTGAAAAATAAGTTATGCATACAAGGTGCAAACGCTGGCATGTTGATAAAAGGATAATAAAAGATGAGTTAAAGAGCCCGTCAGAGAGTTTTATGTCCCGCAGACGTCGGCCTGTTGCTCCCACCTTCACCTTCAAGCAGGGAACACACACAAATCATTCATGACAGTGAAGTTGAAGGTTTTTCACCACGTTATTTTGCTTTGTGCTCTTCAGAATTTTGACATTGCTGCAAAGACACACACTGATAAAGCTTTTAGCGGCTGATTTCCTGAAAAACCTTCCTTCCTTCTCCTTCTTTTGCTGTTTTAAGCCACTGGAAAGCATCAAAAACATATCAAGACATAACCAG
Source organism: Lepturacanthus savala (assembly GCA_030544235.1). NCBI lineage: Eukaryota > Metazoa > Chordata > Actinopteri > Scombriformes > Trichiuridae > Lepturacanthus > Lepturacanthus savala. The sequence goes on along the minus strand of CM060466.1, from coordinate 1,928,299 downwards.
AATTAAAAAGAAGCAGTTTGTAAGTTGTGTTTGATAAAAATAAAGTATTTACCACTAAAATACAACCTGTCAACCAGCATTAAATGATGCACTATTACAGCTGAAGAGGGGGATTACTGTGATATTTCGTTAGCCTCATAGCATGCATGCCGAAGTCATATTTCAGTGTTCTTGGAAAACAAGAGAAAAAACACAAACTTAAATTTATCACATTGGTATTTTTCATATTTCTTGGTATTTTGTATTGATCTTAAAACGGCACATTCAACCAGATGTGTGAACAAATATCCAAAAAATCACCAGTTGTCTAACAAATAAAAATGATTTAGGTAGAATAAATGCAAACTATATATCATAGCATGAACAGAAGGTTATTTTAAGTTTAAATATAGAGTTTATGATCCCTTTAATTGACTGAAATCACATTTTATTATCTAGAAAACTGAAGAAATATAAACTGCTTCTTCCTTTCTGACATTTTGCTTGTATTAGTAAGTGAAGTTGTGCAAAATATCTCAATTTTGCCTAAAAAATGAGTAATAAAATTATGCTCTGAGGCTAAAGATGTGAAAATCACTATAAATAAACTCCATATGACGTCACATGATCATACCACGTTTGATTAGTGAGGACAAATCCATCAAACAACAAACAGAATGCCAGGTATATCATGTTCGCGGCGTCGTGGCGTTTCTTTGAAATCAAAATCCAAAATCAACAACATTTATACCTTCTGTTCTCTGCCTTCCAGCATTTCCAAAGCATATCAGAAGAATGCGGAAAAAAAAAACGGCTGTGGTTGAAACTCAATACGTACGAAAAGAGGCATTAGGCCCTGCAGAAAATCTCAAACATTTTCTCTTTCCTTTGCATTTCTTCTCTTCCTCTGCGAACCTTTTCATCATATAGAGGTTTCACCGCATTACTACAGGGACGTTAAACCGCAGGTACACACACAACACAGGCTCGGTTCCCACAGACTTTAAAAAGAAGGCGTATCGGCCCGTGTCTGCACATCTCTCCCTTACATCTCCCTGGCAGCCTGTAAATCACCAAAGCTCACTCCCAGGCCCATTAAATAAACGTGCTGGAGTCGCTGACTAATTGATACCGTTACAATCTGAACTGGTTCATAGTGGCGCTAAATTGAAAACATCGGGGGAGGAAGACAGGGGGATGTTGGTAGTAAAGAAGTTTAGGAGAGACGGAACACATGAGGGGGGATGCTGGGAGGAGACGAGGGTTTTTATTTGATGATAGAGCAGAGAAGAAAGGATGCCGATAGGACGGGAAGAGGAGGAAGTTCAAGGAGAAAAGAGACGATTCAGGGAGATAAAGCAGGAGCAGCATCAGAGGAGGAGGTTTTCTCTAAAAGTGAAAGCATAACACAGTAGTTATTCCATGAAAATCATGATTTAATCCCCTTAACTTGAACATAATGTGTTTTCTAGGAGCATAAATAAACAGTTTTAAACAGCAAAACACAGGATCTACATGGGTTATACGATAGTGGATCTACTTGTACTTGATGCTTTCACACCACTAGTTTAATCATTTAGTCCCCATCAGATAATAAAATATTTATTAATTATCATATAGACTCTGCTTTCACACCTGCAAACTAAGAAGATTTATCAGTGTTTATCTTCTGGTAGAAATAAGCATCGTTATAGAGCAACAAGTTCCCACATTGGTATTTCCTCTTATCTTTGTGTATTACAGCCTCTTTATTGGCTGTTTTAGGCAAAATATCCAATTAAAAAAATGAGTCACGGCTGATTCTAGACCAGGAGTCTCTAATCCTGGTCCTGGAGAACCACTATAGGTGCAGGATCTTGTTCCAACCAAGCAGGAACTCACCGGATTCTACTAATCAACCACTAGGACCCTTCCTAAGGACCTTTATTAGTAGAATCAGGTGAGTTCCTGCTTGGTTGGAACAGAATCCTGCACCTATAGTGGTTCTCCAGGACCAGGATTGGATGCTCCTGGTCTAGAGAACAATCTGTGGATGCATTAGATGCATAGAGTGTCATTTCAGGTTGAGGAGACGTTCTACTTTCACCCACAAGGTCTATGAAATAATCAGTATCCCCTCGTTTGGACCCGGGTTCATGTTCTCACCAGAGAAACTGACCAAAGTTTTGCTGCTGAGTCAATTTATATTTATGGAGGTGAACCCGAAACCGAGAAGAACCGGACCGGAGTGTCTTTGGTTGAAATGGACCGTTTGAAAACACCCTTAAATTCAGCCGTAAAGCAGCAATTACACTTTGACCTCATGAATCCAAAAAAAAAGATCCAGACTCAGGTCAATACATGAATCTTCTCCATCTGATATTTTCGAATGTCTCCACTTGTTTATCCAGTTTGACAGATCTCTGGATAAGTGCTGTGTTGCTGTGGTTTAAAGGCAGAAATGGGTAGAAAAAAGTCTTAATTCATATATTTAGGGTTAGTTAAATTGTGCAGTAGCATTTCTTCTAAATATCTGTCTATTTTTGGGGTCTATAAACAACAATCCTGCACATGACACGCTTCAACCAAACAATCAAACTCAACCTTTAGTTCTTCTCATTTACATATTTTTTCTCTTTCAGATCCAGATTAAGCAACAAATCCTTTAAACTGGTGAAGTGATGATGTTCCTCTTAGGTTTCACTTATCTTACAGCAGCAGCAGGAGGAGGGCTGGGGTTGGAAAATCCTCTTTGACGCCACTGTTAACCAGAGATTTTGTGTCATCAGGCTTTTTCCCAGACATTTGTCCCGTCATTGATCATTTGAAGCCAAACCATGATCTTTTCTTAAACCTAACCAAGATTTTTTTTGTGCCTGAACTTGACCACACCTTAACCACAGCATTGTGAACAGGATTCATAAAAATAATAGGCCTCAAACATCGCTGACATTTCACATATCAGCAGAAACTGGTAATGTTTCCTCTGGGTTCAACAACACATAAGAGCATTTTCATGGAAATCTTTACACATGATTGTTTTTTAATGACTTTTTAATGTCATTTACAGTCAGTAGAAAATGGTAATTTAAGAGATATTCGCTGCAAAAACTGAAATCCTGAAGATCTTGTTTTTGGTACAAATAGTCCAGTAGAATTATCTTATTCTCATTTATCTTATTTCAAGTTTTTGTCCTGATTGGTCGTTTTAAGAAAACATCCAATGGAAATCAATAAGTCAATAGTTTATATTTTTAGACTCTTCTCTCTGGAATAATGTGAAACTGTTAAACGTAAAGGTATAAACTTATTTACATGAAGACAAAGGTCAGATCCCATTTACTCTATCTAAAAGATAACGCCTTGTAAATTAGGTGAAGATCAGGTGAAGATATCTTATTTTTGGTGCAATTAGTCCGATATTAATAGAAATATCTTCCTTATTTCATGGTTGTGTCCTGATTTGGGTCAATTTGGTCTTGTTTTAAGAAAACATACAAGTCAATAAATCAATAATAAATCAATATTTAATATTTTTAGACTGTTAAATGGACATTTGGCATAAAACTGCATAAAAATATCTCAAAGGGACAAATTGAGTCAATGATCAGATGCCATATATTCGATTCAAAGGATAAAGCCTTTTAAATTTGGTGAAAATATGTTGTTTTTGGTACAAATAGTCCAATATTGACTAGAATTATCTTATTCCACTGGCAGATCATTTTCCTTATTTCACGTTTTTGTCCTGATTTGGGTCAATTTGGTCTTGTTTTAAGAAAACATCCACTGCAAGTCAATAAATCAATAGTTACTTCTCTGTAGAACAATGTGAGACTGTTAAATATGGATTTTTAAGGTACAAATCTCAAAGGAACACATAAAGACAACAGTCCGATGTCATATATTCTATCTAAAAGAGAAAAAAGGCCTGTAAATTAGGTGAAGATATCTTGTTGTTGGTACAGTATTGAATAGAATTATCTTATTCCACTGGCAGATAGTTCAGGTTATTTTACGTTTTTTAGACAATAGCCATATATCCTATTTATTATTATTATTATTTATTAACCCATCCCAGTTATTTCTGGTTATATGACTGAGGTTTTCTTAAAAAACAAGAATAAATTTGATTAAACCAAGTAAAAAACCTACTCAATCAAGACATTTTCAGTTTTTGCAGTGTCGTAATGGCAGAAAAGTTTAATTTCTTCTTTCTGCAGTTTTGATAAAACAAATGCATTTTCTTATGAATGCATTTAATTTGGCTCAATGCACAAACTCTGCAGGATGCAGACGGAGGGAGAGATAGACAGACATGCAGGAGGAGGAGGTGCAGGAGGAGGAGGAGGTGCAGGAGGAGGAGGAGGGTTTGTCTTTGATCTCAGTGCATGTCTGCCATGCTGTTTTCCTTCAAGGCTTCCTGGTATGTTTCAGTAGACACCAGCGGGTCCACTCCCGGGGCTCGGACACTAATGGATCAGTTAAAGGGCTCTATTCTTTATGGCCGGGCTAAGTGTTATCATCTGGGGGTTAAAGACACTGACCATGGAGCAAACTCCTGCCAGATAGCTGCTCCTCTGGGGGATTACAGTAGAGCACGAAGGCGGCTGAAGGGAAAGTGCGTCTCCTTCTCTGTTTTGCTTTGCTTCATTTATCTCAGTTAGATCTTTCCCTTCTATCTAATCGTTCTGTTTCTCCTGCACTTTTCTGCAGACGCACGTTTAGGGAATTACCTCCGTAAGGTCCCCCCCCCCCCCCCGCCGAACGCCGCTGTTTGAAACCATTTGTCAGTTGCGCGAGACAGAAAGCTGACGATGGATTCCAGAGGCCGAACGACCTCTTTCATACGGCGGTTTATCCGTGGGACCTGTCAGGGCCGACCGCTTCAAATAGGACGCAGGGCCGGTCAGATAAGGATCACAGAGGCAGAGACAGGCCTTCAGCAGCGATCGCTCCGCCTGTGTTTTTGTTTAACGAGCGGCCAGAGAGGGCTGGATTGACAGCTCATAGGCTCCCTCTAATTGAACGTGATAGATTCAGTCATTACGTTAATTGGCAGCTGGTTTTGATCACTACCTGTCACACTCGCTCAGGAGATTTTATGGCATAATTTTTGAAGTCAACTGTGAGAAACCTCAGTTCCCTGGGCGGATGCCGGCGCTGTGAGATCGCGCCGGGCCTTTCACTCGAGTCTTTTCATCACGTCATGTTAACAGCATGTGCCGCACCAACGTGTCACTGTTAATACAAAGGTAACACGGTGCATTCTTTCTAAATCTGTGGTCAGGACACAGACTCTTTATGATGAGGTCATTTACTTTGTATGTTCATTCTGCGAAATCACAGAAACGTCAAAAAATGTTCACATACAACAATCAAACCAATGCAGCACATGACTGAAAACTAGAGAAATGATTTATCAAAGTAGTTTGATTAATGAATCAATCAGATGCTGCAGCTCTAGAGGAAATATTTTGATTTCTTGATTTAAAGAATCAATAAGATTCTCAGCAGAGGCTTGTTTTTCAGTTTTCCTGAACCCCAAAATATGGATTTAAACCTGGAATCAGAAGAAAACTACAACATGTGAGGTGATTAGAAGAGTTTATGCTGCTGTGACAGATAAAAATCATTAATTTATTGTTGTAGCTGAGGTTTATTGGATGATTGGACACCTGTTCTTCAAACTAATCGATGCATTAAACCCAACACTGTATGAGGCTGCCTTGGATTTTTAAGGAAAAAACTGACTTTTTTTTTCAACACTTATCTCAGTTCAAGCACAATGACACATTTAAAATAAAGCAAATATAATAATTTAACCCTTACTACAGCTGAAAAAACAAATAAAGCACCTAATTATCATGACGTGTGACAGAGATTTGATTCATTAAAAATGAAAGTAAAGACCGTCACAACATTACTGCGACTGCAGGTTCTATATTTAGATATTTGAATGAATCAGAGGATGCATCATTAATCAAAGTTAATAATTCTACCAGCAGGAAAAGCAGAGGATGACCAGGTAAAGAGGAGGAAAGGTGTTGCTGTAAATGCTGTAAATGTAGCCGAGGATAAAATGAGAGGACAATATGAATATTTTAAGGTGATGTTCAGTCACAGGATGAATTATCCATCAATGATATGCTATGATTTTGAGATTTGGATGCATATAAGTAGTAAATAATGTGACTAAACATGGCAGTAACATATTAGCTCATGTATATATTCATTACTCTACTGTTTGGAGTCACTTAGAAATCTCTTTATTTATGAAAGAAAATCACAGTTTTTTCAATGCATATAACTTTAAACTAATCATAAATCCACTCTGTACATCACTAATGTGGTAAATGACTATTGTAGCTGCTAATGTTTGTGTTGTTGCTGCATCAATATCTACATATATTTCCAGCAACTATCACTCCAGTGTTCTAATGGATCAATGTGTTTGATCATTGATCAGAAGGTTAATGTGATAACGTATTCTATGGTGGTAAATAAGTGACTTTTTTCTCTAAATGTTCCTAGTTGAATGTGTCATGTGACAGATGATGATGTGGATGATGTTGCTGTAGGATGAACTCCTGACTAACTAGGTCTAGATCATGGGGTTCTGCTTAGCTCTAGAGCTCTAGTCCTAGAAAAGACCCAGACATCAGGCTTCATCCATGCTGATATACAGACGGGGGTTAATTAACCAGAGAAACTTGGTTGGAGCAACTTTACACACTTTATTTAAGTCCATTACTGCAGAACAGCTGATGTCTAAGTTGTTAACTAGTACTGGATAAATTGATATCTGTCTTTTTTGGCTCGTTGGGTAGTTAACCCTCCTGTTATGTTATGGGTCAAATTGACCCGTTTTAAAGTTTGAGGATCTAGAAAAGAGGTTGAAACTTCTTCATCTTCACCTTAATTAGTGTCATCAATGTATAAAATGAACATGTTTGATCCCTGCATGTTTATATCACATAGATACTGATCAGGTCAATTTGCTGCATCAAACTGGAGGAAAAAGAGTCAAAAATGTCTGAATATTTAAACTGTGAGACAAATTACACACACACACATACAAAAACTACATTTAATGTTCTATTTGAATGTTTTGTAAAACTATTGTCTTTATATGTTGGTCTTTGTGGTGAAACATGAAGAAATGTCCCATATTCTCCACTTTCCTGTGTTTTATAGTGAATTTTAACATCAACAACCAGATTTGAAGCAGCAAAGATCATCTCAGTCTAGTTTTCCACTTCTTTTCTCCAGCTTCTTTCTAAGCCTCTCCTCCTCCTCTTTAAATGGCTGTGGGGGGTGTTGGTGGTGACTGTATAGTAGTGACATCACAACTTCACGGAAGTCATGACTGCTTGTTTTAAGGCTCAGTTTCTGAATACAGGCTGTGTATGTTTCTCTGTGGATTGAGTGTTTTTTAAACATGGGACAGTATTAATACACTCTCTGCTGTCATATATACAGGAAATATAAATCTAGAAGGATTCATTGGAGTTAAACTCATTACATTTATATATATATATACATTATAGCCTAATTATGACTCAGTATATTTGTATATATAATATGTAGAATGAATGAATGAATGGCTGTCAATCAGAAAGTGTGAAAAAAGTCACCAAACCATTTCAGTCAAGTATAACGCAGCAAAAACCTGTTGTAAAATAGCCAATAACACATGTTTTAAATTGACCATTGGTTATAGATCAGTTTATGAGTCCAGGCCGGTTATCGTTGATAAAGCACCGGGGAGTTGTGGGTCAATTAGTTTGCAGAAATTCCTGCAGACGGCCAATTAAAGCCGTGGGGCCTGTAGCCATGCAGCTCTTCCTGTTGGAGCCTCCGGCAGCTCCTTCACTCTGCCGCTGTAAAAAAAACCCTCTTCTTTAGTCCAGAGCTGTTGTGAGAGCAGCTTTAGGAGATCTCCATCGTTAGCTGAAAGGAGTTTGTGTGATGGCGTGTGAGCGGAGGCGTAACGCGGCGATCGGGTTGCTTCGTTCTGTACTTCAAAGACACCCGGGGCGGGTGGGGGGATAAACACGACATGTAAAAGAAATAAACAAAATCAAAAAGGAGCTAAAACGAGCTCTCGACTGTTCAAAGGAAGGGCCTGATGATTGGATAGACGATAGATGACAGGAGATGATTGCAGGGAATCCACTTTCCATCCTGCTCCGTCTGTCTTTGTCACGACGGCGTCTCCAAATCCTCCAAAACAAGGAGGATAAACTTTTATCTTCACCCCCCTTCCTTCGCTTCTGAGTCAAAAACCTCCTTTTTTTCTTTTTTTTAAGTGCTCGCTGTCACAAGCTCTTATTGTGAAGCCTTTTGTTCACGTACAGGGCTGCAAATTGTTGTTTTTGTGACACGACGCAAACGGGGCAGAACAGTCAACACTGGTCCATTGTGGTGGGTTCTCTAGGTTTTTGGTGGTTGTCAGAGTCTTTGTGAAAGAAGCAGCAGCTGAGTCATAACTGACGTGTGTCGGAGAGAAATAGAAGAGGAGTTCAGGGGGAATTCTACTGTCTGCTGTGGTGTAACAGCAGCGTAGCATCATAGGAATAAATGCATCCAAACAGACAAGTCAGATCAGCCTTTTGTTTTGGTTTGTTTTTGTCAAAATGGCCGCCAACAACACACAAAAGCCCCGAAATTTGCTTTGTCATAACTAAAATAACAAAGCTGGTGCATTATTAAGGTCAATGAATCCAAATAAACAGGTATCAAGTCTACAAATTCAATTGCTTTATCCAGTTATTTACATTTTTATTCTCTATCTCAGATTTTAAAGGAAATGACAGCTGATTGTATTGAATGTTTATCTATCTTTATTGTATTTAGTGTATAGTTGGAGTCCATTTAGAATAAAACAGGCTGATTTGTCTCTTTGGATGAATTTATTTCCATTATCCTAAGATACTTTTACACCAAAGCAGTTAACACTTACCTCCTCTAACTTTTAACATGTAGATGAATGTTGATGGGAAACATTTGTCTTAGTAATAAAACTTTGTCATCGTGTCCCAATAAAACTGTAAATATATTTCTATATATATATATTATATATTCAGATGTTGTTTTCTTTAAAAATCTGCCTTTAAAATGTTGTTTTTTGAATAGAAATGTGCAGAATTTGCCGTTAAATTCTTGTTGTGAATAAAGTTATTAATAATTAATAATGCACCAAAATCAGATGTTAAACATCAACTTTGTTATTATGGTTATAACAAAAGAAGCAAAGTTATTTTGACAAAAACTAAACATATATCCATGAAACAGAGACTGATCTGACTTGTCTGTTTGGAGGAATTTATTCTGATGGTCCTAAAGTACATTTATGTCAGTAAAACCTCCCTTAACTCCTCTAATATATGAGCTTCAGTGTATTTAGTGTATTTTTGAAGGTACTTTCACACCAGAACCTGCAGTAAAACCCCTTTTTTTGTCCTTTTACTCCTCTACTAAGTGAGCTCTTATAACTATTTACTCTAATTGTCATCACAGGAAAAGCCTGCACAGTAAAACACGGACCAGCAGCATCATCACACCCCTCGGCCTTTAAAAGGAAGCGTCACACTTCAAACATGAACCTGCGCTCGGTAACAACCAGACAATTTGATCGGATTCAGTCACACGGCTACGAGCCGTCTGACTGGGAGCCAGGGGCCCTCAAATAAAAGCGAGGCGGTTCCTGGGATGGCTATCGTCCCCGCGGCTACACGGCTACATGCACAACCACTTATGATGACTTCTAACGAGTCTATAGACACGGCGGCCGTCAGCTGATCCACGCCGACAGGCACAAGAAGAGGCACCCTGGGAGAATCCCCCTTTAAAGCCCAATTATCCCGTGGAGCCAGTGTCGTTTCAAAGGCCAACAGTAGAAGATGTTGGCCCCCGATAAGGGACACATGTGTTCCATCACACTTAATTGAAGCAGCGTTTCCTGAAAAAGAAACAAGCCCGGAGCAATATGACAAAACAAACAGATTTAAGGACATAACAACTGTATTTGTAATAGGAACGTTTTTCATGGTGCATGGAAATTGCGTTTTGTGGGGGCAAAAAAAAAAAAAGAAGAAGAAGAAACAGTGTGTGAATGTGCACGAGTGCATTTCTGCAGTTTTTTTTTTTTTCGCTGGACATCATTCTGCCTTGGAGACGCACCATGACGATAGGTTTTCCAAACCTTCTCAGATTTGATTACAGGTCTGTAAAAACCTCAAACAATGCCGTGGCAACCATGTCACTTACGGTCACAAGCCAAAGTCCTTCTCTGTTTGTGTTTTTTTTCCCGTTCCCTTTTCTTTCTTTCTTTTTATCCTTATGATCTGAAGTTAAGAATAAAGAAAAAACAAGAGATGAGATGCATGGAGAAAAGGAAAAAGGAAAAGACAGGGATCCTGATTTGTGTGTAATGTAAACAAAAAGCAGCTTACTGCGGCTTTAATTTGGGGTTCGTGAACTGTACGAGCAAATCCCTGTTTAGGCTCTTGTGTGCTTAAGGTCCCTATTTACAAATCATCTGAAAGGCAGGAAAGTAAGAAAAAGGGAGGTTGGAGTCCAGGGCCAATCCTGATGACAGTTCTGAAAGTTAAACACAGTTGTGCATTGGTCTCTTTGTTTTATTTTTAAGAATCGCTGGAGCCTCGTGCAGCTCCCGGTTCGTTCCCATGATCTGTAGCATGTAGCGTTCGCAAATTTCTCATTTACGGGGATATTATTACCTCCCTGGCACCGGGCCCTGTTTTCGGAATCCTTTCCCTTTAATGTTAAACCGTGTGGACATTAAAGTCTTTCCCTGACTTACAAGACATGACATCTCTGGAAACATACAACCCAGGTCAAAGATGGAGCTCGTTAAAGGATTGCACACGACCACAAATTCAGAGAGAGAAAAGGGGATAAAGGGGGGGGAGAAAAAAAAATGTTTAGTTAAGTCGAGACTTCAGACGTTTTTGAGGAAGCTCGGCTTTGTGACTGGCCGCTGGAGATGAGAGACAAAGACGGTTGTGTGCGGATCGTTCAGCCAGGCTCCTCCTGTCTGTTCAGTTTATCACAGTAAAACCGTGTTTGTTATCGACGATGATGCCTTTTAACAAGCAGCACAAGTAATGAGGGGATATGACTCTAAGGAGATAAAACCTCAAAATAAGGCACACTGTACTTTTCCCCCTCTGATGTTAAATTAAGACCACATTTTTTTAAAAAAGGTCACATATGATTAAAAGCTTGTGCGTGCAGCTATTTGATCACACAACGGTTTCCAGTGGCACCTTAACGGGTCCTTTCTATCGAGCAAATCATCCCTTCTTCCTCCGGACTCGGGTATTCGTTCGTCCTCGATTAACGTTGAACTGACTGATCTGAAAGAGCATGAAGAAACGTTGGCGGCCAACTGTCAGCCAGGCGCGCTAACTGTTTGTCTCATTAACTGCAGTTTGTATCCAATTAAAGCGAAGCCGGGGAGACACATAATGACAGACGAGCAAATTACAGAGTTAATATTGTGATCTTTAATCAGACTTTTACAAGCTGCTGTCAGAAAAAACTCGTCTTTTAAAGTCTTATTTTTCTAAATAAATCCAAACAGGCGGGTTTTTACACGTCCCCATAACCGTTCGATAATCTCGTCCGCTCCGTTTTTTTTTTCCTTCTTTTTCCTCTTTTCCGTCTCTCTTCTAAATTGCTCCACATCATGATGCAATTTGGGGTTTTTTTAATCACCGTTTTAGCAGTTACAGCGCGGCTGTCCGATTTCCTGCTACAAAAAGTGTGTAGCGCCATTAGCGCGAGTAATTCCGCGCAGCAGGCCCCCAGTTGTGCATGTGATCGGCAACGGGAAGAAAACAACAAGCCTCACAATGGAAAACCTGAGCTAATGTCCTCGATCGTCCCACCTTGTTGTGGTTGTTTTTCTGCAGCAATTACATTCTTTGGACGTTATGGGGAGAAACACCCGCAGATGGGATATAACACCCCCCTTTCACCCCCTTTCCCCCCCTTTTTTTTCCTGTGGTGGTGCGTTAACGTGTTCTCCCGCTGGATTTCAGGTGTGTTTAGCGTTAGTCGTCTCAAATGGAAGCGTGTGACAGTCCCTTAAGGTTTCCTAAATGGGTCTAGAGGAGCGCTGGAAAAGTTACTGCAAGGTCAGCGTGAGTCATGGAGCTGATGGCGGCCGCTGGGGATTCTATGCTACCGTGTCATCGTTGCATTAAGAGACGTCAAGGTCATGCATTTTTTTTTTTTTAAGTGCTTCCACAAAGATTTCCCCCCCTTCACATACACACACACTCAAAGTCATTTTGTGGGCAACCACGCACCTATAGCAAAGTTTATTTTTTACACAAACCCGGTGCCATATGCCTGAAAACATGGAAGCCGACCTCAGCCGTTTCGGCTCCCTCCGCCTTCCAGTCCAGCGCAGAAGTCAAACAAGCAAAGCCACGCAGCGGGTCACATATTGCAAAACGTGCACGTTAAGAGAATGCAAAGCAAAACAGATAGAATTCTTGTGTCCTGTTTTAAACTGTGTCTTATATAAACGTAGCCTGGGCAGGGTGATATCTGATAAAATAGATCAAAATTACATTATTGGCTTTTATAGCCCACTGAAAACATAGCCCAAAGGTATGCTATTTGGCAGGGAGCAGCTCGTAATATGTCGAAGAATTGTTACCATCTGGCTTGACTGCGGGGAATGCTTCTCTCTTAAAAAACCTCAAAGTCGAAATGATACAAGTAAAACACAGCATTCATAACCAGGTCGGCCTTTTATGGACGCCTGTCCGCATCGATTTGGCTCCGCCGTGTCTTCAAGATAACTCCTGCTATTCAGAAGTAATCTTTTCTCTTTTTTTTTTTTCCTAAAACACAACATTTCTGCCCCTAACTTTAGACAGAGGTGACATCCAAGCTACAGCATGTCCTAAAAAAGATTATTCGATTTATCGATATATAACGTTCATATATACTGTCCCCTGACACTTTAACCCCCGTTTTTTTCCCTTCCCCCTGAGCTACACCCTTCTAATCGCACCCCTGTACAAAAGTTTCAGCCCCCATTACCTTATTATGAGATTACAATGTCAATGCGCTCAGAATTGTGACAATTACAGTAAGTGGTGCAGTAATTTTCTGCATTAAATGGGCTCTTTGTGCCGTATATTTCCGCAGCTCGTCATAGGTTGAAAGAGGGCGTCCTGGCATGGAGTCAAACACCTTCTCATATGTACAGTAAGAGGAGGGCAGGTATACAGTATAACGCATATTCATATTAGTGAACACACACACACACACACACATGGGGATTCCTGCTCGATGGCAGCTTGTCAATGTGACCGTGTGTGTGTGTGTGTGTGTGTGTGTGTGTGTGTGTTGAGGCCTGTGGCATATGAAACATGAGTCCCTGTTTAGCAGTGTGAACCGTGGGGGAGAGGGAAGGGGTGGAGGCTGTTTTCTCAATGCCTCCTTGACCTGTCACTATTGATGATGTGTGTGTGTGTGTGTGTGTGTGCACGAGAGTGTGTGAGAATCCAGCAGACATCTACAGGGGGACAGCCACCCCCCCACCCCCCTTCCCCTGCTGCCGATATCCTCTCATGCCACCACCTCCTCCTCCTCCTCCTCCTCCTCCTCCTCCTCCTCCTCCTCTCCTGGCGCCCCGGTATGAGAGAAAAAGCTGTTGTTAATAAAAAGTTTTCAAAGAATGGGATGAAAAGGGAGGTGAAATTGAGCGGCCCTGGCCGTATTATTTCTTCTCCGTATGGGACCTGGCCTCTCGCGGTCTCTCCGACGCTCTCGGACCAGGAGGGGGTCGCTGGCTCGGTGACCATTACTGCCCCGGGGCCAAAGCAAATGATTTGCCTCTCTGAGGCTTCAAAGGGGAGCAATTATACTTAAGTAACCAAATGAATAGATAGCCCAGCTTGGCAGCAGTTTGGGGGAAACAGTGGAGGCCTTTGAGGGAAGAGGCACCACACCTCAGGAGTAATATGTAACAGCTCGCATCACAGACACAAGAAAAGAAGAAGAAGAAGAAAATAAACAAGGGAATATTCTGCCACTGAATTCAGAAACCGTCCCAAACCAAAACAACAACATCATTGAGAGCGGTTTACCAATGCAGCTGATAGCTTTTAAAGTAATTGTGGCCTTATAGAAAATAAAGACCCGACCGCTGGCCACTTCAGCGAGAACATCACACACACTTCTGGTGAATGCAGCGATATAACGCGGCACGTTGGGAGGGAAATTAAATCTGAAAACGCTTTATTGGAAAAACGTTACCTGACATGACGCTCGGAAAACGTCCAAAATGTCTCTGCTGCGGAAACGCTGGTTTATGAGTGTTAACAAAAAAAATATAAGTAAAAAGATAAAGATACGTCTGGAGACGTGAATCCAATCAAACTGTAACACAATGAATAACATTAATCGCGATCTCCAGGGCCGTGAATTGCGGTTTGCGTGAAGTGGCGAGCACAAAGTCAGCCCTCTCCTCGCTGACAAAAGGACTCGGGGAGGGGAAAAAAAAAAAAGGCCCCATTGAATGAAGCGGAGAATGGGGAGTTTGGTAGGGGAGCTCACCTGTGGAGAGGAGTCTAAAGCCGCATAGAAGGCCCAACAGCTGCCAGGGTTGTAAGTCTAGGCACCTAGCAGAGCCGCAGAATGGGAAATGCAAGGCCCTCTTTCAATGCACTGCCACTTAGTAACAGAAGGCATGTGCCAAACTTGCAGAATGAGAATGAAAACTCCCCCTTCGGAGTTCACTAAATATCAGCGGCGACTCTTTTTTTTTTTTTTTTTTATTCCCTCCCCTCTCCCCCCCCCACTCCTCTTTCTCTTTTCTCCTTCTCCTTTAGTCTATTATAATTCCTCCATAAAAGAACAATGGTTGACTGAAACACCCCCCACCACCACCCCCCCTTCAAACCACAGAGATATACCAACAATCGTCAGAGAAGAAGGAAAAAAAAAGAAGGAGAGGGGGGGAACTCGGCTGAAGTGTGGAAGCCATCAATTACCGAAGGCCTAAAGTTAACATCCCAGCAGGATATGTGCATTAGAATGCAGATATAAGCGGGCTATGGGCAGCAGATGCCTAGCGGAGCGGTCAAAAGAGCACATGAGAGCTCATGAGAGGACATATGCAACGTGGGAGACTCCTGCCTCCGCTTCTCACCTCGGAATCCACCGGAATAATAGAATCTCCAACTGAATGATGATTGCGATATAAAAGAGCCGTTGTGTGGAGCTAACTCTGTAAAGTTAGCGGCGAGACGTCGCAACAAGTGGCCTCCTGTCCTATCGGCTGCAGCCCGAGAAAATAAAATAAAAAAAAAAAAACAGAAAACGCACCGTGGTTCCTCCTAACAGGATTTTCCTCCTCTCACCGCATCTCTCTATTCTGGCCGCTCAGCAAGACCTCAGGGCCCTCTGGGCTTCCTCGCACCGCTAATTTACACTGGCCTGCAGGCTGCCACAGGCAGAACGCTGCAATTGTGTTTTCAGGCTCATTAAGCAACGGCACAAAATAAAAAGAGGAGCCACAAGAGAGCGAAGGGAATATATAGTAGAGATTTTAAAATAAAACCAGTGAAGTTATGAGGCTCCGTCAGGTTGTTGCTTGTGTTTACTACTTTTTTTCTTCTGAGAACCAATCCGGCTGCTCCGTCGCTGCTCTATTCAGGATCAGCCCATGCTTGTTTATTTGAAAGAGACCCCTGCTTTTTTTTTTTAACTTCCCACCCTCTCCATTGTTTCCACGTCTCATGGGGAGGACTTTGAAATTGTAATCTGGGGACACTCAAACACACACATTTGTTCTGACCTTTGGTTCCTGCAATAACATTATTACTATCAGACAGTTGGAGCGACTAATAATAATGTGGTTACACATTTTGTGGTCGTGTAAAATATTCATGAAGTGTAACGTTAGTCTTTAAGGTTTACACTCAAATAAAATACAGTCTCACTATGAATAAAAGATGAATTTATTTATTAAATATAGATTTATTGTAACTGATCAGTATTCATTAAAAAAAGCATCTTGTTGAAATATATATCTCATAATAATACTTAATTAATCTGTATTCATTTATTCTATTTATTTATTTCTATTTATTTACTTATTTTTTACTTATTTATCTGATATATTCTTGCTTATTTTTATTAATTGATTTATTAATATTTATTTATTTATGAATTATAAATAATTTATAATTTTATATTTATTTTTATTTTATATATATTTAAAATAAAAATATATTTAATATAATTTATTAATATTTATTATATATTTTATTTATTTATTATGAATAATTTATAATTTTATATTTATTTTTTTATATATATTTAAAATAAAAATATATTTAATATAATTTATTAATATTTTTTATTTATTAATTATGAATAATTTATAATTTTATATTTATTTTTATTTTATATATATTTAAAATAAAAATATATTTAATATAATTTATTAATATTTATTATATATTTTATTTATTTATTTTATCATTAATGGTATTTCTGACTTCTTACATATATTTATGGTTGTTTGCTTGTTTTTCTTTTTTTTCTGTTTCTTTTAATCAGACACTGAAATAGTAATTAAATCAACGTTTTATTATTTTATTTCCCTACCAGACCAATAAAACTATTAATTTACAGATAATAAATAAATAAACATAAATAATAAGAGCTCGTTAACGATAATTAATCTGATCTGAACCAGCAGAAAGTTCAAAAAGAGGCTGATTATGGACAAATTATGAAAATATAAGTGTAATTTGTCCAATTATAAGAAGAGAATGATCATCCCATTAAATACGATGACAAACTAAAACAAAAAAAGAAGTTTAACATTTTTCTGGCATAGTTTAAATATCAGCTAATACGTTTTTATAATGAGAAAAAGAGACAATTTCATATAATGTAAACAAAATTGCTGTAATTTATACAATAGTTGCTGGTTTTGGCTTCAGTGGAATTTCAAGGCAGCAGTAAAAGAGAAAATTGCCTCTGTTTTTATTTTTTTTTCTTGAATATCCTGCATCACAGCTTTGGCTGCTAAGAGCCAATGAGATTGTGGCGACATTCTTGGGTTTGTGAATGAAACCACAGCGTAGCCGCATGAAGTTCCTCGTCCCCGGTCCCTCAACATAACTCGCCCACTCTGCATTGTCTCTAGACTTTCCTCAAGAATGTGGCTCTCTATGGCCCGACTGTATCGCCAATTGCATTGTCACCTCGTGCGGTTTTTGCCTCCTTAACAATCTCTATTGGCAACAGAGTTGAGGAGGAAACCTCTTAACAAAAACATCTGGTTTCTGAAGATCCCGGAGTGGGAAGCGGAGCTGAAGACAGCTCTGATGTTATTCAAGCTGCAGCCATCGGTATTTATTTGCACAGCTCTTCGACGATTTCATCCCGAAATGCAAATTCTACCACCGCAGTCGAATGAAAGGAACCCTCTTGTGTTTAGGTTTGAGTCAAAAAAGCAGCAGCTATAACACCGCAGGACACTCCATGGCCTGATTGCTTTTTTACAGTCCACAAAAAAAAAAAGGAGGCCATGATGAAGGCAATTTGCTTCCCTCACTTCTTGCACGGCAAGAATATTTCCCTCATTATCCGACATTCAAACACAGGACGCTTGTGATGCCGCAAGAGGAAGTGGCTTTGGCAGAAAACGTCAAACCAGCGTTTAAGTAGAGGATTGAAGGCCGGTCTGATGTGGATTGGATCAACTTGTTAAGTCAAATGAAAGGTCAAGATGTTTTCCACAGCGTCGTGCTGCTATTTAAACTGCTGTTAAATGGGAAGCGCCACGCTGGTCACCTTATGTGTTGGGAGACGCGCGACTCAAGGGTTTTTTTTTCCAACAAAGGCGGAAATTTGGGATGATACATGAGGAAAGAATGGAGAATTACACTTAGATGATTCTAAACTGTTTAAACCCACAGAAATGGGTTTAATCACTGAAGACCAGACGATCCAGGGGTGAAAATCCAACTTTATTGACAATAAACGAGAATAATTTCTACTCAGGATGTGAAATAAATGCTATAGTATCGTACTACTATAATAATCTAATTCTCTCTTTGTCCCTATGAACTTTTGCAACTTGCCGTGCAGGTTTAAGCTCTAAGGTCTTAACTATGGTATTAAAATTAATAACAGTAGTTAAACTGCCATTCAAAAGTTTGTGTTTTCCATGGAAAGTCAAACTTTAGTCTTAGTAAAGACATTGATGAGGTTATAAATAATGATTTGTATGTTTTCTATCTTCTCTAAGCAGCTAAACTGTTTCCAGCTAACATGCTAACATGTTAGCATCAAGGGTTTTCTAATCATCCATTAACCTTCTGATCAATAATCAAACACATTGATCCATTAGAACACTGGAGTGATAGTTACTGGAAATATATGTAGATATTGATGCAGCAACAACCAGATATTAGCAGCTACAAAAGTCATTTACCACATTACTGATGTATAGAGTGGATTTATCATTAGTTTAAAGTTAACTTCACTTATTTTCTTACAAAAATAAGGAAATTTCTAGGTGACATCAAACTTTAGTGTATAGCAATGTTATATATTAATTTATATTTATATGAAAGCGAATCGTACCCTCCTCCTAGTTGCTGCTGCTATGGTAACTTCCATCGTTAGAGCTCGTTAACGATAATTAAGTCTGATCTGAACCAGCAGAATGTTAAAAAAGAGGCTGATTATGGACAAATCTGGTGAGATAAATGACTCACTGGCTTCTACATGTTAGTTTGATTGGTTTGTTCCACATAGCTAGCTACTAGCTGTCAAAATTAGCCGTTAGCCACTAGCCCCGCCCACTGGTTAACAGCATTTGGACCAAACCACTTTGAGGAATAAGTGGGGGGGGGTTCATTAATTAATCACCCCGTCCGTCCCTCCGTTTGCCCCAAAAGCAGCTTTTATTTGATGTTCAGCAGCTTTTTAGTCGTTATGTGTAGCATCATTTTATAAACCTGTATTTATCTCATTAATCCACCAGTGTTTCTGGTGTTTTCTGACTCATTAACATGAGAACCCGTCGTTTGTTCAGGTCTGGGCTGTTTGTTTAGACCCAGTGTTGACTCTTCTGCACAGTTTGTAATAAAAAGACTTTCATCAGGCCATTTTTTAACAGAAATTTCTAAAAACCTGCATTGTTTAGCATGCAAACTGCAATAAGATGCATTCATATTTGCAACTTCCTTAGATCAGATATTGATTGATCCCTTTACTTTCTGTCTTTAATCAACGTGTTAATGTCCCCTCCCTGGTGTTTATTTAACATTTCTTTAATATTCAAAATCATTTATATATGTTTACAAAGTTTTTTTGGGGACCTTTGACCTCGGTCATCCAGGTAGAACCCACTGTTTTAATAAATATAGAGTTTTTAAACCTCTCGTCTGTGGCTGGACATATTAAAACTTAAAGAACTTGAATGTGGCTCAAATAATTTAATAACACAGCTCTTCTATACGCTATAGTAAATTCATAAGGGTCATGTGATGGAGTAACGCGTTATAGAAGTAATAGATTACTGTAATTTATTGATTTTTGCTCTAAGACATCACAGGACAAAACAGGGTAATAATGTAATGTTTGCGATTTTTAACCTGGATCATATAAATTAACAAAAATCACTGCAAGATTAGCAGCAGTTAAATATCCAAGTAAATAATATTTCACTTCCTTTTCCTTATGTCTCACCAGACAGATGGAGATGAGTGAACTGTACTTTACATTAGTGGAACATAAAGATTTATAGAACATCGTCTAATTGCACCTAAAGAATTTCCACTTCCTGAAATATCAGCAGTAATTTAACATCTACAGAGGAGAGTGGAGATAAAACCACTAAACAGACTAAATGAACCTTCTCCTGCTCTGAGATTGTTCTCTGAGGTTTGGAGACATGTTTTAAATGCAGTAATATTTATATATTGATAGTAACAGGTAATAAATGGTGCGTTACAGTTCTAAAGGAACTTGTGTAACGACCCTCAGTTACGACAGACACGTGTTTTATTGCTGCCTGCATTCATAAAAACTAGAACAATCAGGGTTTTGCACATATGCATTCAACTAAAACATCGTTAAAATCAAGACGTTGCTTGTGCATATGGCTGCTGCATCTGTGTGTATTCAAACATTTTCAATGCATCATTTAGTTCAACTTCATATTCAAACAATAGTTTGTAAATACAATGCATCCATGTCGTAGAATATGAAGGTACGGAAAGCGCAAACATCCAAAAAGTACGAACGTGAAAAGCAGTCGCAAAGGTTGATTTAAGACCTTTTTAAATAAATAACGCTGCAATAAGAATGACAGAATGAGAATTCACCCAATGATTTAACTCATTCTAACATTGTTGGATGAGCTGCGTTCATTAGCGGCTGCACCTGATGAGCCTGGTGTAGAACTCTCCATCGGATCCTTCCACCCGTTTTCGGAGGCCTTCGCTACGCTCTGTTAGCGTGCTGCTAGCTTACCGTGCCGCCACTTGGCCCTTGCACTTTTAAGACCTGGCTAAGTGGTTTCATCGAAGCGTGAGACTATTGGAAATGGCCCCTTACATGCATGCGAAAAAAAAAAAGAGAAAGTTTTCATTTCTGGTGCCAGCTGAGTAAGAGGAGTGTGTGTGTGTGTGTGTGGGGGGGGGGGGGGGGGGGGGGTGCTTCCCATCGAGCCCTGCTCCGACCTTGGAGGACGGATCTGCTTTCAAACTCACTAACACCTTCTGACACAGTTCACTCGCCTGCATGCTGTTACAGAAATGTCTTCTAGGGGCAGCGGAGAGAGGAGGGGGACGTGAAGCTGAACACACCGGCCCTCGCTGCAGGGAACAGGGGTTACTGTACGGCTCCTGTAGGGTTATCTACCTGTATCAGATGGATCTCTGTGCATCTCTGTAGGACCAGGCCCCGCGGGGCGACTCTCATCCTTTTTACTCGCACGACACTACTGAGATTAGACAGAAAGGGAAAAGGGTGCACGGTCGCTGGGATCTAAACCCAAACCAGCTGGGTGACGGGAGGCCCCGGCGTGTGAGGAGACAGACAGAGGGCCGGCGTTGGGAGATAGGAAATGAAACAGCGGAGCCGACCACATCGGGATCCACTCAAGTCGAATCATCCGCTGAAAGCTGTGCCTCTCACCTGATGAGAGGGGGGCGGGTCCTCAGCACCTGAGGGCTCTGAAGACTGGTAGAGAGACCTGTCAATCAATCTGTTGGGTTTGTTTTAGAAGGAGACACAACCCCTCATTTATGCATCACTCAATCCAGTTAAGGAATAATGCATGAGGAGGATTCGTGAAGGAGAAGAGCTCTGTAACTATAACAGCATCGATGGCTGTCAGCGGCCGACTGACGATGTCCAGAGGAAACGTCCTGCTGACACGTTAATGTGATATCAGCCTGGAAACGTCAGGAGAAGAATTCAGATTGTAAACATCAAGAAAAAGGAAAAGAAAAGGGGGAGTTTATGTCTGTGTTTGAAAAGAGACGAGGCCGTTAGAGGAACTAATTCATACATGATGAACACAGCCAGTGGGAGAATAACTCAGCACATTAATCACTGATCAGCTCAGGAGTTCCACTTTGATGCTACTTTACAGGAAGTAGAGAGAGAGATAAGGAAATAAAGACTTTATCAATAACAAATATATCATTTATATTATAAACTAGACGTACAACACACAGTAAACTGTCTTATTTGTAATAATTATCCAGTTATTATTATTTCAGTAAATCTAAATCTATATTAAAACCTATATATTTATATATATGTATATACACTATACTCACAAGAAGTTATGGATGCTGCTATTTAAAATATCTGGTCTGAGTTTTAATGAAATAAGTAAATGTTCTCTTTGATATTAATAATAATGAATGAGTTAGTTATTATTTATTATCCCAGAAAATGTATGAAATCCACCGAGTCCCTCCCTAACTTATTATGAACAATATATAATATATATACAATATAATGTTGTTATATTATTATTATATATTGATGCAGCTAGAATAGTCATTTACCACATTAGTGATGTATAGAGTGGATTTATTATTAGTTTAAAGTTATATGCATTGAATAAAATGTGATTTTCTTTCATATATATATATATATATATATATATATATATATATATACTACTCACAATAAGTTGCATGTTTTTTTTCCTATTAGTCTGAATCTTAATGAAATAAATAATGGTTGTCTTTGATATGATTAATAACAAATGAGAATAAATTAAATCCATTGAATCTCTGACATTATATTTAACTTATATTGAGTTTAGTAAATGTCGTTGTTGTTTCTTATATATATAAATAACCACAGACTGAATTAACTGAATTAGTTCCTGCGCTGCGTAAAAATGGCGCATCTGCTACTTTTAATTCTAAATACACTCATTTAACTTGACTTCCCTCCCTGTTTCTATGTGTCCACAGTGAAATAAATACCTTTAGGCCTGTTTTGTTGCAGATCACCATATTTCTTTAATGTAACGTGTCCAAACGGATTCAACAGTGACCTGCGTGGATTTGGGTTTAGCCGTGAAACAGTTAACTGTCAGCGCTGCTTCCCGCAGCTCCACGCAGCGGACTATGAAATATTTGGAGGATAATTGGTTAAGTGGAGTTAACCGTTGCCTTTTTCTCCCCGAGGTATCTTCCTTTTTGATCCCGCCGAGCCTGGCGCCTCGCAAAACACAACTTGTCTGGCTTATTAAATACTCTGACCTGGAGAGAGAGAGAGAAACGCCTGTTGCTCCGCGGACTGAAGCCATTGTGAGTGGAGATGGGCTCATGACAGGCCTTAAATTGCTGTAATGCTGTGTGACCAACAGTCGTACCTAATCAATTTACATCCCGGTTGCGCACGGTTTCTTTATTTGATTTGAATTGTTTTAGCTCACTTTTCTTTTCTTTTTTTTAATAATAATGTCATTCTATGACTGCCTGGAGTTGGTGTATTTATATAAATACAGTTTTAATCTGTGAATTGACCCAAACATCTGAGAGCCAACTTTCCTTTCTGATAAAAGTCATTTTTTGATTTTGACATAACTTTGTATTTCCTTCAGTATTAGAGTGATTCAACCTGTGGTGCCGGTGCAGAGGCCGGACTAATGGATGTAAATGGTCAGTAGAGTCCTCCCCACTGCTTAATTGCGCTAAAATTGGTCTAAGCTACTTTGTGAGCGGCATCAATAGTCCCGCGCCGCATGGGGTCTGTATGATTAACTTCTCCTTCCTTTCAAAGGCCTCTTGATGTTCCCTTGGAAGGCAGCCGGCCAATCAAAAACCGCACTCCGACGCGTCACGGGCGCAACTTGACGAGCTGATTGGCGGCGGCGGGGCTGGGGGACCAGCCCCTGTCCTTTTATAGACGACCCCGTCCAGCGCGTAAAAGCTACCGGGCACCGCTGACAGCGCGGAGACGCACACTGGACACCGTACACCGCGGCGACTCCATTCCTCCGAACGGGCCGCGCGGAGGTGCATGGCCCCCCCGTCCCCTTGGTGTCATGATGAATCCTGTGCAGGGGTCGCCGTCCCAGGACGCCAAACAGCTTCATCACAAAGACGAGACGGACACGGAGGGCGAGGACGTTCAGCCCAAAGACATGACGACGGAGAAAGGATACAAACTGCAGCGGAGCAGCCTCCCGTTCAGCGTGGAGTCGCTGATCTCCAAGAAGACCACCTGTCGGACTTCTTATTCCCCCTCAGATCTGTCCCTGGCGCTGCCGAAGCCCGCGGCGGCGGCGGCGCAGAGCGCGCAGTTCTCTCCAAGGACTTTTTACGCGGAGAGGAAGGCTGCGGCGGAGAGCTCGCAGGGTGTTTCCAGCAGCTCCAGCGAGGACAGTCCGCAGTTTTGTGAGAAAGATCAGAGCACTTGGTTCCAGACGCCTTCCTTTTCTACTCCTCCTCGTAAGTCCGTCCCTCCGTTTGTTCCCAGAGTTTCTGAGGACCAGGAACTCACCGTTTAAATTCTCTCCATGTCTCCTCTGTAACAGAGGAATATTATCCCAACTGTTGCGTCACACTGATGTAAATAATCTTTACAACTTCACAGGCTGCTGCGCGTAAATTCCCTTCCTGCATTTTTGCCTTTTTTTTGCTTCCAAAGATAAATCAGAGCGTGTTTCGCTGCTGCCGTGAACGTGAAGCGCTTAATTTAGCTCTTCTTATATTCTCTTATAACTTATATTTATTTAAATACACAGCATGAAAGAGCATATTCATGATAAATTCATAATGGTTGATTATAAACCTGATTAAATGTTTTGCGTAAAATCTTAATTTGCAAATTAAAATCTGGTATATTCTGTTTTTATTTGATTGCTCATGTTGACTTTGCTCCGTGGATCACAGACGGTCAAACTCCAACCTGCGACTTATTTTTCTCCTGTTTTCTCATCTTTTCTCTCTCACAGGGAGCTCCAGTCCGACTCCGTGTCCTTTAAGGAAACACAAAAACAACAGGAAACCTCGCACGCCCTTCACTACCTCCCAGCTGCTGGCGCTGGAGCGCAAGTTCCGCCAGAAGCAGTACCTCTCCATCGCCGAGAGAGCCGAGTTCTCCAACTCGCTCAACCTGACGGAGACTCAGGTCAAGATCTGGTTCCAGAACAGACGAGCCAAAGCCAAGAGACTGCAAGAGGCCGAGCTGGAAAAGTTCAAACTGGCCTCGAAGCCCGTCCTGCCCGCGTTCGCGCTGCCGTTCCCCCTCGGAGCGCACATGGGTTCCCCGGCGTGGGGCCCGTCCAACGCCTTCCCGAGGCCCAGCCTGCCGGTCCCCGGATTGTTTAGTGGACCTGTCACTTATGGGATGTACTATTTGTCTTAGTATTCCTGTGTGTGTGTGCGTGCGTGTGCGCTTTTTAAAGAGAAAACCGCGGTTGCAATACACTTAATGGGCATAACTCGTCTTGTACATGACAACAAATACATTCTTTTCTCTTGTATTTCCACATTGGAGCATAGAAGAATCTAAACCTCCAGAAAAGTAGCGCAATAAACTGTTTGGACCCGTTTTTCTGATGTGTAATTGTGCGTAAATGGACTGGTCGCGTTCGCTCTGCTCGTTTTTAGTGGATTCACAGGCCGAAAATTACAAACTCCAAAAGTAAATTTCAGCTTTTTTTTAACGACATGCCTTAAATATCTCATTCCACTTCCATCCACCGAGTAATTTGTGAAACTGGCACGTGTGTCCAGACATGAATGCAAAAATCTACTGAGGAAAAAAAAAAGAAAAGAGAAAAGTACTTAAACGCTGTCAGTGCCTTAACACCAGGACGTTTTTCTCCTCATTCATTGACTGTTTTCTGTCGCCATCGGGTAAAAAACTGCACATTTGCTGTTTGAATGTTTGTAATTTTCACAGCAGCTCATGTCACAATTTCTACATTTTGTAAAAAATGGAGCGAAATTCTATTTTAGAAAACACATGTACCTATTAGATATTTTTCTACTCTCACATCGTGGCCTTTCTGGGAGTAATGATAGAGTTTTTTTCTTTTTTTGGGAGGAATTTTGCTGTAAATGTAAATAAATGTGTAGTGTTCATAAATCCCTGCAGCGGCTTGAGGAGCAGCAGGAGAGTGGTATTTATTGAATATCTCTGTATCTGTACTGTGTACATACATCACTCTATCTAAAGCTTCAGTTACTTGTAAAAACTGATTTTTAGTAAATAAACATTATACGAAAACCTGGACGTCGTCAGCTCTTTGTACATCATCTTGTGTTTTATTTGGATATTTCAGGCCTTAATGCAGCAGTGGAGCAGGTCCTCCTCCAACAAATGTGACTTTATTTAAAGGCTCAAAACTACATAATTGTTGTTGCTTAGGTGATTTATGTATTTGTTTACTTGCTTTTTAAATCACATGCCAAATATCAACTCTTTTCCCCCAAAACTCCATGGCCTGAGCAGCATTTCCAACATTAATTGCCATTATTATCTCATTTAAAAAATGGTTTTGCAGCTTGAAGTTGTTCAAATTATTACTTGTGCAAGATGTTTTACACAGGTTTATCTGGAAAATAACATTTGACTCATGCACAAAGTGAACTTGCCAGGAAAATGTCATTTTAGAACCTAATGAGATCATAATCAGCAAAACTCTGATTATGTCAAAGTCCCAGAAATGATTTTAAACATCTGAACATATCGTGTCTTCTCTTGAAATATGCACATTAGTTTTTAGCAAAGCATTTGAAAACAGTTCCTCCTGTACAAAAAATAATAATAATTACAGTACTCTCATTGCAAGAAATTATTTATAACAAAAATAGCTTGAATGCACTTTTAATGTCCCCTATGTATCACTGCAGCCTGATATTAGGTCAATGATAAGAAACAGCACCTTTAATATCAGCCAGGTCAATATAAATTAAACATTTCCCATATTCACCCATATTTCCCAAACATATGGAGGTTTTAATTTGTATATATATATATATATATATACAAATATACGCTGTTGACAAATAGTTTTTTGACTTATCAACTATTTAACTTTTCAAAATCTGTAAAACTTAAGTTTTCCACATAAATAATGCTGAAGCGTCTTTAAATCTAATCCTTACCAGAGATGCGCTTGTAATTTGTCGGGATATAAATAATTCAGCATTAAAATGCATAAATCACCTTATTTTATTAGTTGATTAATCCAATCCAAATGATTAATCAGCCAATCTCCTATGAGGTGTAATATATCAGCAGTATTGCAAGATGAGCACAAATTAAAAAAAGCTCCATACAATTGATTAACTGATTACTTTTTAATGGCCCAGCTGATATTTAAGGTGGTGTGTTTTAGTCTAATTAGGCTATGTGGTACATTTGCAACACAATTTTCTATCTTAAATTATTTGCAATGTTTAATAGTTTCATTATCAAGCTTTTATTATAGCCTTACTTATTTCCTTTTTCCATGCTTGCACCCAGGAATATTTGCTTTATTTTTTATTAATAATATAATAGAAACACTGCAATTTATTATGGGGCCTATTTCCATCGTTTATAATCAAACTAATCACTACAAATAAACTATAAAACACATTTTATGTAGTGACTACACACGTCATTTCCATACATAGACACATGAAGGCAGTTTATTGCGAGTGTAGTTCCTCCGTTTGTCCAGCAGGGGGCGACGGCGGCGCTGCTGCCGCTGGCCGCCGAGAAGAAGACGCGAAAAGGAGAAAAGAAGAAGACGCACTTCCGTTGTTCCGTCAGAAGAAGCTTCCAGCGAGGTGAGTAGCGGCGGCGGCTCAAACTAAATCTAATGAAACCCACGTTTAATTCACGACTCCTCCAGCGCTCATATTTACTGCACGTGCACCTGATAATAAACGTGAACTTCGCGTCAGTCGATGTTTAGCAAAAACAAAAAACTCGACGCGACAGAAACATTGAGCTGACCTTGGCTAGCAAGCTAACGGCTAACTTAGCAGGCGTGAATAGAACAGAACGTCAAGGACCCGGTGTCATTGATTAACTTTAATTATAGTTATAATGCATAAAGTTCCCCATTTTGTTTATTAAGTTAGTAGTTTATAAAAATATAACCTTAATATGCTTTATATGGTTTTTTCCGTAGCTACTTAGCTGTTAATTGTTGCTATAGTGGCCTCTAATGTAAAGTCAACATAATAATACTGAATCTTCGCCATCTCATCCTCCATACACACTCACTGTAAATCCTTATAATTCTATTAGGTGTTCAATGTAATCTCTGTCGTTTGATGTTCCGCCCTGTTCAATGCTTATATTACATTTATCTATTGGAAGTTAGTCCTGAAAGAAAGAGCAGCTTTTGGGGCAAATTTATGATTTTGCGTTATAAAAATAACTTGACTTGAACTTAATGAACTTAATGCATTTTTCATTCATACTGAAAATGCCTAAGTACTAATAACATAGAACATATGATATAATGAATATATAATAGTATTAAGACATGACCCGATCCTGATTAAGCTGTAGAAGATGGATGATAATAAGAAACGATTACCTCCGTTATGTGTCATGGTGTCTAATAACCTGCTATTGATTCACTCATTAGATGTAATGTATGTTAACTTATGAAAAGTGAAATAAGTCTCAGTACTACATCTTCACTTGGTCGGTGGTGATTTCAGATTTCTCTCTATCACCCTTTATATTTATAGAACCTTTTTTAAGAATCAAATGCAATTCAAAATGCTTTAACTATGATTGATAAATCTAATGCACACTAAATAATTTAATGAAATAAGAGTAAGACAACAATAAAATGTTTTACAAAAATAATAAAATACAATGACAACTTTACAATTGTTAAATACTGTGCAAATATTCACATTATAATAAACTACAAAGGTTAACATTCATAAATATAAAGTATAATTATACAAAAGACAAGACTACAATAAAAGCAGGAACCAAAATTAGCACCATATATCAAAATATGCAGTATACTGGTAGACGTCTTCACTCACTAGACAAAAGAAAATAACAATGGAAATGTATTCAGTAGCTTTTAGTTGGTGGATTTTGCACCAATATTATATTATTATAATATTGACTGGGAAATGCATGTAAAACTAATATGATGTGCAACAAGAAGTCAAATAAGAAAATTGCACTGGTAAAAAAAACAAACATTTTTTGTCAAGATTTTATAAGACTTCAAACCTGTTTTTAGGATCAAGTTAAAGTGTGTCTGTTATGGAGAAGTGTGTGTGTGTGTGTGTGTGCTGTAGAATGTATGTGCATATGCTACATCTCTATGTATGAACAGTGCTTTAAAATAATTATAATCAACTTTTTTGAAACCGTGTTTTGATGTTTGATATTTAATGTATCCCCATTGATATATTTAACATGGTGGATACAATGTCAATGTGCCTCATATGAACAGTACAGTTCAACATCATCTACACTTTGATTGGCTTTTCTGGACTAAACACATTTCTCTGCTTTTCAGACTGACAACATGGCAGGTCGTCGTCTAGCCCTCAAGGCCGTTGACTGGATTGCGTTTGCTGAGCGTGTTCCACCCAATCAGAAGAGCATGTTCAATGCTCTGAAGACTCGCAGTGATGCCATCGCTGCAAAGTTAGTTCTACAACAACAAAACGTTTCTTTAGAATGTCATAAACAGGGGAAAAAACATCAAACAGCGTAAATAAATCTAATTGAAGTCTTTGGCTCCTCTGTGGAAGTTAATCTGACATATATCAGTCAACCACTCACCTGACTGAGAGGCTGAAGATTCTGAAAATCACATATAAAAATCTCTTATCACATATAAAACAGCATCTGAACACAATTAAATTACAGCATGTAGTTTGTGTCCATACCACAGTGGGTTTGACCAATCAGAAACTCACATGTTCTTATAAACTCAAGGTTTTGCTCAGCTCATGATAGACAGTGATAGACACAGTTTATACAATCATTTTTTCCTTTTCCCTTTTATTAAAATTAAAATGAAGCCCTCCTAGATAGTTATGTGTAACGTACCATTCGGCTGCATTTGGTTAACATTTAGAATTCAACTCTAAAATATTTTTAGAAAACACTTTGTTCACAGCTTTTAGCCTTTTTTAATCCCGTTCCTAATTATTTTATTTCTTTATTAGATTGTTTTATGTCCTATTTTGCCCTGTGTATTTATTGTCATTAACATCGTCTTCTTTTCTTATACCAGACTCAACTCCCTTCCAGAGACTCCTGCAGCCATCGACTGGAGTTTCTACAGGAGCAGAGTGGCCAACCCTGCACTTGTTGATGAGTTTGAGAAGAAGGTGAGTTTAACTCGTTAGCTGCGTGTGTGAATAGCAATTAACCAACTGAAATTATTGGTGAGAACAAAAATATTCCTGACTCTAAATGAATGGTTTATTCTAAGTAGCATGAATTTATTTGAATCCTCTCTAGCTGCTGGAACATAGAAGGCAGTTATTATCTTGTCAATCCCTAAAACCACATGTAATAGAATCAAATGTTCCTCTTATGCACAGTTCAACGCTTTGAAGATCCCTGAACCTGTTGATACACAGACCAGCGCTATCAACGCACAGGAGGCCGAGTCTGTGAGTGGATGAATAAAACAAATCTGTATATTTTACATATTTCAAGTGGCAATCAATCTACTGTGGAAATTTCAAATGTTCACAAATTGTTTGTAATAGAGGAAACAGACATTGTAATCTGTCTACTGTAATATAATCTGCTTTTTCTAAATATTTCAACCTATTTTTTTTCCAACAGGAGAAAAGCGCTTTAGCATACATTAAGGGTTCACAGGAGCGTGTTGTTGAGTATGAAAAGAAGGTGAGATAAGTTCACTAGTCGCTAAAATACATCACAGACCTTTTAAGAGAATTATCATTCACGATTGTCCCTTTCTGGTCTGTTTTTTTGTTCTCAGCTGGAGAAGTATGTGAACATGATCCCCTTCGACCAAATGACCGTAGAAGACTACATGGAAGCTTTCCCCGAGACCAAGATTGACAAGGTCAAATATCCCTACTGGCCCCACAGGCCCATTAATGAGCTGTAATCCTATTACTGGACACGTACCTCACAATAAAGATTATGTATTT
This sequence comes from Lepturacanthus savala, assembly GCA_030544235.1. Lineage (NCBI taxonomy): Eukaryota > Metazoa > Chordata > Actinopteri > Scombriformes > Trichiuridae > Lepturacanthus > Lepturacanthus savala. The sequence goes on along the minus strand of CM060466.1, from coordinate 1,897,661 downwards.
TAAACTGAATACTCTGATGTTTTCATTATTGCGTGTGAAGAGATGTGTGTATTGAGATCTTGTGAAATATGGGTCATATACAGCAGGGGCTGTTGGTGTTATATCTGGTGGTGCCCATAAGGGGGCGATGTTGCTTGGCTTTACATTGAAAGGTAAAATAAAATGTTCTACAAGAGTTTTATAGTATTGTATAGTAGCAGTAAAGCAATTGGGATAATGTCAAACAGAATGGAACAAATGATTCTAATATGAACACACAATTTACATTTTGAGATACTTGATAATTGCTTTTAAAACTATATATATATATATACGTACGTTTTTTGACTTTCTCATCTTGCCATCCCTTAATTGTCACTGACCATTTAAAATTCTTGGGGGGAGAAAAATAAAGTATATGAAATGTGCATCCTCAGTGCAGTATTGCACAACATATTTTTAATCTCTCTCAGATTTATAGGTCGATAAAAAGTGTAAAAAGACGCCACTGTGCTTTTTCTACAGTTGTGATTAAATCAATCATATGATGACTTCACGTCATGATGGATGATCTCCTGATTCCGTCTATTTACAGCAGGTAAAGTAATTGATTAAGTCACTTTATCCACTGTAACGACAAAGCCTATCTGCACTTATACAAGCGATTATCCGTTTAATAGGTCAGAGGATGTGTCAGTGATCGCTATCAGCCAATCATGTATCGATAGAATGTGTTCCTCGATTTTCATTGGACACCGGCTATATATTTACATAAAGTGGGCGGGACAGCCGGCCTCCGGGCCGTCTTTAGATTCCGATTGGTCTAGCGTCACCGTTCTCGTTTGCTGATTGGCCAGATTTCCAGGGGACGCAACGTAGGCGGGGCTTAAATCAAAGATGATTTCCGTGCATTATTTGACAGTCAGTGACGATTAAAGGGAGTCCATCAGCTCAGGTAAAAGCCTTGTTTTAACAGCCTCATCCATCATACGGTAATATGCTTTCAGTATAACGCGTTTTTAATCTCTGAGCCGTGTGATAAACCGGAAGTGTCATTCCCGGTGAGTGAACCGGTCGAGTGTGTTAATATCGGTAACGTTACAGTCATGAATGCCCCGTGGAGGTCAAAGAGGGAAAACAATAAGCATCTCACGTGGTTTATCTTCCGATATCTGAGCTGGTTTAGAGTTGTTTTTTTCTTCCATTTGCGTTCTGCCTGCCGCTAGCAGCGCTAATAGCTAGCTAGCAGAGATTATGTTCTAGATGGGAGAGTCCGCCAGGTGCCGGTGTTGCGGTTTAACTCGCGACCGTGTTAACTGGTGACTTTCAGCTCGTTTCAGCTAAAAAAACGTCTTAAATTGAACGTAACACGGTCCTCTGTGTATTTATTGTTACATCATATAAATTAAACGAGAACGAGAAGCATTTATATTCCTTACACAATCACAATCTGCTGAAAGTCACCAGTTAACACGGTCGCGAGTTGAACCGGAACACCGCCTGCCCTGAACGGTGGAGAGATGTTAGCTGGATTGAGCTATTTTGACTCCCAACAAATCTCACCTAAAATAACCATCATGAGTAGTTATTTATCAGAGAGGAAATCATGTATTTTACACTCTGAATAAACAACAAAACATGATGTTCTTAGCTATAATCACCTACAGGCTTCATGTGAGTAGCTAACAACACTGCGTCAAAACACCCTCTGTCGGTGTCTTAATCAATATCGCACATCTACAGATGTTCTGTTCAATCAGGTTTATTCACAGCAAACTTCCCTTTTTTGCCATTGTGCTAACTGGTTCTCCTCCCTGTTTGCTGTGTTTACAACACAACTAAACAGTCCTGCTCAAAGGGAATTACACGAGGTCAGTAATGCAACACCTCTGTGGTGCGAATTATGCAAAACTATTTTGGCTGGAGGGAAATACGAGCTGATGTCGTCCTCTGAGTTCACCTTGGTCCATACTTTACTGGTGTAAAGTACAGATATGTGACCAGAAAAATGACTTTAGTAGAAGGTAAAGTCATCTATTAATAGACAGATCCTAAATCATCTGGTAACTATTGCACACAAGTGTCATATGTCCTGATATTAAAAGTATTGAAAGTAAACGAATGCTGTGAGAATTTTAAGAATTATGGAGTTTATTCTCAGTGTTTGTGCATCACTAGAGGCTTCAGGCTTCCACATCACACTTAACTGAATATTAAACCAGAACTGGCATCTAAATTATTTGTGACATCACAAATCGTGCATGTTTTGGATCATTTGTGGCCAAATTTCTGCAAAATTTCCACCAAATTTTGATTTTATTTTGTCGTAACGAAACAAAAATACTCAGGGGAAATGTCGTGAGTAGAAGTTACTCCATCCATGTCCATGTAATCCCATCAGTTCCTTAAATTTGTGCAGTAAACAACCCAAATAAGTAAGATTATTAAATAAGTCAAATAAAATACCGTTACTCACTGTAACTACTGTAATAAAGTATTATTTCTTTGTACGTTAAATTACTGGGCTTATATGTGGCCTTATATATATATTTTTTCCATTTATTCCTTTCTTAGCTGCTATTTTCCCAAACCTCATGACCAGTTTCAACTTCAATGCCACATATTTGGCTTAAAGTTTATTGTCCAAAGTGACGCAGCAGCTTGTGTTTTGTGAAGTGTTGTTTATAAGGTTGTGTTGTTGTGTTGTGAGCAGCACAGACAACCAGAAGACCTCTGTTGACCACTGCACTTCCTTTACTGTTAAATTATGAAACTATGTGGTGCAGAGTCACAGCGTTTCTTGCCACTTCTCATCGTATTCAGACACATTTCGAATCTCGTGGCCCCGGAGTGTTTATGGTGCTGGGTGAGAACAGTAGTGGTTCCAGGTCTGGTCCTCTGGACAGTGGAGTCAACACTGGCTTCATTGTTAATGGAGGACAATGGGAGTAGGCTTGTGTAGAGGTTGGCTACTGTCTCATCTCTCTGCTAACCGTGACATTACCACACAGATCTGTAGAGAGACAAAAGAAGACTAACTCAAGTGTTGCTGAAATCATGGTGAACTCTTGTGAAGTTTTGTCACTGCAGCTGCAGCAGAAACCGGTTGTGAAATATTTAAAACCCACGAGTGTGGCTCAGTGTTTTAACAGGAGAATAAGAATGTGAAGAGCAACTAGAATTAGCATATGACTGTAAATTATGACTGGCTGCATGCCACAGAAATGAATGCATGAATGTACTAACTGCAGCCAAAAGATCATAGAAAAGGGCCAATGTTTGATTTCCCACTGGTAAAGATTGACAGACATAAGATCAGTTAAAGGTAATCTCCATTATTACATATGTGATGTAGTTTTAACCACTTAAACCACAGGCTTATCTTTCAGGTTTCCTGCTATTAATGATAATAAATGTTGACTATTTCTACAACCACAAAGGTTATGTACACGTACTGGAACCAAACTAAATCTACAACATGTGAGGTGGGAACAGAAGAGTCAGAATGTTGAAATATAGTTAGAATATTGTGTTTTAACACAGAAAAAATACTTTATTTAAAACTTAAAACAAGACCAAACTGATCCATATCAGGGAAACAATGAAATAAGCTTAAATATCTGCAATGCAAAGTTAAATGATTAAAAAATAAGTTCAAATATCAATTATTTGTCCATAAAATCATATAAATCCCACTGATGATCATTATAGAACATGAAGAATATATTCTGTAAGATGTTTAAAAAGGAGATTACTACTGATATTCTATTAAACTATTGTCTTATTGTATTGATGATGTGGATATTGATGATATATATTGATGCTGGAACAGTAACATTGACTTTTACTACAGATAAAACACTTTATTTAGTGGAGCTGAGGTTTAATATTGTGATTTATGAATAAAACTCTTTATATTTTAACAGGTTAATAGACATAGACCTCTGACACATCTTTAACATTATAAATATCAGCTGTTAAAAAATGAATGATCACGATTCTTACTTCAGAGATAATGGAACGTCCATCCAGCAGCTTCCTGTCATTCGTTAGTGACTCATAGGGTTAATCAATGGAACATGACACCAATCCTCAGCCTTTAATCTATAGCGCTCCCTCCCAGCTAATTCAACAAGCTATATATTTAGACAGGAAGTGCATTAGCAGGAAGATGCAGCTGATACCAGCCTGTGTTGTGACATGGCAGATTCAGCTCTGTGCTTATTCCTTTATGCAAAAAGGGAAATTTCACCAGTCATGTTTCATGCAATAGCTATAAAAAACATACCAAAAGTCTTTTCTCTGTATTATACTATCATAAGATGAATATCAGTAGATTTTGGACTTCCTGGTCAAACAAGACATCTTGGCAACTGTTTTGATAGTTGATTAATCTATTGATTATCAAAATGATTAGTTGGTTGGTTCATAAAATGTCGATCACTGTTTCCTGAAGCTGAAGGTGCATCCTTTAAAATGTCACAACCCAAAGATCATCAGTTTATTATTATAGAAGAATAAAGAAACCAGGAAATAATCAAAGAGAAGCTGGAACCAGAGAATTTGGACGTTTTCTACTTAAATTGATTTATTAATTAACAAAATAGTTGGCAACTAATCGATTAATCAACTAATTTTTGCTGATTGTGATAATGGACTTTTTTGGTATTATTATAACAAGTTGCAGCTTCTCTCCAGATCATAATAAATTAAAATTACTAGTTGATATAAATGAAATAATTCTCAGTCATCTGTATCACAATCTATTAATTAATTAATAATTTACATGCATTCAGACATGAGTCGATTTGTAGTCGATCATGTATTATTACATGAAACATGAGGTGAGATTTGCACTTATTCCTAAAAAAAATGTAAATTTTGTTCTTTTTTTGGTCCAGATTAACAGTAACAGCCCAAAGATCATCAGTTTATTATTATAGAAGAATAAAGAAACCAGGAAATAATCAGAGAAGAGAAGCTGGAACCAGAGAATTTGGACGTTTTCTACTTAAATTGATTTATCCATTAACAAAATAGTTGGCGATTAATCGATTAATCAACTAATCATTGCTGATTGTGATGATGGACTTTTTTGGTACTATTCTTTTTATTATAACAAGTTGCAACTCATCTCCAGATTATAATAAATTCAAAATACTAGTTGATCTAAGTGGAATAATTCTCAGTCATCTGTATCACAGTCTATTAATGAATTAATAATTGACATGCATTCAGATTTCTATTTCTAACCCTGGTGACGTCTTTTCTCTGGTTTCCTGGTGTTGGCCATGACTTCCCTGCTTGTTTCTCGGCGTCTTGTTGCTGGTGCAGCAGCCTACTTTGTATGCCCTCAGCAGTGTGTTGTTCTCCTTCCAGTCTCACTTTGTGCTGCTGGGTTTTGTCAGCAGAGTGGGTGGACCTCAGCTAAGCTAGCATAGCTGTTTATTTGTCCACAGACCGTGAATGCAGCTTGTTGTCCAGCTACAGCTGTGTCAGCTGAATCCCTGTGACTGGCAGATGTGGGCAGGGAGGTGGTATTCAGCAGGCCCGGGTGAACTTTAGGAACTAGCACAGGTCATACTGGGCTACTTCCAGTAGAAAAGCATGTCTGGGTGACTATTAAAAGGGAAATATACAAAGAAAACAGACACAAAACATTAATAAGTTGCATAGAAATCACATAGAACAGCGGTTCTCAAAACAAAAACAGGAGGAATCATTTATTTTCACTAGAATTCCATCCATAAGTAACAATATGTAGAATAAATTTACTTTATTTATTTCAGTAGTATTTATTTGCTATTTTTCCCTTTGCACATTTATTTATTTATTATTTTCCATAGTGATATATGGATTATATTCCATATGGAGGTGAACATGAATGAGGGAAACAAATGGATAAATATGCATTTATTTTTTAATTAATTAAATGGAAATTTAAGTCAATATGGGCATTTACTCGTATATTTATTTATCTACTGAATCATTTATTTATTTTTGATTATGGTATTTTCAGTTCTCTATTATTTATCCTTGGATTTCTTACACTTTCTGTTGTAAAACCTCTTAAAAGGCTCTCAGATGGGGTCTGTGGTCTATTTTTTGTGACTTTAAGGTTCCTTGACATGACAAATAGAAGAATAGAAGAAATATGCCAACATGTCATCTGGTTTACTGATGTCCTTGTTCTTTAAATGTCTCTGATAAACGTGGGGAACTAAGAAGATCACATCCTTGGGAGGTGAATGCAGAGGCCTGGATAAAGAGGGGAAGGGGTTACCATCTGGACCAGTGTCTAGGAGGCAATGATTGGATCCTGGTCTGATTCCTCTGCTCAGTTAAAGCGGTTTTGAAGGAGAGATTATGTGTGGTTGTTCCATCCAGACAGTCAGGAGACACACTTTCATATCCTCTTTTTACCATATTTCACAGATTCTCTTCATTTCATTTGCAATAGCCTGGAGTATTTAATCATCTTTGTGTGTTTATGTGTTTCTGAACCTCATTAGCAGAGAAATCAGTGGTTATTTGATTGGATCTGTGTTCTCGCATGTGTTTTCAGTGGCCGTTGATGGACCATCCCTATGAAGGAACAGGGTTACAATGGGACAGAGCGCCTCAGAAGAAGAGGTCCATGGAGAAATCCCCAAGGTTGGTTCATGTGCTCTAATTATTTCCAAAAAGTAGAAAATGACACGGAGTAAATCACTAAAATCTCGGTATAGAAGTAGTAGAAACGCAGCTCAGGGACATGGACCTGCTGTAGAGAGTCCATCCTTATAATAGATAATAATAAATAATTCCTGCTTATGACAAACCAAGAGTCTTGACACATAAACTACTGTTGAAAAGTTGAGGATAATTTAGTGTTTTTCATAAAAAGTCACACTTTTATTTAGCACCATGTAAATGTTATTATATTAACCTTCTGATGCAACGATTAAACATATACTATTAGAACGCTGGATCCTTCATTTTTATATATATGTATATATATATATACACTGCTCACAAGAAGTTATGGATGTTGCTGTTCCTATTTGGTCTTAGTTTTAATTAAATATGTAAATGAGAAACATAATTTTCATTAGTTTATTATTTATTAGCCAAAAAATGTATGAAATCCACTGAGTCTCGCAAAATCCATAACTTAGTATGAATAGTGTATATATATATATATATATATATATAATCAACAGTGTTAAAATAACATTTAATTTATTATAAACTGAATTTAAAATATAATTATAATATGAAATGAATATAATTCAGATGCAATGATCAAACACTGGAGTGATATTTGCTGGAAATGAGCCTCTATCTATGTAGATATATACCATAAATATATACTATAAACAGATATTAGCAGCTAGAATAGTCATTTAACACATTAGTGATGTATAGAGTGGATTTATGATTAGTTTAAAGTTATTTTCATTGAAAAAACAGTGATTTTCTTTTAAAAAATAAGGAGATTTCTAAGTGAAATACATAGGAATGACCTATTAGAATAGCTAATAAGCTGTTGACCGTGAAAACACAAGGAAATGAAGTTAAACTACATCTGATCTAGTAGCTGGTCAAACTAAAACTACTTTTAAAGTACTGTGTTTTAAGGAGGTGAAAGAAAAGTTTAATTTCATCTTCATTCCAAACATCTTAAGATGAGACACTTTATTTGCAGCTTGATTTTTAAACAAAAAATGACAAAAAATAGTTGAGAATTTCTCAAAATTGCATGTATATTTGTACTAAAACTAAAATTCTGTACACTGGATAGAAACATTTCAGGTTTTTTCTTAATCTCTGACGTGTCTACGTTAAGACTAAATGTCTCATGGGGTTTATTTTTAACCCTTTACTATACCTAGCCCCAAATATAGCCCCACATATTGGTTCAAGTTGACAAACCACATAAGGCGTATAATGGACTTATGTTCAGCAGCAATAAAAAAACCAAGATAACAAGATTAAAAACCAGATAAGATCGTTTAAAACAGAAAGTATTGCTACCAACAGCTGTGTTCGTGTGGTGTTAATGACTTCACCTCTGGTTCTTTTCTGTTCTGTTCTGTTAGTTCAGTCTTATCTGTGTTCACGACCACATCAATGTGCATTTCCTCAGCATTCATATAAGAATGTGCTTCGTAAACTCACTGAACTCTGTGTCAACCTTTTACTGATGGTTAATTACTAATAACACGAGTGTGTAAACTGATTTACAAACTATATTGAGCTGAATTATCCTCCAGCTGAGGTGTATTTCTGTCCACGTGTGTTTTACTATCACTGTTAATGTTCCCGTTGTCCAGCGTCAGGCCTTTTACTGCAGATACTCTCCATAACCTCTGATAACAGACATGGAGTCAGAGCCAGAACAATAAGAAACTATGACTCTAACACACACACACACACACACACCAACACACACACACACACCAACACACACACGAATTATCTATCTTTTTATATCAAAATAAACATGATTTCAGGCAATTTTGATGCCTCCCTGACTTTATACTACTTTAATTTAAAAAAAACTTTAATTTTTAAAAATTAAATTTTTATTTTTGCCCTTTTAATCAACTGTTAAATTGTATTTTGCATTGCAATTTTAAATAATTGATTTTTACCATTTAAATCAAGGTTTTCTTTAATTGTCTCTCAATGCTTTTACTGTTTTATGTAAAACACGTTGCACAAACTACAACATTATACTTTAAGTTAAAAACCTTATTTTTCTGCTTTAAGTTCAGACATAGATGCTCTTTTAATTCTTTAGTTATAGTCTGTGTGCAGCACGTTTCTTATTAATAAATAGGACGACATTTGAAATCAATATATTTCATTATTGCATTAGAGTTATGGTATTTATTATTTTATTTTATGATGTAAGTTTCTGTGATGCTTGTAAATGTTGTGCAATGAAACTTAATTGGAAGAAACTGAAAATCAAATGAATGATTTCTTAAAATTGTTCAGGGCTAACACACACACACACACACACACACACACACACACACACACACACACACACACACACACACACACACACACACACACACACACACACACACACACACACACACACACACACACAAAATAAAAATAAATAAATAAAGCAAACCATATATAATTTTTTTTTTATGATTCACAATTACAAGATTAAACTAATAGAACATTAGAAGAACAACAACAAGAAAATAATTCAAAATTACTAAATAATTAAAATAATAATAAATAGTATATATACATATATATAAAATATAAAGCAAAAATAAAATAAAAAACATTCAAGATACAGGATGCACCAACTTATTTACCGTATATAATTTTAACCACAGGCTCTTTTTTATCTTCCAGCTCCATCAAGTGAAATGACTAGTTTTTTCTTTTGTTCTGTTTTTAAATGTATTATAAATAAAGGTTGATTGATAGTTAAATAGATAAGATAGACAAATGTGAGGTCGACCAGATGAGCGGTTTGAGACATGAAATATTACAGAAATATCTTTTTGTGAGTCTATATTCTTCATCAGAATATAACAGAGCTTTATTCTCTTCATTCACCTGTAACTGATGAGTAGAACTCTGTTATTACAAGGTCGTACTATATTTATTTAGTTTTTTATGCCTATTCCACAGTGAGTGAGTCAGGAGTTCTTTAACATCTGGGCCTGATATTTAGAACTGTAGACCTGTTTATTTACATGCTCAGTCTCCTCTGCTCATATTACACATTAAATTAAGCAGTATCTGCATTCTTTGGATGCATTGCAGCAAACAACAAAAAGATGGAGGCTGCAGGAATCCATGTGTGTTCAAAGAGAGAAGAGTTTGTTAATAGAAGGTAAAGTGGAAGTAAAAACCTGTGTGGACACATGTAAAGGCGACCGGTGTGGAGAAGGTCAGATAAGATGCTCCGGCTTCTCTGACACTGACGGGCAGACATTCCTGCCTCCGGGGCAAATCCCTTATTCCCACATTCCATTACACTTGAGTTGCAGCCTCACAGCGTTCCAGCGTGAATAAAAAGAGGTAACGGCGTACATGTGTCGCCGCTGAACACGTGAAGTCTGGGCTGTTTGCTCCGATTAATGTTCTCTCTGTGTTTCTCTGCTGTGTTAGGACGGGTTTAATAACATCAAGACCTTCGTGGAAGAGGAACTACAGACGAGCATGGTGAGTTTTCTCAGGACCTTCGCTCCCCAGAGGAAATTCTCTTCCTACAGTGCACATTTCCACATGGTTAGAGTCCGAGAGAAAGCTTCATAACATCCACTGTTGTGTTCTGTCTGCAGATGGTGGGGATGGTGATCGGCGCTGGAATCGCCATCGTCCTCATCGCCATCCTCATCTTCTTCATCTTGCGCAGGATCCAGCTTCGAAGTCAGTAACTGATTCTCACCATGCAGTGATAGCATGAGGATATATATATATATATATATATATATATATATATATATATATATATATATATATATATATATATATGTCTCTGTGCTACTTTGCTAATTTGTCGTTCCATTTCTCAGATTTAGAAGCACAGGAGGCTCCTAAATATCGCTTTCGCAAGAGGGACAAAGTTATGTTCTACGGGCGAAAGATCATGCGTAAAGTGAGTGTCTGAGTGACGGAAAATAATAAAAATGCTTTTTGAGAATTGCTATAGTAGTTATTAGAATAGAATAGAAAGCCTTTATTGTTATAATACAAGGTACAATCAGATTTAAAGCTTCACCATAAACTATTTCTACTAATTATACATAAACTCTGCATAATCCCATTTGCTTTTCTTTTAAATATGTAACGCAGGGGTTAAACTATGGAATAATAGTCACATGGAACTAATAATATATTATAATAATATAATATAAATATACATAATATATTCACAAAATCCAGGGAGGAGGAGCCAGAACACTGATTTTACATGATCTTTATAAATGTACATAACTGTATTAATTAACTGTTTTATTCTAAATGACATTGTTGTTATTATATTTTAACTATTATTGATTGATCCTAACTATTATCATTATAAATAACTATTACATTATTGTTATTGGCATTATTATTATTGAAATAATGAACATTATTAATTAAATTTACATATTTATTATCTGCATATTGATATGAGTGATAGAACACTAGGATTAAACGAGTGTAAACTTCTTCCTTCATGTAAATTGATGTTAAATGATTGTTTTTCCCTTTTTTAAACATTTTTCTCTTTATTATTTTATTTTGGTTCTACAGCTGTTGAATCAATACATAAACCTACAACAATCATAAATATAACCATATATACATTTTCTAGTCATGTGGAATATTACATATTTTCAATTTTACATTCATATAATTTTATTATTGTAAACTTTATACTATATCCCTTCTATTTAACATATAACTTGCATCTTATATCTATTATACTTGTATTATAATCTTATATAATTCATGATAATCTTATATAATAATGAACACAGAATAGGTAACCATGTATAATTTAATTATATTATTCCAATAATTCCATGTGTAATAATCTACTCACCTACCTCAGACCATGTGACCTTTATAATAACCATGTAGTAATAATAAGGTGTGTATAGGCATTTATTTTATTTTTATTTACATATTTCTCTTGTGTTTGTGTGTCTATAGTTTTATAACAGTCAATAAAGTCCTATCTAATCATTACAAATAAACTAAACCATTCTGTTTCTAATCATTTAAACCCTTCTCCTCGTTTCTCATTTGGATTTAATTGTTTTCCCAACAGGTCTCTCAGTCTACCTCTTCCCTGGTGGGTACGTCCTCCTCCTCTCGGCCACGCCTGAAAAAGAAGCAGAAGATGCTCAACATTGCCAAAAAGTACGTCATGAAGCGTCTCTTTTAAGGTGTTTCAGTTTGTGGTTTCCACCTCCTCACCTGCGCCTCCCTCTCTCCTGTGCAGGATCCTGCGCTTTAAGAAGGAGGTGCCCATCCTGCAGGCCAAGGAGCCCCCTCCCTCGGTGCTGGAGGCGGACCTCACAGAGTTTGATGTGGCCAACTCTCACCTCCCCTCTGAGGTGCTCTACATGCTCAAAAACGTCCGGTAGGTTGGTCTGTCTCCTCCTCCTCACGTCTAATTATTCCGTTATGTAGAGCAGTGCTGTAAAGGCAGAAACAAGTGTGAAACTACATGAATAATATGCAAACATGAGGGTTACTCCACACACTTAGGTGTGTGTGTTGTGAGGAGTTTGCCTGGAGCTCATGAAGCTCAGTTAATAGAATTCCACACAATTTATCACAGATTTTTAATAAGTCTCACATTCTTGAGTGTATTAACTCGGCCAGATTAGTTATACCCTGCCCGTTTGTATACGCTTGTGTGTGTGTGTGTGTGTGTGTGTGTGTGAGCCTGCTAACATCTGTCCTCTCTGTCTGCTGCAGTGTGCTGGGTCACTTTGAGAAGCCCCTTTTCCTGGAGCTGTGCAAACACATGGTGTTCCTGCAGTTCCAGCAAGGGGAGTACGTGTTCAGGCCGGGCCAGCCTGACAGCAGCATCTACGTGGTCCAGGACGGGAAACTAGAATTGTGCCTTACTGGAACGGTGCGTTGAGGATTATGTGATGTAACGTAAAAGAAAGTTAACTAGCAAATCTACTAAGGGGCTTAAGCACAGAAGCTCTGACTTTAACTGGTTATTAGCATCGATTAACTTCTGACTCGGATGAACTCATTAGTGAAGGATGCTTTCTGATAATAAACAAGTCGTACATGGGATATTTGTGTCCTGCTGTTAATTTCATTAGATGAGACTAGACGACAGGTTTTTTGTTGACTTAAAAAGACGAGACAAAATCGACTTTATTCATAAAAATGTCTGTTATTTTTCGTAACAGACAGTGTTTGTAGCATCCACCAGTGCTGTCGGCACTAAATGCGGCGACTGTTTCTCTGGCTGCTGCCAATAAATACACATTTCACATGTGTTTCTATAAAAGTTCTGCCTGAAACACACGGAAAAACAGAAGATCAACATACAGTAGAGGCCAAAAGTTTGTGTTTTCTTTATTTTCATGACTATTTCCATTGTAGATTCTCACTGAAGGCATCAAAACTATGAATGAACACGTTTATGGTGTTATGTACTTAACAAAAAAAAGGTGAAATCACTGAAAACATGTTTTATATTCTAGTTTCTTCACCCTTTGATCTGATTGATAAAGCAATAAATTCCACTAATTAACCCTGATAAGACACAACTATGAAATGAAAAAGAACATTTCAGGTGACGACCTCTTGAAACTAGGATATAAAACATGTTTTCAGTTATTTCACCTTTTTTTGTTATGCTACAAATGTTTTTGCAAGATGAAAAAGTCAAAAACCTTTTTTTTAAATACAGATTTAGGAATCATTCATCAGGTCTGTTTAGTTCTTATATAAAAGTCCATTTTTATCATTTTTTCTTACAAAAATCATGATTTTGTGCAATTTTTTGACAAGAAATAATGATAAATTTTAAATATTTTATCTACCTAGAATATAAACGTGTTAATAGCATGTGTTTTTAATATTTTAAAACATTTTTAAGAGTTAAACTACCTGGTAGCAAGTATTTAAGGTTACACCAAGTACATAACATCATAAACATATGTTTATTCATAGTTTTGATGCCTTCAGTTGAGAATCTACAATGGAAATAGTCATGAAAACACATAGAATGAGAAGGGCTGATGTGTATATTTACCTGCTTAAAAAATAAAATGTAGTGAAATCTTTGGAATTAGCAACTTGACTAGATTAGTTTTGATTAACGTTACTATCAACCTGCTGTCTAAGACTAAAACTAAATTTTCTTCGACTAAAACATGAATAAAAAAAGAAGAATACAATTAAATATGACTAAAACTAATATGGACAAGACTAAAGCTAAACTGGACAAATTGAACACTAATTTGTCCTGATTTAGATTTGAAGTGTTTCGCTGCTGAAGTCAAACTGTTCCACTCCTGTGTTCTAGGATGGCAAAGAAAACGTAGTGAAAGAGGTTTACCCAGGAGACAGCGTCCACAGCCTCCTCAGCATCCTGGATGTCATCACAGTACGTTACTCACACTTCCTGCCACACACACACACACACACACACACACACACACATGCACAAGGTTTCCACATCACTCCTTAAGACACAAACACATACCTCACATGTCAGGCCTTAAATTCTTCACTGCTCTCATCATCCAGATTCACCCGTTGACTCAATAAACCTTCTTCACTGAAGCAGACATGAGTCATCCATTGATCTTCAGTTGTAATTCAATAAAACTCCTGTAGAAGTTCAAAGGAGATCTGTAATAAAGGCGGTTTAAGGATTTCCATCTTCCTACTTTCTATGTAAAGTTGTCTTCTTTCCCGTGTGTCCAGGGCCACCAGAAGCCTTATAAGACGGTGTCAGCGCGGGCTGCGGAGGTTTCCACGGTTCTCCGTTTACCTGTAGAGGCCTTCCTGTCTATATTTGAGAAGTATCCAGAGAGCCTGGTGCGAGTGGTACAGGTGGGTTCATGTCCAGTTCAGCTGATTCTCAGTGTGTGTACTAGCAGGTGAAGAATGAGCCACATTTACTGTCCAACTTCCATCAGGTCTGCTGTGAGCTGCATATTTATGTACTCATAAACCAGAGGTCAAAGGTCAAATGACTCACTCTCTGTTTTATCTGTTCAGATTATCATGGTCCGTCTCCAAAGAGTAACAGTCCTGGCCCTGCACAACTATCTGGGGCTCACAAATGAGCTCTTCAGCCATGTAAGTACACACACACACACACACACACACACACACACACACACACACACACACACATATAGTACCATGCTGATGTTGATGTGGATTGACGTTTCTTTAGGGATTCTGCATCATTATCGTTTTATTTGAGTCACTTAGTGCTAACTTTGCATCATTGCATTGTTCTGTGTTTATTAAATATATCTCATTGTAGGGCTGCTCGATTATGGAAAAAATCATTATCACGATTATTTTGGTCAATATTGAAATCCTGATTATTTTAAGCTTAAGTTACACAATGCATTTATTCAGCATGAGCGTCTGTGCTTTTAGAGATCAGATCATCTTATAGCAAATCTTGCATTTATGTGCATTTCCATTACATGAATCTTAAAAGTGTATTTTGAAAAGTGTTTGACTTTTTTATTTTGCCAAACTTTATTTGTCACTAACACAGACAGAGAGACAGACGCATATCACGTCCGTGCTCCACACACACACACACACACACACACACACACACACACACACACACACACACACTCTCCTGCGCTAACAATCATGCTAACACTTGTGCTAGGTGCTATAAAATGTAAAATATCGTTTCAACTTGATTATATGAGTTTGAAAATTCAGTTAATTGCACATCCACCTGCAGATTAGTTGAAGCTAGCCGTCTTCTATGCATCACATTTTCCTGTCCCTGTCAAATAAGCATTAAAATGAAATAAGTAAAAATCTCCACAAACCCCATCACATGTCATACGAACAGGAAATGCAGCCCTCACGTCTGCCGCCACCGTCTCCCCACCCGACTCGTACCAGTCCCATCCGCCACGGCAAGCGCTTTGGTAGCCTGACAGTGCCTGAGGAACAACGAGAAGCTGCCATTAGAGGCGAAGCTACAGGTAGGGACAGGAAGCTGGTCAAAATGTCATGTTAGAACGTGGTTTCTGTTTTTTTTTCCCTCCAGGTTAGATTGACTGTTAAACACAGCACTTTTTATTTGATTTAATTTCCAGGAGAACAAGGGAAGGATGGAGCAACAGTGCCAACTCTTAGCAGGACTATCTCCATGCCTGTGGATATTGCTGGTGAGAGATCTTCAACCTTCACTTTGAGGGAAAATGTTTTTCTTTAGTTAACCAGTAGCCAGGATATACTGTAAAAGGACCTGTTCACACCCGTTGCTGTTAAAGCTTTAGATGATGATGGACATGCATGAACAACTATTGCAGTAAGAGAAGTTGCTGCAAGTATCTGCGGGTAAAGACATGATAGAACAGAGAGATTTGGATTTATGAAGACACAGGGTGAGATTTGTTATCACTTGAATCTAAGTGATGCTTGTGTGCAAAAATTCAACGTCTTCCCTCAGACTTTCTAACCCTAGATTCATCCTATCAATGTTCTGTCTTCTAAGTCAGAACTTGTGGATTTGCTGTATCCTCGTATTTTACCTGTTTTGTAACATGTCTCTTGTACTGGCAGGGTTTTCTGCATCGTTTCTTCCCCCAGAAGGAAAAGAACATAATTATCCTGCATCCCTGCATGCAAAGTAGTGTAACGTCTCAAAAACCACATGCTAAAACAACAAAATAAGTAAGAAACGTTCACGAGTGTTGCTGTCGTTTCTTCTTTTAGACGAGAAACACACTCAACAACTGCAACTTACTCCACGATGCATTCACAGACCCTCAGGAAATCCCAGCACTATCACCTAACAGGACAGAATCTGGGCCTAAACTCATTTATTTTAAAAAACAACCACACATAAAGTATAATAGCCCAGTTCAGGGATACTCTCATTTTGATGGGGGTGAGTGCACAAAGCACACAAGACTATACCATTAAAATCACAGCAACAGCTAATTAAAACAGATAAAAACACACAAAAGTCTCTGGTTATTAAACTGTTAAACTTCAGAGTGCTTTAGCAGCAAGAACATGAGACACCAAATATATGATGCATGTTTTTTTGGAGACAACCATGTGAATCTTGTCTGTGCAGGTATCCAGAAAGGTCTGAGGTCGGACTTCGACATGGCGTACGAGAGAGGTCGGATCTCTGTTTCTGCAGAGGATGGAAACACTCCTCCCACCTACAGTCGGGTCAGTACACTGCAGAGACAAATGAGATGGGGAGTGACTTGATTTCCTGATGTAGAATTAAGAAACTGCAGCTGCAGAGAGATAGTGTGTTGGTTTAATTAAAAAAAAGGGGGGAAATGTTCACCACAGTGAATGAATAGGCACAAAGTAGTAATTTGGAAATAATGCATTAAAAAGTCTTGAATTTTGATATTTTGATATCTGGATCTTCTTTATATCGCGTTTCATTTGTCAACCACTATTATTTTGATTGAATAACCTATAGAAACTGTCGTGCGTTCTAGAATCTTAGTGTCGTTCTGCTCGGACAGATAATTTACCTCAGGAAGGAAACTGTGGTGAATTTGGCTCTTTATTGGATATTTGCTCGATGGTTGGTTTTATCTGAGCTTTCAATCAAAGACCAAGGCAGTTTCCATGTGATTAAAGAGTCTAGTACACAACAACATCATCGTACTGTGATATACTAGAATATTACTGTCAACTTTACTCAACATTTTACCAGAAAACAGCGTCTCCACATCAACAATCTACTGTCATTGTAGTCGTGTTAGGGACCGTCTGCAAGTTTCCTGTTTCAAAACATTTCCCAACTCTGTTTTCTGTAGTTCATCATATCAACAATGCTCTAACTACTACAGCTGAGGCTTTAGTGAATAAATATTTCATATGGATGTAGTACATAATTTAATACAATTATAAATCAACAAAAAAATGGGTTTCTTTGCTGGTAGGTCTGTGAAATGGGTATTAAATTTTATATAAAGCGGCTTAAAAAGACTGAATTTAAAGTGGAACCTGTATTATAAATATGATTTTCAGTTTAAAAGTTTTAGAACACACATTTTTATAGAAATTTAACAGTTTAATTCCAATGAATACCGGAGTTATTTTGATTATTTTATAATTTCTCATTTTTAAAGCCATTTTCTTGGTCTCATAAAATAGTAAATTGAATTCTGGAGGTTTTTTTTCAATTTTTTCTGATGTTTATAAAACCAATGTTTAACTAATTAATTGATGAAATAATCAACAAATTATTAGATAATAAAAATAGTTGCAACCCTTCAAATAAAATCCATTCTAAGAGATTTCTGAACATAAATGGTTCCAGAGGAAGTTAAATCCATTTACCCTAGAATGGGAAAACCTTTTAAAACACACATTTTTACATTTCTATATAAATGTAATGAGTTTAACTCCAATGAATCCTTCTAGATTTATATTTCCTGTATATATGACAGCAGAGAGTGTATTAATACTGTCCCATGTTTAAAAAACACTCAATCCACAGAGAAACATACACAGCCTGTATTCAGAAACTGAGCCTTAAAACAAGCAGTCGTGACTTCCGTGAAGTTGTGATGTCACTACTATACAGTCACCACCAACACCCCCCACAGCCATTTAAAGAGGAGGAGGAGAGGCTTAGAAAGAAGCTGGAGAAAAGAAGTGGAAAACTAGACTGAGATGATCTTTGCTGCTTCAAATCTGGTTAGGGATGAAAAATTCACTATAAAACACAGGAAAGTGGAGAATATGGGACATTTCTTCATGTTTCACCACAAAGACCAACATATAAAGACAATAGTTTTACAAAACATTCAAATAGAACATTAAATGTAGTTTTTGTATGTGTGTGTGTGTAATTTGTCTCACAGTTTAAATATTCAGACATTTTTGACTCTTTTTCCTCCAGTTTGATGCAGCAAATTGACCTGATCAGTATCTATGTGATATAAACATGCAGGGATCAAACATGTTCATTTTATACATTGATGACACTAATTAAGGTGAAGATGAAGAAGTTTCAACCTCTTTTCTAGATCCTCAAACTTTAAAACGGGTCAATTTGACCCATAACATAACAGGAGGGTTAACTACCCAACGAGCCAAAAAAGACAGATATCAATTTATCCAGTACTAGTTAACAACTTAGACATCAGCTGTTCTGCAGTAATGGACTTAAATAAAGTGTGTAAAGTTGCTCCAACCAAGTTTCTCTGGTTAATTAACCCCCGTCTGTATATCAGCATGGATGAAGCCTGATGTCTGGGTCTTTTCTAGGACTAGAGCTCTAGAGCTAAGCAGAACCCCATGATCTAGACCTAGTTAGTCAGGAGTTCATCCTACAGCAACATCATCCACATCATCATCTGTCACATGACACATTCAACTAGGAACATTAAACCACCCGTTTAAAGGTTTTAACCAGTGGTGTACATTCTAAAAATGTAATTATGACTTTTGTCAAAAATACAGCAAAGAAGAACTTTATTATCAGTTCACACATATTAAACACCAGATAACTGAGGCAACATGTTCTGGTCCATGTTCCAGTCTGTATCCCAGGAGCAGCGGGAGAGGAAGGTGACGGTCGATGAGGTTCCCTCAGGGATCTACCTGTATCCAGAGGAGGAGCCGGGGGTGGACAACATCTTCACACCTGTCACTAGTCGATCCAACGCTGCTCTGTTTGAAGAAGCTCAGAAAGAGATCCTCAAGCTCATGAGGATTGAGGTTTGTATCTTTTAGAATGTCGTGGTTTGACTGATTTTCTTGGTCTCATACAATAGTAAATTGAATTCTTTAATATCGGCCCAACACACCAGCAATTTTAAAATATCACCTTTCACTTTATGAAACTGAGGAAAAACATTTCTCAGATGTTTTATACAAACATTTATTAACTAATTAATAGATAAAATAATCAACAAGTTATTTAATAATGAAAAGAATTGTTAAAATATCAATTCTAAGAGATTTTAACATAGAATTTTACGCAAAGCTTTGTAGGATTTTCACATTTTTTTATTATATTTGGAGGAAAGAATCTAAATATTTGTCTCAAACTAATCTGTGGGTTGGTCCATAATAATAGCCTCATCACATTCTTATTTTTTTCCGCATGAATGGGCATATTGTCATAAATCGCCTTACAGAGCATCTGCTTACAGATTATGATGTTGAAAGCAGGTCAGTCAGATGAGCTGGAGCCAGACTGTAGAGGAGGGGATGGAGGGTTCAGTGTCAACACAAATACTGAGACGACTGCAGCACGTTGGACAAAATCCAGAAAAAAAACGCTGGAAAACGTTTAGATTATTGGATTTTAGTAACTATAATATCTCTGTATTCAAAAATACAGATATATTGCTGAGGTTTGTTGATTAAAGTGAAATAATCATCACTTCTATGCTGATTGTTCCTATTTTTTTCCTTTTAATCAACTGTTTTTAAATCGTATCTCAGCCTAAAAGTGTCAGGGAGTTACACATGTGCATCCAATGCAATAAGTGTTAAATTCTCTTTGTGTAGCTACAGTAAATCTGTCATATCCACATCATCTGGACACACATTCTATGTGTTTTCATGACTATTTCCATTGTAGATTCTCACTGAAGGCATCAAAACTATGAATGAACACATGTTTATGGTGTTATGTACTTGGTGTAACCTTAAATACTTGGTACCAGGTAGATTAACTCTCTTAAAAATGTTTTAAAATATATAATAAACACATGCTATTAACACGTTTTATATTCTAGGTAGATAAAATATTTAAAATTTATCATTATTTCTTGTCAAAAAATTGCACAAAATCATGATTTTTGTAAGAAAAAATGATAAAAATGGACTTTTATATAAGAACTAAACAGACCTGATGAATGATTCCTTTTAAAAACACGTTTTTGACTTTTTCATCTTGCAAAAACATTATTTGTCACTGACCCACTTAACAAAAAAAGGTGAAATAACTGAAAACATGTTTTATATTCTAGTTTCTTCACCCTTTGATCTGATTGATAAAACAATAAATTCCACTAATTAACTCTGATAAGACACAACTATGAAATGAAAACCATTTCATGGTGGTTCATCAAGAGAATGACAAGAGTGTGAAACTAGAATATAAAACATGTTTTCAGTTATTTCACCTTTTTTTGTTAAGTACATAACATCATAAACATGTGTTCATCATAGTTTTGATGCCTTCAGTGAGAATCTACAATAGAAATAGTCATGAAAATAAAGAAAACACACAGAATGAGAAGGTGTGTACCTAGATCAAAGCAGGATAAATAAATAAAAATGTCTGTAACGTATTTTTATTGTTTCTCTGCTTCACCTCCCTCTCTTCA
Source organism: Lepturacanthus savala (assembly GCA_030544235.1). Lineage (NCBI taxonomy): Eukaryota > Metazoa > Chordata > Actinopteri > Scombriformes > Trichiuridae > Lepturacanthus > Lepturacanthus savala. Next base: position 1,876,653 of record CM060466.1, on the reverse strand, counting down.
CTGCACTGTTTGACATTCTCTCTCTGTGTTTTGTGTTCTTCTCTTGTCCAGGACCCGTCTTTGTTAAACGGCAGAGTCACTCTGCATCATGCAAAAGCTGGAGCTGTCTTAGCCAGACAGGGAGATCAGGTACATCCCACGATGGACCCTTATAGGACCAATGTAGTAAATGAGTACAGCAGTAGAATATAACCGTTTTATTCTCTTCCTCTCTTCAAGGATGTGAGCCTGCACTTTGTCCTGTCTGGTTGTCTGCACGTCTACCAGCGGATGATCAACAAGCAGGAAGCCGTGTGTCTGTTTGTGACCCACGTGGGGGAGATGGTGGGTCAGCTGGCCGTTCTGACCGGGGAGCCGCTCATCTTCACCATCAAGGCCATCCGAGACTGCACCTACCTCAAGATCTCAAAGTCCGATTTTTATGAGTGAGTATTCTGTTCTGAGGATGGGCCAACACTGCTTTACATACATGAAGATTAAGGTGATGGTTCATTATAGAGCAGGCAAGAAAATGTATAAATAATAAACTCTTTAATCAAGCACTTAGTTATACACAGTCTATAGACCAGTGATTTTCAACCTATGGCCCCCTGGTGGGCCGCAGAGGAATTGCAAGTGGGGTCAGAGGTGGAAAAGGTTTGGAACCCCTGATATAGACCCTGTCCAAAAAAATTAGAATATAATTGAAAAGTGTATTCATTAACATAATTCCATTTAAAACGTTAAACCAGGGGTGTTCAATCCTGGTCCTGGAGGGCCGGTGTGGGTGCAGGTTTTGCAGCAGTTACACACCTGATTCTACTAGTCAGGAGCCCTGCTAAGGACCTTCATTAGTAGAATCAGGTGTGTAACTGCTTGGTTGGAACAAAAACCTGCACCCACACCGGCCCTCCAGGACCAGGTTTGGACACCCATGTGTTAAACTGTCATAGATTATAAATTCAGGGCCCACAATTTCAAGTATTTATTTGCTCCAGCTCAAAAACACGTGAAAACAATCCACTTATTGCATCTTCTCCCAGTTACACTAGATACTGTAAGGACACATTTTTGTTGATGGGGACATAATAATAGCCTCAATATTAGCCTCGCCACATGGCCTGCAGATGTAAATTATCTAGTGTGCATGCTCCCTTTACAAATAAGCTTACATTCAGATTTTTTTCTGCATGATCTGGTGCTTTTCTTCACCTTAAACCTTACGTAGGAGCAGCAGCAGTCAGACCTTCTCATGCTTGTGTGTGTGCTTCCCCCTGCAGGATCATGAGGGAGCAGCCCAGCGTGGTGCTGAGTGCCGCCCACACCGTGGCCATCCGCATGTCTGCTTTTGTCCGGCAGATGGACTTTGCTATTGACTGGATGGCTGTGGAAGCTGGCCGAGCCCTGTACAGGTATTATTAACCTCACCTTACTCGTTCACTCAAACATTTACAGTCTACTTATAATATTTAATATAACATCTGTGTTTTCTCTTCTCATCTACAGACAGGATGACCAGTCAGACTGCACCTACATTGTTCTCAACGGACGTCTGCGTTCAGTCATCCGCAAAGCAAACGGCAAAAAAGAACTGGTTGGGGAATATGGCAGAGGAGACCTTATTGGAGTGGTGAGAGAACGAGGCTGGTTGTTGCAGAGTCGAGTCCAACACTGGAAAAAGTCTTGAATTTTGATATCTGGGTCTTAAAATTAGTGCAGTACATAACTTCTCTGTGTCACATTCTCCTTCTAAATGTATTTAGTCAATTATTGTTTTGATTAAATACTGTCATGGCCCAAAAGTTCCGTCTTGCCAGAAGTTGTGATCTAGAATCTTAGTGTCGCTGTCCGAGTGGTTAATTTAGAGAATTTACCTCAGGAAGGAAAAAGCTGTGAAGTTGTGTTTTTTTATATTTGCTTGAGGTTTGGTTTTATCTGAGCTTTTAACGATCAACCAAAGTAGTGTCAGCGACACATGTATGAGGAAAAATATTCACCAAAAATAAAAAAAAGACTGTAGAACGTCATATTCACAATGCCCTAACTACTACAGGTGATGTTTTAGTGAAAGAATATTTTATTTGGACACATTTAATACCTGGAAATATTCACGAAAAACCAATAAATAGACTTTTTTATTATTCTGTTTGTTGTCGTAGATCATATTCACATTTAATACAAATATAAATTAACTAAATTTAAAAGAAGAAATGCTGGTAGGTCTGTGAAATAAGCTGTTAAATATGTTTTATATGACAGGTCTTAAAAAGACTTGAATTTAAGAAGAACTGACAACATTTAGAATCACCTTCTTAATGTCTTAATGTCTAAATGTCTAATTTAGGCCTTTGAGGCCTCAGATGAAGAATTTAACGGTGTTTTGCTGTTTTTAAGGTCGAGGCCTTGACCAAACAACCAAGAGCCACCACCGTCCACGCTGTGAGAGACACTGAGCTGGTCAAACTGCCTGAAGGAACCCTCAACAACATTAAACGACGATATCCACAGGTCACACACTTCCCTTTTATTAGTTTATTAGTTAGTTTTATTATTAAATCTAGTCTGGTTGTAGTTTTAGCATATTTTTACATATTAGCTCTTCAGTTGTAAAAACAGCTGTTGCTCAAACGTCTTATGTAGTCTATGTACAGCACGTTTCTTATTAATAAATAGGACGATATTTGACATTTGCATTAGAATTTGTTGTTTTAATGGTGTGATGTAAGTTTCTGTGATGCTTGTAAATGTTGAAACACTTGATTTGAAGGAAATCGTGGATGAAATCTGCCTGAAAAATCCCAAATATGATGTCTGTGTTGTAGGTGGTGACCAGATTGATCCACTTGTTAGGCCAGAAAATCCTGGGGAACCTGCAGCAGGGTCGCGGGCCGTTCTCAGGTACTGAAGAATCCAGGTTTTGTGCTTGTTTGCTGACACATGCAGGAACATTAACGCAGAACCTACTGTGTCCAGGTCCGGCTCTGAGTCTGCCCACTATGACGGCCAGTGCCGATGTGACCAACCCTGCCAGTAACCTGTCCACCGTGGCCGTGCTGCCGGTGTGTGACGAGGTGCCGATCAACGCGTTCAACCTGGAGCTCAGCCATGCCCTCAGTGCCATCGGTACATCTACAAAACCGCTCTCATCTCTTGAACTGATGGATTACCTTGCAGTGTTTTAATATATATATTCTCTGTGTGACATGTAGGGCCCACTCTGCTATTAACCAGTGACATAATCCGAGAGCGACTTGGTGCTTCTGCTCTGGACAGGTCGGTTTGAACGTCAGCGACTGAGAAACCTCATGCTGTGTTTTCATGATTTGTCACATTCCTTTTGAATTGAAATTCCTTTTTCTGCTTTGACACGTGCATGACATTGTTTACTACTACTACTACTAGACTAGGCCTCAGCGTATGTATCATCATCCCGGCTTTTCCCCCTGTTCATCACCAGCATCCATGAGTACCGTCTGTCCGGCTGGCTGGCCCAGCAGGAGGACATCAACCGGATTGTTCTGTACCAGACTGACAACAGCATGACCCCCTGGACTCAGCGCTGCATCCGCCAGGCGGACTGCATCCTCATCGTCGGCCTGGGGGACCAGGAACCTTCATTAGGAGAGGTGTGTGTGTGTGTGTGTTGGAAAAGAAAGGGAACGTTTACTATCTCTCATTTCCAACTCTCATATTCTCTTCGTCTCCAGTTGGAACAGATGCTGGAGAACACAGCGGTTCGGGCTCTGAAGCAGCTGATCCTTCTCCACAAAGAGGATGGTCCAGGACCTTCTAGAACTGTGGAGTGGCTCAACATGCGTAGCTGGTGCTCCGGGCATCTTCACCTCAAGTGTCCCCGCAGGGTCTTCTCTAGACGCAGCCCCAGCAAACTGGTACGAAGTTTACTAATCTCACTATATTGCATTTAAAATATCATTTAAAGTTCCGTTAGTATAGGTCAGGGGTCATTAATTAGGTAAAACACAACCAGTGAAGGTCCAAGAACATTTCTCACAGCATTTACAAAAACAGGAAATAATGCAGGTGTTAAATGAATTTATTTTATTATATTTTTCTTTTATTCTTGTTAGTGTTTTTACAGCAAAGTTGGTGGGTCGGGGCATTTAACCTTCATTGTAGCTTGATGCATATAACATAATCATAAGCATAATCTATAATAGATTAAATATCTAATAGCTGATAAAGCAGCTTCCACATAGATGCCCAAGTATTTACAGTAGGAAACCTGTATTTGGACTCGTATAATCAGTTTTATATGTCAAGTGTGGAGAGTAGAGGTGACCAACAATGGTTGAAAGTTGAATATCTCTGATAATCTTCAATTATCTGTGCTTTATTTGTAAGAAATTAAAGGTTCCACTGCACGGTGGAGCAGGGGTTAGTGCTGTTGCCTCACAACAAGAAGGTCTCAGGTTCAAGACCTCCTTGGTCCTGGGTCTGGGACCTTTCTGTGTGGAGGTTCATGTTCTCCCTGTGTCTGGTGGGTTTTCACCAGGTTCTCCAGCTTCCTCCCACAGTCCAAACACATGCTGAGGTTAATTGGAGACTCTAAATTGCCTGTAGGTGTGAGTGTGTGAGTGAATGGTGTGTGTGCCCCACGATTGGCTGGAGACCATCTGGGGTGTATCCCTGCCTCTCGCTGTAACGCGCTGGGATTGGCTCCAGCAGACCATGTGACCCTAATGAAGAATAAGCAGGTATAGAAAATGACTGACTGACTAAAGGTTCCACTGAATCAGATGAGGATTAACCTCCATTTCTTTGCTCTGGCTGAATTGTGTTGATTTCAAAAGTAGAAACTAGCTGTAGTTTTAGGATCCTCTGATGTTTTACTGTTTTTTTCTCATGTGTATTTTCTGTGTGTGCAGAGAGATGTGTATGAAAAGGTGTTTGAGAAAACCGCAGACAGACACAGTGATTTCTCTCGGCTGGCCCGAGTCCTGACAGGAAACAGCATCGCCCTGGTGCTGGGAGGAGGAGGAGCCAGGTGAGATCTCAGCTCTGATCAGCTGTTCAACCATGTACAGAACATGTGTGTCTCACAGTCATTAGTTTTGAAACAGTACTGACCTAAATGCACGTTCAGGCTAAGTTCATGAGGGTTTCAGGGTGTCCTTTTCATAAGGGTATTACCCACAATTCTGCGAAGCAAAAGTAAAAACCCACAGAACTACAATAAAGGAACTGATATAAACCTGACTTGACGTTTAAATTCATAGCCCAAAGCATGACAGAGGAAACAAATGCAGCTGTGTTTGGAACAAAAAAGAATAAATTCATTAACATATAAGAAAAATAGAATAGAGTTAAAGACACGTTTAAACAAGTACATTGGAATTCATTTGTAGCTAAAAAATAACTTAAAAACCTTAGAAAAACACAAAGAGACATATATGTAGGTGCAGGAGTTGCCATTTTACAGAAATTTAGACAATTATATTACAAAAGAGTTGCACAATTATAAATAAGCACTAAGGAAATAAGACAAAATAAATAAAACAGAAATATGTGAATATAATAGAACACTCAGATGTCAAATGTAAATGTGCAATATACCCTAACATATTCTTTTTTTTACATATTTTTATATGTAACTAATACTTAAATAAAACGATTAGAGTTTCTTGTCCAGATTTTAACCTTAAATCTTAGATTTAAAAGCTGAAATGTGGCTGATGGCGCCTCCTGTGTTGACGTGAGTTCAACATGATCAGCTGTTAGTTGTCATGGTAACATGAACGTTTATAAATGCTGTCCCATTGCACTCAGGGCTGAGTTTGGAACTAAGACTTTAAAACCCAGACACTGTTTTCTGAATCCATCTTGGGCCCCGTTCTTACAAGATAAAATTCAGAATATTATTTGTTGAATGCCAGTGAAGTCAGACCATTACCCTGCTGGTGTTTCCCTCCTGCAGAGGCTGCTCTCATGTGGGTGTGATCAAAGCGATGGAGGAAGCAGGGATTCCTATCGACATAGTGGGCGGCACCTCCATCGGCTCCTTCATCGGTGCCCTGTACGCCGAGGAGAGGAGCGCCGTCAGAACCAAGCAGAGAGCCAGGGAGTGGTCAAAGGTGCCGTAAACATTTCTTTAATATCGAGTCAATACGAATTATTTACTTTCTTCATAATTAGGGTTGCAGAGGGGTGGGAAGTTTCCACTGAGTTTCCATAAACGTTCCATGGGAAGTTAACATTTATATTTATCTGACTGTGATAGATCCGTTTTCCCTGGAGTTTCAACTCTTTGCTGCTGAATGTTTTGAGCCTTTAGGGAAATTTTGGGCCTTTTTCAAAATGCTGCTGCATTTTTTTTTTACAATATATATAAACAAAGACTGTAAGAAATGCTTCCAATGCAGTGACATGAAATACAGCTTACACTCACTAGCTGTTTTTATTTGATATTTGCCAGTTAAACATTAATCCCATTATAGATCAAATATATTTACCCCATATTATTAAATCTTACATTATATATTCTACAGCATATGTGTCCAATCCAAGGCCCGGGGGCCAAATCTGGGCCGCCTCCTCATTTTCTTTGGCCCCTCAAGAACTTTTGTGATTTATTGAGAGATAGAAAATACATGTTTGAAGTTAGCGGAGACACGCTGGTCACGTTGTCTTTCTACGATTTCATTAACTCTAAAATCTTTTCTCAGGTTGTTTAAAAACAGGAAAGTTTCTGTTTTTCCTTATTTTCCTTTGTTGAAGTACATCTGTCATTACTTTCTGCTACTTTCTATTCTTTAATATTTAGCATAGCAACACTAAACCAGAGATTAATTAAATAAATCAATAGTTAATAGTGGTTATCAGCATATTCTGGTATGAGTCTCTAGATATCTGTGATGGTTTTAATGTTTAATAATTAGACGCTAACAACAATACAACATTATTTCTGCTGCAGCTGATTCTGTTAAACTTAGCAAATTGTCACCAGCACTATTATGAGTGGAGAGGCAATTATCTAATATAATAACATATATAATAATACATAGAAACATATATATGATCTTTATAATTGGCCGTTTGAGGGAAACCAGATCACTGGTGTAGCCTGGGAAGAAACTGAGTTTGACTCCTTTTGGTCTAGAGACTTGAATGATTAAATAAATATATACATGTCAGGGTTAAAAATCATAATAATCTAAATAAATGACGTCTTTCTCTGAGGGTTTGTCTTCTCCATGTTCTCAGGAGGAAGGAGCAGGAAGTTGATGACGTCATGTGACAGGAAACAACCGGAAACTTAAATTATTTCCCAAAAAACGTTTGTCTACTATCAATACGATTATTTAATAATTAGACGCTAACGACAATAGAACATTATTTCTGCAGCAGCAGATTTTTTAATTCTGTCACCAGCACTATTATGAGTGGAGAGGCAATTATCTAATATAATAATAATATAATAAGTAAATATACTACATTATATTTCCCAAACTATATTTAATTCTGGATATATTCCCATTTATTCCCATTAAAAGTTTCCGAAACAAAACCCTTATGACAAAGTTTCAAACAGGTTCTTGCTGGAGAATAGGCACATTTTTCGGATTTTTCTACTCTTTCTTGTTTAATAGGCGATGAACTCGGTGTTTAAAACAGTCCTGGACCTCACCTATCCCATCACCTCCATGTTCTCTGGCTCCGCCTTCAACACCAGCATCTACAAAGTGTTTCAGGACAAACAAGCTGAGGTAAGCTATCGCTGCACACATTCATCTTCTCCTAAAGAGCTGATTTACTCTCCAATAAAAGTCATTTATTGCAGAAATGAATCAGAGGATTCCACAGAGATATAACCCTGTCTCCCCAGGACCTGTGGCTTCCTTACTTCAACGTCACCACTGATATCACAGCCTCAGCCATGCGGGTTCATCAGGATGGTGAGTGACAGCTGAAGTGACTGCAGGACCCTCACTATCCTCTTATTATTATAATAGAAGTTTTAGACGAACACACACACACACACACACACACATAGCATGAATACTTAATTGCTAAACTAGTTTTTTAATGCATTTTAACACAACTCAATCCAATAATACTTTCTTGAATGACAGAGAACTAACGTGTTTTAAGGTAATTAATCAGTTGCAGAAGTGAAACTCCTCAGCCACTAAAGTGGATATATCTGCACTTTGTTCCACTTCAGACGCTGTAATATTTTATTTCACAACACATGTATGAATATCGTATTAGGAGACACGTCTTAAGGTGCCTTTAGCTTTAAAAATGTAACTGGAGTATGCATCTGATGGATGAGGCTGCATGTTTATTGGATTTATAATTTAAGGTGGAATACTCCAAACTAAACTGAAATTGGTGTGTTCTCAAATTGACACCTGCTGGAATACCTTATAGGGTCCTGTTTTATAATGTATTAGAAGTAGTAAAATATCTCTGTCATAGATAAAATAAAGGGGAACATCGCATTTCCATTTTCACTCAGCAATTAAAAAATCCAAAACCGATAACTGTGACTATTATTCTAACACAATAAACTACAGAAAAGTGTTTTTTTCATAGTTAAATTTCAGGCTCAGGTTGTAAATATGAAATGTAAAAATGGGGCAAATGCCTGAATTAGATTTAAATATTTAATTTAATTTCTGGTCCGTGTTAGGGACCGTCTACAAATTTTCAAAGTTTCAGTGTGAATTGATGGATGAAAAATGTTCACCCACAATAAATAAAATGAGTTTTCTCTACTCTGTTCGCTGTAGTTCATCATATTCACAATAACCTAATTACTACAAGTGAGGTTTTAGTGAAAAATAATATTTATTTTTATTTAGCACATTTCCAGGTTGCATCCCCAGTTTTTCTTTTAATCTGAGCCTAAAATTATTTTTTTTTGTGTTAGAATAATAAAAAAAAACAGTCGTTTTTTTACATTTTTGATTTCCGATTGCTTATTGAAAACGGAACAATTGATGCACGGATTAATTCAGATGACAGATGAAGATGATCAACTCTTTAGCTGCTGCCGTTCCTGCAGCAACAAGCCAGTTTCATTCCAGTTTGGAGTAAACTCACACAGATATTTCACTGAAAATAGAAGAAAATGCTGTGTAGGTGTTTCTGTGCTTGTGCCTGTATTTGCTGATATAATACGGTAAATGTGTTCCGTTTTGACCTGCATAAAAATGCATCATCACTAACATTAGCTGAAGTAGATGCCTGAGATAACGCTCCCCCCTCCCCCACCCTCCACCCCTCAAATCCAGTCTGCCGTTTTCTATTCCGTGTAAAATCAGTGCATCGCTGCCTTGAAATCCACATTTTGTGCTGCTCATTTTAAAGCAGTGTTTGGAATAATTTAAAAAAGCAGGCAGAGTGCTGGATTTAAGGGGTTTGTGGGTTTGCAGGGTGAATGTTTATGTTTGCATCTTGGCTTGTGTAAAAACTGCTGGAGCGAAGCCTTTTCCTTTCTCTGTCTCATCATCTACCTCTTTTACTTTCATGTGTTTTTTTATTTTTTCCTCATCTTTCTGTTTCGCTCTCTTTATTTTCCTTCCATTTTAATACCTTCTCATATGCTGAATTGATCAAGCTGAATTCTCTGTTTCCATCACATTTCAGTTCATTGTAAAACTCCAGATGGTGCCTTAGATAAAAGCCTTCGATCTGGTCTTTCTGCACATAGAGAGACATCACAGAGCTGCCCATCTATAGGTTATGCAGTAGATAAAATAACCTGTGTAGTCGCTGACCCTCCAAAAACAACCACTTACCCCCTTCTCCCTATGTCCATGTCAACATGTAGGATCCAGAACACTCCACCCTGCCTCTCTACTCCCTGCTCACTCCTTTAATCACATCCCATGTTGCTGCCTTCACTCATTCACTTCCATTCTGTGCTTTCTGTAGTTTTACTCGTGCGTCTTTGTCAAACATGGCTAACGTGGTGCTACTCTGAGTCCTACTGGCAAATCACTGACAAGGAAAGCCTTTTCCTGCACTGTCGTTTATTGTTGTATAGGTGCACACACACAGTGTCATCACATCTTTTAGTTGGAATCCAGTGAGAAGCAAATGAAACAGCAGCTCTTGTCCAGTTTCCTCCTCGTTCTTCAGTTTGGAGGCTTTAGTTCTTCTTCTCCTCAGCTTCTCTCTCTTCTTTCTCTCTGCGCTCGTCTTCCTCTCACCTGCTTTTTGAACCAGACATCTAACAATGCTAATACTATTTTTTTTAATAATATGCCTAATGAATACAAGTCTAAATAACAAAGCTTATTATACACTACTCACAATAGGTTAAGGATATTGTTATTTTACTTTTTTAGTAAAAGTTCCCTTTGATATTGCTAATAATAAATGAGAAGAAGATTTTTTAACCTCAAAAATGTATGAAATCCACTGAGTCTTCCTCTTCTTGTGCCTAGTGTGGGATAGTGAATATGTTTTCATTTATATCACTGACTGGTCGTGATGTGCCACGAAAAAAATGTGCATTTGAACAATGGGCTGATTAGCCTTGAACAGCTTAGTGTGATCGGAGTTAGAGTCGTCCTAGATTCTACTTTTGACATAAAATTGGCCCTTTTTTGTTGAAATTGTAGGCCGAGGTAATTTTGTTGAGATTGTGTTCCCCTTCCTCTGGCAGCTTCTTGCATTCTTTTCTCTGTGTTGCTGGCATCTCTCTCTCTCTCTACTTTCTCTTTTTTTCAGCATTCCTCTCTCTCTCTTTCTCTTTCTCTTAGTCCTTCTCGCTATATTTTTTTCCATCTGTGACGTGGAGTCCAGCCCATATTTGATGTGTTCCTCCTTCTCCATCTCGATCTCCCGGCAGGTTGCGTGTGGCGCTATGTTAGAGCCAGCGCCTCCTACACCCCCTATTTACCTCCCCTCTGCGACCCCAAGGATGGCCACTTGCTTGTGGATGGTTGCTATGTTAACAATGTCCCAGGTCAGATTTTTAAATGCCCGCTCACCAAAACCACCTCCCTCCATCCCCAAGTCGACACCAAGTCGCTCGACTCCCCCTTCCTCCTCCTCCTCCTCCTCCTCCTCCTCCTCCTCCTCCTCCTCCTCCTCCTCCTTCTCTACCTCCCGGTTCTCACTTGTAACTAACCCACCATGACCAGAACATTGGGAGACCATGGTTTGGAAGGAAAGACTAAATCAATCTTTTTGGATTTATCCCAATCGGTTTATTACTCAATAGCACATCTCGTTCCCCTTCGATTTCTCAACCTTTTCCATTCACACACACACACTTTTCCCCCAGTTTGCTTGGCGCCACCTCTGAATATGACCTCTGACCTTCACTGTCTTCTCAGATTCGAGGTTTACTCATGCATGTCTGAACATCTAGGGGTCACACAGAGATGCATGATGGTTCTGGCTTTTGCTGAAAAAAAAAATCTCTAATCCAGGGGTGGGCAATCCTGTGGGTGCAGGTTTTAGTTCCAATCAAGAAGTGTAACTCCTGATTCTGTTATTAAAGGTCCTTAGCAAGGGCTGCAGTTGGAACTAAAACCCACACCGGTCCTTCTGGACCAGGATTGTCCATCCCTGCTCTAATCCTTCATGGATTCAGCTTGTATACATTGACGTCTTCATGCACCACTTTTCTTGCTTTTTTCCCCACATATTTTTTTCAACAAAGGTGCAGTCACTCACCTGCAGGAAGTCGTGCGAGGCTCGTGTGAATCAGACGTGTCAGTTTGTCTTTAGCCGCCATTCGAGCGTAGCGAAGCTGGTAGTGAATGTGAGACTTTGCAGTTACTCACTGGTTATTCTGCAGCTCTGTGCAGTGTCAGCATCACATCTGTCGTTGTGGATCTTTGTGCGTTTTTCCGTGCTGTCCGTCCTGTGGATTGAACCGCAGCCCGCTCGTGTTTCTCGGGAAATCGCTTCATTTCAGCCATCTTCACCAACAGGAACACGTTTGGTTTCTCCCCCCCACGCTGCACCTGTCTTCTACCCTGGCTTTGCTTGCTTCTGTGTGCATGGACACAGTGAGCCAATCTATATATTTCTCATAAATATATATCGATGGCATGTTACCTTTTTTTATTATTTCTTTCAAAATGGTGTTCTGGATCCTGCTGTTGCCCCTGTACGAACTGAAAAAAAGACCATTTTAGTTATAATAAGAGATGATTTCCCTGTGATGAAAGGTAGTTGTATATTTCCCTGAAAGTCGTATGCTAGTGAACCCGTTCTCCTCACAGACTTCACATATTCTCCATGCACAGTTGCACCCCTCCCTTTTCTCTGTGGTGCTCCTTATCCTTCCAACCCATGCAGCACCCGGCCTGCCCCCTGCTGGCGGTGAGCTGCATTAACAGCAGCGGGCAGGCTGTCTGCTTCCTGCCATGTTCACGGTGACACATCTCCAAACTCGTCAGCACCATCTTCTCCCTCTCTGGCATGTTGGCGACAACAAAACCCGACTTAAATTTAACGTACCTGTGAATTTGGCGCTAAAACCTCTGTATGACAACATGCGACAAATAGAATGAGCCTGATGGGACATAGTTTGGAGATTCAAGCGGCTTTGGCACTCTGTGATGTTTGCCATTTCCTTTTTTACCTTCCGCACAAGTCAGCCAGTGTCTCTGTGCAAGGTAATGAGGTTTGCAGTGGTGTACAACAGAGTCTAAAGGTGGGCAGCACCGCCGCCCCGGCCTGGGCAGAGATCAGCTGATCCCCGCCGGGCGTCGGGGCCGCGGTCTGCGTCGACACTAACCTGAAACGTATAGCGAACGTTATTGAGATGTTATCCCCTTCCCCCCTTCCTCCTTCCTCCTTCCTCCTCCTCCTCCTCCCTACTTCCGTTCCTGGTGTGCCAGGCTCTCTGTGGCGCTATGTACGTGCGAGCATGACCCTCTCGGGGTACCTGCCGCCTCTCTGCGACCCCAAAGACGGAAACTTGCTCATGGACGGTGGCTACATCAACAACCTGCCAGGCAAGTAGAGGCGGTGTCCCTCCACGGTGTCCGATCAACTCCTCATCGCCAGAGGAGGGAGGGAAGAGGAGCAGGAGGGACGATTAATAAGATGGGGAGGGAGGAGGGTTTATATTAGAAAGGTTAATATGAAGGGTAAGTATGCAGCTGAGCTGGGTTTAATGCTGGTGGAGGGAAGAAAATCAGGATAGAAGTTACTGCACCTGGTGCAAGATTCTAAATAATCAGCTTATTTTAGTTGGGGAAAGAAATCATATATCAATTTTCATATTAAACTCTAAATATTTATATTTGTTTTAGTTGAGAGGGGATAAGCATTTACATTTAAACATTTAAAACTGAAATAAACTAAATATTCAGGGTTTTTATTAGTTGGGGGGAATCAGCATTTACATTTGAAAAGGTTAAACTGAATTTAATGTTTAATTTTCATATTAAACTCTAAATATTGTTTGTTTTTAGTTGAGGGGGAATCAGCATTTACTGCCTCTTTAATTGTCATATTAAAAACTAAATAAAACTGAAATAAACTAAATATTCAGGGTTTTTATTAGTTGTGGGGGGGATAAGCATTTAGATTTGAAAACATTAAAGTGACTCTTTCATTTTCATATTAAACCAAATACAAATAAAACTAAATTAAACTAAATAAACTAAATATTCAGGTTTTTTAAGCATTTACATTAATCACATTTATTTTCATATTAAACTAAATACTAAACCAAACTAAAATAAAACTAAATATTAAGATTCTTTTTATTTGGGGGGAATAAACATTTACATTTCAACATTTGAAGTGAATCTAACGTTTTTCTTACATATTAAACCATAAATATTCTATTTTTAGTTGGGGGAAAATAAGCATTTATATTTGATAATTTAAAAGTGAATTTAATGTTTAATTTTCATATTAAACTCTAAATATTGTTTTTATTTGAGGGGGAATCAGCATTTACTGCCTCTTTCATTTTCATATTAAACACTAAATAAAACTAAAATAAACTAAATATTCAGGTTTTTAGTTGTGGGGCATAAGCATTTACATTTATATTTAATTTTCATATTAAACTAAATACTAAAACTAAAATTAAACTAAAATTAATTAGATATTCTTTTAGTTTGGGGTAATAAGCATTTAATATGAACATTTTAAAGTGAATCTTTCATTTGCACATTAAACTAAATACTAATTAAAATGAAATAAAAGTAAAATAAACTAAATATTCAGTTTTTTTAGTTGAGGAGGGACTAAACATTTACATTTGATCATTTTAAACTGAATCTAATATTTCACTTTTCTATATAAACACATAGAGGTTTTACAACCTGGTGTCAGAACTGTGTATATTAGTATATTAGTATAGTAGTATATAATATATAGTATATAATATTTGACAAACTGATCACTGAGTAAAACCCAACTTTAGGGTTTTAAACGTTTCTGAGATTAAAAACCAAGGATTTCTTGTCCGTCTTTGACTGACGAGGCATCGTTCTGCTCTGGAATCTTGTTCCCCTCGAGTTGAAATGAACATTTTTTATTCAATAATTGAAATGATTTTATCTTCAAAATTCCCGTCGTCCCGATTAATAAATGTGAGGAGTTCTGCTGTGAACCATTGATTAATATCTGGACATATCCTAATCAATAATGTGGTAATGATTCCAACAGCTGGGATAAAATAATCCAAACCAGCATTTGCTTCATTTCAACCAGAGGAAAGATGAGTGTTGGTTTGTTTTAGTCTGCGGCCCATCAGATACGCTGACCTGAAAATGAACAAATTTAGATTATTCCAGTAACGATCAGAGTTCAACTCCTCTGAGTTTCTGACGGTTCGCAGATGAAAACTCTCCGTGTGTGTCTACGTCTCCGTTCTGATCAAACACAGCCACATTTCACAGAGCTCTGTTCCGTATGGGAACTCATTATCTCCCATGCAATACTCCTTTCTGAGGTTTTTGTGAAATGTGGTGCTTTCCGGGTCCAAACATCGATCCAGCCAAACAGAGCCTTGTAAAATCAACATCCTTTATTTCGGAAATTTTATTAGTCTGCCCTTTTTCTTTTTTTTTTGTGCTCAATCAGCTGCATTTATAGATGTTCTTGGCTCTGTGGATCTGTGCTTTGGGCTTCTGGGACGTCTTCCTGTTTCTGTGTTTGAAAAGGCTCGACACCACAAAAATGCTCTCAGTCCCAGGGCTCTTTTTAACACCAGCGAGTCAATGAGAAAGGTCACGACTCTGGGCCCCAAGTGCTTGTTGGCTAAGGAAATGTACTTTTTTTTTTCTTTTTCGGAAAAATTGCAGCGTTCGGTCACTAATTGGCCATAAATTCCCTGCAGTTTGTATGAGAATATAAAAAAAATAGACATTTTTATGGTGTGAGTCTCCTGAAATGAACGTAAATGATCCTGAGATATGCAGAGTAACAGGAATTATTGTCTCATCATCTCTGCTGCTGGATTTTGTCTCGCTGTGTGTGTGTGTGTGTGTGGTGTGTGTGTGTGTGTGTGTGTGCGCGTGTCGTACGCCCCACAGCGGACATAGCGAGGAACATGGGTGCCAGAACAGTCATCGCCATTGACGTGGGGAGCCAGGATGAGACCGACCTCTGTAACTATGGCGACTGCCTGTCTGGATGGTGGTTGCTGTGGAAACGAATCAATCCCTGGGCAGAGAAAGTAAAGGTACATCAGGCTCTGAAAGCATTAACAACATATGGAATAATGGTTCTCAAAGTGGGGTCCAGGGACCCTCAGGGGTCCTTAAGGGGGTTTCACTAGAATTCCATCCATAAGTAACAAAATATATTATATTATTAGTGTATTATCTTCCCTTTGCACATGAATTTATTTAAATTGTATTGATTATATTTCACATTGAGGTACCTTTCAAAAGTTTTCCATGAAAAGTCCCACTTTTATGAGTTGTATAATCAATATAAAATATAGTAAAGACATTGACAAGGTTAGAAATAATGATTTGTATATTAAATAGTATTTTTTTTTCTTCAAACTTCAGTTTTCTATCTTCTCTAAGCAGCTAAACTGTTTCCAGCTGTGCTAACATGTTAGCATCAAGGGTTTTAACCTTCTGATCAATGATCAAACACATTGATCCATTAGAACACTGGAGTGATAGTTGCTGGAAATATATGTAGATATTGATGCAGCAACAACCAGACATTAGCAGCTACAATAGTCATTTACCACATTAATGATGTATAGAGTGGATTTATCATTAGTTTAAAGTTATATGCATTGAAATAAACTGTGATTTTCTTTTAAAAATAAGGAAATTTCTAAATGACCCCAAACTTTTGAACAGTAGTGTAAAAGCTGACTAAATAACATGGGACAAATACATTTATTTTATGAATTAATTTAATAAATGGTATATTTATTCATGTATTGAGACATTTATTTATTTCCTTTGATTATGGGAGTCCACTTTTTAGCCTTAAAGCATAATACTTATATCAGATGTGGTGTAGTTTTTGTGGCTTCTGTATGTGATATGGTGATAAATTCTCCACCTCCACATCTAAACCTGATTCTCTCGCCTCCGACTCCATCACCAGGTCCCAGACATGGCAGAGATCCAGTCCCGACTGGCCTACGTGTCGTGTGTGCGGCAGCTGGAGGTGGTGAAGAAGAGCGCCTACTGCGAGTACATCAGACCCCCCATAGACCGCTTCAAGACCATGGACTTCGGCAAGTTTGACGAGATCTATGTGAGTCACTTCATGAATATTTCTCATGGTTATTCATCCAGGAATCGTTAGGATTAAGTCTATCACCACCAGGTAAATGTCTGTTTCACAGCGTTTTTACTCTCCGGATGTTATCGGACTGAATGGATCAAGTTGTGATCAAGTAAATTCACAAGGATTATTATTATCTGCTGTTTGTTAAAGCTTCTTTTTATTAGATTTTATAATGATTAATCCTTCTCGTTACACCGACCAACAAACACCAATATGTTCATGTAACACACCAAAATGTTGACAAGAAACTCAGCTACAAGTTTATATCAACCATTATTAGATTATTTAAACATAATTGCAACCACAAGCAATAATATGAGCATATAGAGAAAACATAAATGGGCTCACACTCTGATCTACAGAGGTACCAAGCTTGTCTCTATAAGACGAACTCTCACTCCTCAGTATTTTATGAACTGCCAAAAAACCTTTTTATTTTTACTGATGCAACGATAAATTATGTCTTAGCGATGCTATTTTTTGATAAAACCGCTGCAATCTGCTGCTTCTAAACCTTCTTCATCATTGTGAAGTTATTTTTATTCATTCCATCTGTTTATGAAGTCAGAGACCAGATTATTTACAGAGTGAAGTTGCTCTGTATCACCTATCTGTGTAAAACACACCCTGACTGTCACTATGATGCGTGATTCGTCAAATTAGATCACATGACTCGATTCTATTGGCTCTGACGCTTCCATAGAGCTGTCAATCATCCAAAATGACCAATAGGATCTCACACACACACGCAGCTCAACACATGTGCCCATATATTATTGTACTTTTAGATAATTATTATTTAACAAATGATATAGTATATATACCTGAACTAAAACATCTATAAAATCAGTCTGGTTCACATTATAAGGCTGAACATTTGTCCAATTATACTTATAAGACTTTATTTTATTGATCCATAGATGAATTATGCTACTAACACATGATTTTCAGGTGATTTTCAACCTAAATAGATGCTTTTTTTTTGGGCGGAGCTAATTTTTTTTCACTTTTTTGCTTTATTCTAACTGGATGTACTTCAACACTGTACATTTTAATTTGATTCTGTCACTTCTACAACTATCCCACAGGTGTTAGCTTTATTTAAACCCAAGATCATTCAGTAAACACCTGTAGTTGTGGAGATATACTGCATTAAGCCTGGGCATGTCATTTTAGAGCGGTAGATGATAAATAGACCTATGAGGGAACAGGTTAAGGACAGATTGTAATAAATATTCTGGAGTAAATATATTACGACAGCCGATGATGTGTCTACAGTGTTTTTGTAATTCCTCTCACTGCCAGAAAGGGGCAGACAAAAGATTTAATATAGTGACTCATCTTTTAAAGTGAGTCTGATTCTGCAGTTGTAGAATCAAACGTGGCAGTCTGTCTAATATTCTGCATTTTTAGTAACTGTGACGCCCTTTAAAACTGCTGTATTTGCCTTTGACCTCTATTTAGATGCAGCAAACCTATGAGAGTACAGTCAAAATCGCCTCTCTTTCATACTCAGCATGCTGTTCAGGGTGTTTTTTGTATTTTAAAAGACGAATTAAAGCAGTAGAGCTAAAGTTTTTTGCAGAGGAACCCTCTCCAAATAATTTGGCTGAACTTCTCTTCTCGCTCTCCAACACTTTAAAATATCTGCACATTGCTCAAAGAAGAAGAAGAAGATAAATAAATGACTCAATACATAAATAAATATACTAGTAAATGTCTGTTTATTAAATTAATTCATAAAATAAATGTATCTGTGTATTATTTTCCTCATTCATTTGATTTTCCATGTTATTTATTCAGTTTTTACTACTGTTCATTTAGAAATGTCCTTATTTTTGAAAGAAAATCACTGTTTATTGATATTGTTTATTATATTAATGAATATAACATTAAACTAATGATAAATCCACTCTATACATCACTAATGTGGTAAATAACTATTGTAGCTGCTAATATCTGGTTGTTGCTGCATCAATATCTACATATATTTCCAGCAACTATCACTCCAGTGTTCTAATGGATCAATGTGTTTGATCATTGATCAGAAGGTTAAAACCCTTGATGCTAACATGTTAGCATGTTAGCTGGAAACAGTTTAGCTGCTTAGAGAAGATAGAAAACAAATACAAATCATTATTTATAACTTGTTGATTATATTTTCTATTCATTTTACAACTGATGGTGGTTAAATTAGTGGGACTTTTCATGTAAAACTTTTGAAAAGTAGTGTATTTGTTCATTCCCATCATTTATTTTTACCTCAATATGAATTATAATCAATACATCAGTATAGAAATTTAATTTAAATAATGTGCAAAGGGAAGATAATACACAAATACTAGGAAATAAACATCCTTTACTTTTGAACAGTGCAGGTTTTTTGGTTGCATTACATTCTACTCACACTCCACTAAAGGCTGAATGTGGCCTGTTTTTAAATATTCATCCGTTTATATTGAGTTACTGAATATTCAGAGCATCCTCAGTAATTTCCTTCCTATTTCAGGATGTGGGCTTCCAACACGGGAAGTTGTTGTTCACCGGCTGGGCCCGAGGAGACATCATCAAGAACATGCTGAAGGATCATCGCTCGGCCGACTACAACAACAGCAAGAGAACCGACGTGAGGCTGATGATTGATTAGAACCACCTCCGTGTTTTCTGTTCAAAGCATCGTTCTTCATTATTTAATATATTTAATAATATTTAATTATTCGTTGTCTCTCAGTCGTGCACGTGTCCAGGAGCTGACTTCACGGATCTGGCAGAAATCGTGTCGAGGATAGAACCGGTCCAGAGCTACGTAGAATCTACTGCAGATGGTGAGCATCACTTCCTGTTACCATGGTTACTAATTGATGCATTAGATCATAGGAATTTAACTCTATGATTAATATCTGGGTCTAAATGAGCCTTTTAATGTTTGAAGATCTCACTCACACACTTATACACACTCACAGGGACATACACACACTCACACAGAGACACACACTTACACACTCACACACTCACAGAGACACACACACTTATACACACTCACACACACACACTTATACACACTCACAGGGACATACACACACTCACACAGAGACACACACTTACACACTCACACACTTACAGACACACACACTCACAGAGACATACACACACTCACAGAGACACACACACTCACAGAGACACACACACTTACACACACACTCACAGAGAGACACACTCACAGACACACACTCACACACTTACACACACTCACACAGACACACACTCACAGAGACATACACACACTTACACACACTCACACAAACACACACACTCACAGAGACACACACACTTACACACTGTGAGAAGGTGATCACCCCCCCCTTCTCACGGCTCATTAGGGCGGAGCCACAGCTTCCGCGTCGCTCAGGAGTCAAAGAGAGACTGGACTTTTGTACACACACACACTCACCACACGCTTGGTTGAAGTAGTTTAAGTTTATTTTCAAATATATATATATGTGTGAAGTGTTTGGTGACATGGTAGGGGGCGGGATGCAGACACCGGGATCGCGGCGTGCCACGTCACCCGTTCACCTTACTGACAACATTCTCCACTCACCGTATTTAGTTTTCACTCCACCCTTCCATCTCGGCGTCCAGTGCAGTACCCACTGCTCGTCTTGCTTTCGCTCTGTTTACTTTTAAGCCTCTGGTTTGTCATACATTCACATACAATCACACACACATCTGCCTCCATTCATACTCACTCACCTGCACTCACCTCCCGGTCCGACTCTGCTGCTCCTGTGCGGAAGCGCGCGCCGCTGCAGGGGCAGTATTTATCGAGTGGGACGCTAGGGGGTGCACTTCGCTGTGCACGGGGGTGGTTTTGATTTCTTGTTTATTGTATATATAGGTATGTGTGGGGTAAACTTTGAGTGTGATGGTGTTATGTGGTGTGTTTTGATATTGTAATTATTATTATTATTATTTTTTACTATTTGGTTAAGTTTTGTTCGATTATGAGGGTGCAAGCAACCATTGGGATATTGGTTTTCCCCCCACTAATGGTTGGGTCCAATTAAGCCTGTTTAAGGCAAATGTATATAAGGAATGTTGTTTGGCATTAACAGGGGGTTTTTTTGTCCAACCTGCTGAGAGGTGGATTAAAGTGTTGGTGTGTGAGCGTTTTCCGTTTTTCCACGTGTACGACTATTAATAAATAGCCTTTTTTTTTGGCAAAATTGAGCTCGGCTGCCTCCTGACTTCACTTCGTCTGGTTGCCCTGATCCCTTTTGTTGGGAGGCCACGCCGGTCGCCCACACACACACACTCACAGACACACACTCACAGAGACACACACACACTTACACACACACTCACAGACACACACTCACAGACACACACTCACAGAGACACACACACTTACACACACTCACACAGACACACACTCACAGAGACACTCAAATTTACACACACACTTGCACAGACACACACACTTACACACTCACACACTTATACACACTCACACAGACACACACACACACACTTGCACAAACACACACAAGTTTACACACACTCAAAGATACACACACACTTATATATATATATATATATATATATATATATATATTTATTTATTTATCTTCCTAAATATTTTATCCTAATTAAACAGGTAAGGGATACTATTGCACTAAATGTTGATAGAATAGTTAGTAATTGAGTTATTAATGAAATATCAATGATTTTTTGGTTCTTTTGGATTAAACATGAACCAGGATTAATCTCAGTCCAGCAGCTACCATGACTCTATGGAGAAGGTCCAGACTAAATGTTAAACTCTCCCTTATAAGATGTACAGTTACCCTTCAGGACCACGTCTGATTTAATCAGTGTCATAAATACGAGGTCATGTGTTTTATTGGGCTACAGTAGACATGTCCCTGATGTTTTATGGATGCTATCTAAACCCAGAGGATCAGTCACATCAATTCTCTATAATGTCCCCTGTAAATCCTCCATTCAGCGGAGGAGTCGGACTGTCTGACGGAGTACGAGGAGGACGGGATGGACACAGTGAGAGAGGAGGAGGGGGAGGAAGAGGAGGAAGAGGCGGATGACCCTGAGGACCACTCCCCTGGAGAGTGGGGCCAGAACGGAGTCTTTCAGACTGTGAGCAAGCACCACAAATACAACATTAGCTGCCTCATCTTCATCCCATTGAAGCCTACTTTTATTTTATACTGATAATAAAATATCTAAATGTTACTCATATAGGTTTATTTTCTAATGACAATAATTTAAGTTTCCGGTTGTTTCCTGTCACATGACGTCATCAACTTCCTGCTCCTTCCTCCTGAGAACATGGAGAAGACAAACCCTCAGAGAAAGACGTCATTTATTTAGATTATTATGATTTTTAACCCTGACATGTATATATTTATTTAATCATTCAAGTCTCTAGACCAAAGGAGTCAAACTCAGTTTCTTCACAGGCTACATCAGTGATCTGGTTTCCCTCAAACGGCCAATTATAAAGATCATATATATGTATTATTATATATGTTATATTAGATAATTACCTCTCCACTCATAATAGTTCTGGTGACAATTTGAAGTTTTTTAAACAGAATTTAAAAATCAGCTGCAGCAGAAATAATGTTGTATTGTTGTTAGCGTCTAATTATTAACCATTAAAACCATCACAGATATGTAGAGACTCATACCAGAATCTGCTGATAACCACTATTAACTATTGATTTATTTCATGAATCTATGGTTTAGTGTTGCTATGCTAAATATTAAAGAATAGAAAGTAGCAGAAAGTAATGACAGATGTACTTCAACAAAGGAAAATAAGGAAAAACAGAAACTTTCCTGTTTTTAAACAACCTTCACCTATGATATAAATCATTTCATCATCAGCGTATTGATTTACATTTGTGATAAAACTATGAAAAGAAGCGTAACAGGAGCTCAACGAGTGAACTAAACAGCAATGTCTAAATCTAAATGTTTTAGAAAGTAATGACAGATGTACTTCAACAAAAGAAAATAAGGAAAAAACAGAAACTTTCCTGTTTTTAATCAACCTGAGAAAAGATGTTAACAAAGTCGTAGAAAGACAACGTGACCAGCGTCTCCGTTAACTTCAAACTTTATTCACTTTCAATAAATCACACGAGTCTGTGAAGCTGTTGATGAGCCACAGGAAATGAGGTGGCGGCCCAGATTTGGCCCCCGGACCGTGGGTTGGACATATATGCTCTGGACTAATCCCCCAACAAAGAATTTTGTTAATGGGATAAATAAGTTTTTGTTTATAACGGCCATTAAAATGCTGTTTTCTGCAAAGAAAATAGTACAAAATGGAAAAAATAGATGCCCAAAAAATAATAAAGATCTATTGAAGTGACTATGGGTGAATTTTCAAGAATTTAGTTTATTCAGTTTATTCATTTCATAATTAAAACATGACACAATATTCTTTTACTGTTTTTAAAGACGACTCCAACTTCAATCGAACCTAAATTTTCTCATTGATTTAATTAAAACTACTTGTCTAGTTTCACTGTGTGAGAATTAGAACAAACAATATACTTGTTTTTTTCTATTCTTACATTTTTGAACACAGCCACATCTAAATATTTATTATTATTAACAGTAATCTGCACAATTTAAACTGATGAAAAATACCTGCATGCTTTTTATTTCCTTTTCTTATTTTACATGGACATGACAAGTGGTTTCCCTTCAGATGTTTTTGTTTTATTTAACCTTTATTTAACCTGTCAGATCCTTGAGAACACAATGTTATCTACAAAGACTGAAAACAGACAAAGCCCCCGAGGCTGTAAAAAGAAATCTGGTTAAAAGTTTAAAAGGACAAACCGATAAAACAGAATATCCAACAAAACAAATATACAAGTTACACACAGGAATAAGGGGAACAAGAAGGGATCACTGCAAAATTAGTTCTGTTTTTCCTGATTTTCCTACTTCTAGGTCTGTGTTTAGGCAAAAGGAACATTTTAGTTTGAGTTAATAAAATACTGACAACATTTTCCAATAAAATATTATCGTTTAGAGCATTTATTTACTGAAAAATGGTCAAAATAACAAAAAGATCTCAAACAATGCAAAGACACACGATCAATTATTTTAATCCATGCATCTTTTCATGCTCTCCAGTCTTTACATTGTTCTTGGTGACTTTATTCTACTCCTGGTTCCTCTTTAAGCAGAATGAGGTGTTGGAATTCAACAGAAATGGCTGGAATACATGTAGAGATCAGAATAAAAATGCAGTTTTCACTTATTTTTTTATCCAGAGCCGTGTATATTTCAGGATAATTAACCCTCTATTGTTTAGCGTTGCCATGTGGCAACAATTATTCCAATATTACCAAAAAGCAGCAATAAACAAATCCATGTTTTAATGTTTAGTTGTAAAAATCAAGTCACATGATTTCAGGAAATGCTATACTAAGAGACCTTTATTACTAAAGTTGCATGGTTTAGTTGTATTTTAGGTGGAATCATGAATGTTTTTAACTCTGCAGGATGAGGAGAAATCCGTGAGGCAACGCCGGAAACTGGCCAGCGACTCCAACACATCAGAAGTGTCAGACTGCTGACAGCGGGCCGTGGAGGGTCAGGACGTGTTTCAACCACATCAAGGGCCAAATTCAGAGTCTGTTAATTGTGGAGGTGAAGGACTCGGACGTCACACTCAGCTCCAGTGACTTCTGAAACTTTAAAGTACTGTTTTTTTTGTTGTTTTGGAAAGAATCCACTGTTCATCCTTTAAACTGTGGAAGCTTCTTCTCTGAGTGGCTTCGCTCTCTTCATCTGTTTCATCCTGAAAAAACAAACGACTACTATATATACGTGACACCAGGAAAGTTTTACCCGACTTGGTGTTCCTCCTTCCTCCCTGCCTGCCAAATCCAAAACCTGCCAAAACCGAATGGGACTCCCCTCGCGACCGATACAAGAAAACACAGACGTCACTTTCTCAGTTTCAGATGTCCAGAACGAAGCCGTGTGCACGTCCCGTTAGTTTCTGAACCTCTACCCACGTCTCTAATGTGGGTTCAGCTTCTCTTATCACAGTCCATTCATTTCTCGTGTGTGAGACATATGTTGTTGTGTCTGTATGTTAGAACGACTGCACGGTACATACATGAAAAGACGTGTTCAAACAGTAGCAAGGCAGTGGAAGTTTAGTGTAGATGTGAAGTAGGGAGTCAAGTAGGGGAAGTTACAGGAGGAAAAGATGTTCACACCAACGTAGAGTTTATGTGGAATGAACGGAGCCGGGAAGGATCAGACGTGTGATCAATGATAAAAAAACGGAGGGTGAAGACGAGGAAAGAGACGGACAAGTGTTATTTTAATTTAATTTATTAAAAACTCACGCACAATAGAGTAGAGAGCTTGAATCGTTGTAGGTTAGAGCTGTGAAATGGAGACGAGGAATGAATGAACTGTGTTTTTTATTTTTATTTTTTAAATGATGCCAGATAAAGACGATGCCTTTTGGGGGGAAAAAAGAGAGAAACTCACATTATTCAACACACTCAGGGTTTCTGCATTTACAGAAACGGATACGAGTTAAGGAGAAGAAGCTAAGAGAGAATAAGGTTTTCAGGCTGTACAGTAATGTAAATCTTAAAAAAAAAACAACAAAAAGCAAAAAAAATTGTCAAAAAAATGAGATTTTGCTGTGAATGCTGCATAGAAACCCTGAGAAATCATAACGTTCAAACAGAAACTTGCATCATGTAACTAACACTTTAATTAATATGGACCTCTTGTAGAAACTGTAACAGGATTATATTATAATACACATTGTGGATATTCATATATGTATATGAGGTGGACATTTGTAAATTGATGCTTTGCTGCAAAACAAGGGAACCTACGTTTCAACAGAAAAAGGGTTTCTTCTCTTAAAATGTCTTTTTGTTCTCTGGATGGTTGCCAGATTCTGCTTTTTGTTCTTTATTTGTACATGTTAACGACTAGCTTTTTAAAAAGAACATGATTTTCTTTTTTTTTTAATTTTTAATTGGGGGGGGGAGTGTCTTATTTTAATTAACTTGCTTTAGCTGTTTTGCACTGAAATATTTGAGGTATTCCTTGCTCAGATGTTTGGTTTTTAATCGCCATCCACCCTGAGACACACCAAGGGACACTAAAGATAAAAAGATATCGTTTAATATGCATATTGAGAAATAAATATAATATGCATCATGTCATGTGGCGTTTGAGTTCTGTCATCTACTGTTTCAATGAGCTTCAATGTTTTAAAAGCACAAAAATGCATTGATTTGAAGATCTATGAGAATAATGGTCGCTCTATAGGTGGAAACCAGTCGATATTTGGTTTTGGATCAGCTGATGTTTGTTTTTCTACAGTATATCAACATGACCGGGAACAGAAACAACATAAGTTTAAATTCACATGCAGCGTTTTTGTGTTACAGCTACAAAAAGGGGAGAAAAAGAGCATTTTTGAACTATTAACACAGGAGGCAGGCAGAGTTAACTGCAAATATATGGAGCTAATAGTGGGTCAAGTATTTAGAACTTGGAAAAAGTAAAAATTGAAACTGTATTTTAAAGTTTTGATCCTGAATTCTGAGACTTACATTAACGTATTAGAAATAAAAACATGTGTCTCCAGTTAAATATAAATATGATTTACTCCAAAACAGTGAAAAACAATTGAATAACTTTAACATAGAACCAATAATCATCGTTTGATTTTAATATAAATGTTGAATAGAGTAGATTTTATTCTGGTTTCACATTCCTAAGAAAACAAATATCTTTCTAATTTTAACAACATGGCGATCTTATTCCCATTTCATGTATTTTATAGAAAAGGCTTTCATGTTTCCTGCACCAATATCCGTATCAACCTCCTCATCTAACTTTCAGCGTGTAAATGGATAATCATGTGTCAGCACCTTCAGCGTAGCATTAGGTTCCTCACACCTCCTGCATTTCATTCCTCTTTCTAAAAGGACACCCTGATACTATTTCTGCTGTCGTAGGACCGCTGGCAATGACAATCAATCCAGAGGAGGAAGAATCCGTCTAATACACCAACATAAAATAATTAAAATAAATAGAAAAATAAGAGCTGAAGTGAGGGAGATAAGGGGAAAACATCTTATGTAGGTACATTCCTACTCTGTTTGGCATCTTATCTTAATTATTTGATAAAATAAAGTAAAATCATTGATAA
The DNA here is from genome assembly GCA_030544235.1 of Lepturacanthus savala. Classification (NCBI taxonomy): domain Eukaryota; kingdom Metazoa; phylum Chordata; class Actinopteri; order Scombriformes; family Trichiuridae; genus Lepturacanthus; species Lepturacanthus savala. The sequence goes on along the minus strand of CM060466.1, from coordinate 1,849,718 downwards.
ATGTAAGTGGAAATGGTAATTATTTCATGCGTACTGTATAAAATATTAGAAATGACCCACTCCATGTCCTTTCCTCTATAGCCCTGAGTTTCTGTGTTTATTAATCCTTTAATCTTATTTTTCATATTGAGTTAAATTGCTAAAATAACTGGATTAATGTGATTTACTATATAGTAGTTACTAGTTATAGTTATATAGTTACTAGTTATAGTAGTTAGAATATAGTTATAGTTACTAGTTATAGTTATATAGTCACTAGTTATAGTATAGTAGTTAGTATATAGTTATAGTTACTAGTTATAGTATAGTAGTTAGAATATAGTTATAGTTACTAGTTATAGTATAGTAGTTAGAATATAGTTATAGTTACTAGTTATAGTTATATAGTCACTAGTTATAGTATAGTAGTTAGTATATAGTTATAGTTACTAGTTATAGTATAGTAGATAGTATATAGTTATAGTTACTAGTTATAGTAGATAGTATATAGTTATAGTTACTAGTTATAGTATAGTAGTTAGTATATAGTTATAGTTACTAGTTATAGTATAGTAGTTAGAATATAGTTATAGTTACTAGTTATAGTATAGTAGTTAGTATATAGTTACTAGTTATAGTAGTTAGTATATAGCTATAGTTACTAGTTATAGTTATATAGTCACTAGTTATAGTATAGTAGTTAGTATATATTTATAGTTACTAGTTATAGTATAGTAGTTAGTATATAGTTATAGTTACTAGTTATAGTAGATAGTATATAGTTATAGTTACTAGTTATAGTATAGTAGTTAGTATATAGTTATAGTTACTAGTTATAGTATAGTAGTTAGTATATAGTTACTAGTTATAGTAGTTAGTATATAGTTATAGTTACTAGTTATAGTTATATAGTCACTAGTTATAGTATAGTAGTTAGTATATAGTTATAGTTACTAGTTATAGTTATATAGTTACTAGTTATAGTAGTTAGTATATAGTTATAGTTACTAGTTATAGTATAGTAGTTAGTATATAGTTATAGTTACTAGTTATAGTATAGTAGTTAGTATATAGTTATAGTTACTAGTTATAGTATAGTAGTTAGTATATAGTTATAGTTACTAGTTATAGTATAGTAGTTAGAATATAGTTATAGTTACTAGTTATAGTATAGTAGTTAGTATATAGTTACTAGTTATAGTAGTTAGTATATAGCTATAGTTACTAGTTATAGTTATATAGTCACTAGTTATAGTATAGTAGTTAGTATATATTTATAGTTACTAGTTATAGTATAGTAGTTAGTATATAGTTATAGTTACTAGTTATAGTAGATAGTATATAGTTATAGTTACTAGTTATAGTATAGTAGTTAGTATATAGTTATAGTTACTAGTTATAGTATAGTAGTTAGTATATAGTTACTAGTTATAGTAGTTAGTATATAGTTATAGTTACTAGTTATAGTTATATAGTCACTAGTTATAGTATAGTAGTTAGTATATAGTTATAGTTACTAGTTATAGTTATATAGTTACTAGTTATAGTAGTTAGTATATAGTTATAGTTACTAGTTATAGTATAGTAGTTAGTATATAGTTATAGTTACTAGTTATAGTATAGTAGTTAGTATATAGTTATAGTTACTAGTTATAGTATAGTAGTTAGTATATAGTTATAGTAACTAGTTATAGTATAGTAGTTAGTATATAGTTATAGTTACTAGTTATATTATAGTAGTTAGTATAAAGTTATAGTTACTAGTTATAGTAGTTAGTATAAAGTTATAGTTACTAAGTTAGAGTGGAAATAATAGCGTAAATAATGTTGTGGCTCCTATAATATTTGACCATTAATGCCTAATGTTGCTTATTTGCACCTATTTTATGTGCTATAGACAAATTAACAATCTCTATTTAATTTAGCATCAGCTTGAAAGAAAAAACACTTTTAATACAATTATAAATATATTCAGTCATCAAGGGGTTAAAGTAGTGAACTCCCGCGGGACTTAACCTAAATCTCGCGAGAGTTAGCGTTATTCACGTTGCCGCGGGCAGTGACCGTGACTGGCGGCAAAAAACGACTGCTGCAGGTCCCGCGCGCCGTCAAAACACGCTGGACACGGAAGTGCAGCTCGGGATTTCCCTCCGGTGACGTTAACGTGTCTGCCCGTCACGTGCAGGAGGTAACGCTCAAGTTCCTTATTTCCTGATTGGAGTCGGAACTGGACTACAACAATGGCCGCGGCTACAGACGTTGTGAGAGGGAACGGCGCCGCCTTGGACAGGAAACGTCTGATATTCGGTGAGAAACTTCAACATTTAATACTTCCAGAACGTCTCGTTTAGAGTTTTATTTAAATAAGTTGTAAATGCTCCTATTTTGAGTTAAATGCAGTGTTTTTGAATCAGACTGTGGTAAATATAATCCGACGACTAAGCTAATAGCCGCCAAGCTAACACGGCAAGTGCATGGAGTTGATGCAGAACCATAAATTAGCCCTATCCCTATATTAGTTAATTTAGTTAAATTCAATAAAATTATAGGTGTTATAATTATTTAATAAATTAATATGTGTAGATTAACAAGAAAAAAAACGTGCAAGAGGGTCAGTCATGTGTTATAAATTACTTGATACCAGATAGTTTAACTCTCTTAAAAATATTTAAAAATATGCTATGTAGCTAGCTAAAACATGCTATCAACATTTTTTTTTTATTTTAAGGTGGATCATATATTTAACATTAATATATTTTTGTTGACATTGTTTCCTGTAAAAAATAATAATAATACATAATAAAAATAATAATTATAATAATTGAGACCTGATGATTGCTTCTTAAAACTATATTTAAGTTTTTGACTTTCTCATCTTGCCAAACTTTGTCACTGACTTAAGAAAACTTACGCTCTGTGATATAATTTAGGATTATTGCACATTTGAAGCAACAAACAACAAAATATGTACAAACACCTCTAATTTAATTTAATTAGCTTCGTAGCACAGCAGATGGTGCAGTAACATATTGAAACAAACCGAAGCAGCCATTCAGTCTCATTGTGGCCTTGTTTTAACCTATTTATGCACGCAGGAATGCAAAATGCTTTGTTTTTCAGCTTCACTCAGGCCTGCAGTTTAATTTATTTTGCAGTCATTTTTTTCAGGTTATTCAATAGTAGATACTGTATAAGTGCTCTTAAAAACTGTTGAAAAGTATGTGACTTCCCACATTTATGACATTTCTGTTGGTTTAATGCCTTTCATGCATATTCATTTAGTTGCTACTGAGCTTTAAGTGAGAAGAATATTTCACCTCAAAAAGGGAGAAAAATTGTGACCTCTGCTGATATTTGTTTTCTGATTTAATGGATGGTTGCCTTTAATATGCTACTGGTCAGTTATATTTTATTGTTGCATTATATTTTTTTGTCTAATAAGTTAGTTGATCTATGAGGATTTACATTCAATATCTGTTTAGTGATTTAATTTTGCACAAGAGGGGTTTTAAAGGAGCAGCATAAAACACACACAGTAGAGTCTTATTTAAAAAAATAAAAGTACAGGAGTACACTACAATTAATATTCTTATCATAGTTACAGGTAAATTAATCATAAGACCATTGGAGCAGAACTGTGTTAGACCTCTAACATGTTCATGTCTTATAACCTGAGTACATGTTTCCTGTATAGATATTTTTAAATACTGAATATCTTATTTTGAAATGAGTGTATCCCCTCAGTATAAAACTGCAGTACTGACAGACTTACAGCAGATGGAGGCAGTATTGCTCTTTTTTCAGATACCTGGTTTGATTTTAATGTGTTTACCTGATTTGCCTCTAGCTCTAAAGGATTTCTGAACACAAATGCTCCTTATTGTACCCCACATGGTAGTAAATAAACAATCAGTGGTTTATAACACTATATAACTCAGTATAATTAAGTTGGAAGTAGTTGGAAGAGACATGGATTTGTTGTCTCCATCACTAGTACACAAACAGATTATCAGTAACTGATAATATAACACATTTATATATACTGTATGAACACAGTTGTGTAAATATAACAACAGTACAACGCTTATATTTTTAGTTACAGTCATTAAATTAGAAGACAGCTGTGGGATTTGGCTGAAAGTGTCAGAGTAGAGCAATAAATCCTCCAATTATAAATTTGATTAAAGCTGTAAGATTGCTATCAATCATTTATTAATTGTTTCTTCTTTAAAGTAACTGAACCATATATTTTATAAGAGGAACAATCACACATTTAACAGTTACCCTTTGTCGTTCAACGGTTGGATCTGTTTCAAATGAAAAAACTCCTGAAATGAAAAATGCAATCACTCCGCTGCGTCTTCTCGAACGGTCGACTAACCCTCTGAACATCCCTAATTTACCATCAGAAGTTCTTCTCCCTTCAGGGATTCGTGAGTCATCCTCAGTAACAACCTAAGGTGTTCGGAGGTGGCTACGTTAACCCTGATATAAAAAATGACTCATCTGTCCAGTGTGATTAAAGACACGAGACACATCACCCCGCTAGTCGGTAAAGTTATCAGTGTAATGATTATCTGAGCTTGCTGGGAATTTAGTGGAGGAGGACAGTGTAAAGTCCCTGTTGTGATAAGGAAATTCCATTGTTGGGACATTTCTACCATCTAATTACACTACTTTTAAAGCCAAAATGTTAAAGAAGGAGGGCAAACACATCCCAAAAAGTACTGAGATGATTGTGTGGAGATAATCTGTAAATACTGGTGGAGGGAGATGGTTTCATCCAGCACTTTATCCTGACATGTTTACAGACGAGCTGTAAAACAACAGAATCCTCCCAACATTTCCCTGTCGAGGAGCGTTGAGACACACGATGACAAATTAAGATCATTTCTCAGACTTAAATAACATTTTTTTTTTACAATTCTTTTTTTTGAGGCCTCGTAATTCAAACATTAGGGTTAAAGGAAGTTCAGATATGCATAATTAGAGTGGTTTAACGATGTTTTTCCTCAAGAATATCTGAACTTTTCAAAGTTTTTTGGGGTTTTTCGTTCATAGAAAAAAAATTAATGTGTACTTTTATTGACGTGAGAACAGAAAGTCCCCCATGTACAGTAAAGAGTCATAGAAAGCCATGTACTGATATTATTGGTAAAGTGGATGATTTTGTGGTATAATTTTTTGCACATTTTTAAAACTATAACCTCTATCAAAGGTCTAAATAGATAACACTGATGCTGTGTCCCTAATCGTGTAATATTTTAAGTACATATGTGCTCCAATGGTTAGTTGTTGTCTTTAACAGGTGATAATAATAATGATAGTTTCCTGAGTACTAAGTTTTTCCTGTCCTAATGCAGCTTTTCTACCTGTCCTACACACCTGTCCTCTTTCTAGTGTCTACAACCTTCTCTTTTGAGCTTCTACCATTCTTGTCTTTAAAAAGTAGTAGAAGAAGAAGCGTTTGAGTCATTTTCACGAACTGCCTAGTCAGATACAGTTTAATGTAAAACCTATTTGAATTGTTGTCTCGCGGAGATAAAAAATGAGAAGTGGGATTTATTTTATTGTTATTATCATCAGTCACGACCTGCAGCGACATGAAATTATAGCCGTGAGACAGAAAAGAAGATTGTTCTGTGTGTTTGTGCAAATCCACTGCCACCAACAGGGGGAGTGGGACGGGTTTTCTGAAAGATAGTTGGTATTTTTGACGTATTAGGAAATATGCAGCATTACAAAATAGGTGGGATATATTGTGGATAAAGTGGTAATTCATCCAATCGCAAAAAAACTTTACATATATGAATCAGTAGGATACAAATATAAGTCAGGTCTGTACATTTCGGCTCTGTGTGTGTGTGTGTGTGTGTGTGTGTGTGTGTGTGTGTGTGTGTGTGTGTGGGTGTGGGTGTGGGTGTGGGTGTGTGTGTGTGTGGGGTTGTTGTCAGGTTGAGTTTAATAGTATAGCCCAAAATCACAAATCACAGTTTTGTCTCTGTACAGAAATACAATTTACGTCGAGTGTGTCGACCTCAGTCCTCTGTATCCTGCAATGAAAAACTTTTTATCTTGCAGCTGAATAGTTTGCATGGATGTGCACACACCTGGCTCTGTTTCTGAATCAATCAGGACATTGTTTGATATGAAATGCACAAAAGAAATGAATTGATCTTTTCGACTCTTAAAGGGTTAATCAGGATGACTTATGTCACAGCATTTGTCGCGGCATGGTTGTAAATCCAAACTGATCCAGTGATTACAGGGTTTCTCATCCACGTCTGATACTTATAAATAAATATACAGATGCAAATGAATTCACGCTGTCATCTGGAGAAGTGTGGTGGCTTATTGAGCAGCAAGCACTTACTGCTTTATACAGGTGAAAAAAACAGCGATAGTTAAGTAAGTTTTTATTTGTAGAGCCCAAAATCACAAATTAGACTCATCACAATGGGATTAACAGTTTGTACCGTTGATATTTTGCATTTGCATCACACACATTTAGAAATGATCCATTATAAAATGCAAAGTATCATGTATAAATGCAAATTACAACATAACATCAATTGCAAAAGATCATGTATTAATGCAGGTTATAACATGTCAGTGCAAATTATAATATAAACTATGACAAGTCAGTTTAATGTTTATCTATTGTTTTTTATTTTATTTGCTTAGCCCCAAATCACAGAGGTATTTCCACACATCTATCAGCTTTGGCTACACTGCATTATAAATAAATGGTGAGTTTATAGAGCCCAAAATGTACAGTAAAATCAAAAGTTGCTTCATTTTCTTTTATATTGAATCATTATGTTGATTTATTTCCATCAGGCCTGTTGTGACATTTAAATATCTACTGCTAAATCCCTGAATATGATGAATCAATCATGTTTACGGCTCTATTATGTATAAACCTTGATTCCAGAGAAAGAAAACATGTTTTAACAGGTGAAATGAATCTTCTTTCACCTGCCACACACGACAAATGGCTGCAACAGCGTTTTTATTACTGCTCAGTGTGAGTGCTCATAGAGCCTGATCAAAGAGCCCTAATTGCACACATTAGTGGGTGACGACTCCATTGTGTGGGTACTACATGTACAAATAAGACTCAAGGTGACAGCTTTTAGTGTGTGTGTGTGAGAATGTGTGGGTGTGTTTGAGTTTTGAGTGTTAACCGTGTGTGTGTGTGTGTGTGACGCAGCGAGTGTGTTAGTCACTGCCACCCTGCTATTCAGAGGAGGATGATGGATGTCAGGAGGTCGGCCACCAATTATCCTCTTTACTCTGATGAGAGAAGCCGTCTTGTTTTCTTCATCGCGTTCAATCTCCTCCTTCCTGTCGCTCGCTGTCTTTGTCGTTCCCGTCCTCTCTGTCTCTGGGAAGAAAAGCAGACAAACTATTTTTGTTTGTGCAGGTTTTCACTGCATCTGTTCATCACATTTATCATCTTTGATTAGGTTTTATAACCTGATAAAATATGGGCAGGTTCACATAAAGAAAACAGGGTTTGTCTTGTTTTATTTAACACTAAAACTCTATAACCCTTTACTATAAATGATCAATTAATAAGGTAATTCATCTGTTATATCTTTTCAAACATGTAAAAACATACATTTTAAGAAGTGCATTTGGGTTAATGACATTTTAGAATTCCAAAACAGCAAAAAAATAAATTGTTTTTCATTTTAATGCATTTTTCTGTATAGACGCCTTAAAAACATAATTCTCTAACACAAACTAATTATTAATATATTAAAATATCTGTTCCAATCAATCAAAAAGCAATTATTGATCAACAAATGTGATTTACCCAGTTGGAGCACGTCAACAATAGATTTATAAATTATGGATATTTTTACCTTTTAAAGACGACGTCATGTTATTTGTTGATATTTGAGACATTTTTTTCCAAGTAGAAAAGAAAAAAGTCCTTTAAAATCAGGGAAACGTTTATATTTTATTAGCTCTTATTCATCAGGTTTATTTATATATATTTATTTCAGAATTAAGACTTCACACAACTGGAAAATACCACATACAGTATATCTAATAATTTAAAGGGTTAAAGCTTTTAATTTATTACTTTAATTCGATTTTTTTGCTGTTTTAAATTCTAAAATGTCACCGACCCATTTATGCATTTAATTATTTCCACCTCAGGTTCCTGCTGCATCAGATCATGTTTGTTTTCATTTGTTCAGACATTTTCTAATTTCCTTTATTTCTCTACAGCTCCCATGAGTTGTATTGTCAGTATTAGTAGATAATATAAATGTCTCAAAATTGTCATATTTTCGTTGTAATTTACAGACGATTTCAAATTAAAATGCTCATTTTTAGGAAAAGTCAGGTACCAGCGAGACGTCCTTACTGTAATTTATTTATTTAATATTTAATATTGCACAGATTTTTATTTTCAAAAACCAGGAACAGACAAATTCAAAATCAAGAAATTCTGATTGAGAAATTAAAGAAAAGAGAAGTAAATCGATAAAAAACATCATATAGAAAGAGCTTTTATGCATATTAGGCAGCGTTATTTAAGTTGTTTCTACACCAAATAATTCATCTATTAATTAATTAATCTCTTTCTATATACATAACAGAATCAAACCAGTATTTTTTGCAGAGTTAAACCCAGGAAACACCATGTTATAGTGAATTTTCTTTAGAATAGTATCAGATTTATCATTAGGGAGACAGAAAGCAGAGTTGGGTACTTAAAAAAAGCAGCAAGACAGATGGAGCAGAGGTTAAATTACACCAAAAATTAGAAATAACTGGAACAGAAATAACTAATAGCTTGTTTTCATCTGTACTGCAGGTTTTGTGCATGCTCTTAAAGTGGATTCGCTGATGTGCCAATTTGTTTCCACAGGTCATAGTTAAATTTGATCACATTATTCTGTTATTGCATGTTTTGATGAACTCTAACATGCTTCCTCATCTACATGTTAATGTCTCTCTGGGCAAAATACTTGACCCCAAATCGCTCCCAATGGCGGCTCCATCCGTATGTGAATGACCTTTAAGAGTCATCTGATGAGCTGTTGAACGGCGGCCGCTGCCATCGCTGTATAAATGAATGAATACTTTTAGTGTAAAGCACTTTGAGTAGTCAAAAGGACCAGAATGCTGCTATAGAAATGCCGTCCATTTACCGTTGTAGACGAAATATATTCAGTAATTCATGAGGAAAAACCAGCGAAGGAAGGACGGTCTGAAAAACTGCATTTGGTGCAGCACTGAATGTGTTTTAATGATCATATTCGTAAAGATTTAAGATTAATTTTGTATTATGGAGACGTGCTGATCAGCTAACACTTATTAAAAACCAGTATCTGTTTAATTTGGTTTATATTAAATAACACACAAAGGATAATTGACCGAAAAGTTTAACTTTTTTGGCATTAGTGTATTAATGGCTTTTTTTTAAGAGCTTCCCCAAAGAGCAGCGCTGTCTCCACAGAAGCTATTAATCATTTATATAGCTAAAGGTTATATACTTAACCTTTGCCTATAAATGATTAATTACTTGTGCAAGTTTGCGGATGAATATTTTACACAAATACTGTTTATGGTCATCTTATAAAAGATGATAAACCAGGGGTCCCCAGCAAAAATGGGAATCATTCATTTATTGTTTATTTATCCATAATTAACACTTTCTTTAATATCTGAAAGCAAAAATCGTATCTGATGGGGACAAAATCTCTTTAAAAGGGGGTTTGTGGTCTAATTAGTGTTAGTTTCGGGGTCCTTGACATGAAATAGATTGAAAATCACTGGATTAAACGACCCAAACTGGAGGATTTAACTGGATTTAACCCAGTTACAGTCTCCTAATGTCTTGATGCTGAAGAATCATTTAGGTTCATTTAGTCTGTTTAGTGGTTTTATCTCCACTTGCTTCCTTGTTAACTTCATGTTACTATGGCTCCTCTGTAAATGTTAAATTACTGCTGCTGTTACAGGAAGTGGACACTTCTTTAGGTGAAATTAGACTACAACGTTCTATAAATCCTTATGTTTCACAAACGTGAGCATCTTGCTGTGATTTAAGCAAATTTATATGAAGAAAAACAAAAAAAACGACCACTTCAATCCAGCTTAAAAACTCATTGTAATGTACATTACTGACATTTGTGCTGAGTCAAATATTCCCCTTTTTTTGATCCCATAATGCCTTAGTAACTTGCCTCATTCTATTACTGTTGTTCTTATTTTAAGGATATTTTTTATAGAATAGATAGAATAGAATAGCATCTTCCCATTTCAGTGAAGTTTATATATAAATACAATGCAAAATATATGAAGAAGTAAAATAAGTATACATGGGTAATAGAATGGATGTGTATTATTTAATTTATATTGCACATGATTGTGAAAAGAGGTTATTTTGCACGTTTATATTGCACAGAGTGGGTTCACTGGGTTTGATTGCACAATGGGTACCGTATTTTCTGGACTATAAGTCTTTAAGTTTTAAGTTTAGGCTATAAGTCCAGGGGTGCGTCTTATACTCTGGAGCTACCACCAGAGGGCGCTCTAGGCTGGTGTTGATAACTTCAACATTGTCGGTAACTTTTAACAACAACTGAGAAGAACTGAACAAAAACGTCAGCGAACAGAAAATCATAGTAGTAAAACATGACGTCATCGACGTAGAAGAGGAAGCGCCGCATCTTCTACCTCCGGAGTTAGAGGAGTTGATGAAAAGTGACACCGAGGATGAAGATTTCATTGGGTTTTAGTGACACGGATGGTTTTGGTGAACTTCTTAGCATGTTATTGATGCTGTAGTTATGGGAATAACTCTTAATATGTTGTGTTAACATACCAGACACGTTCTCAGTTGGGTCATGTAACGTCAGCACCGTTCAGCCTGTTGTTGCCTCTGTTCTAGTTTTAGTTTACGTTTCTGTTGGATTTTATCAAATAAATTTCCCCCAAAAATGTGACTTATATATGTTTTTTCCTTCTTTATTATGCATTTTATGGCTGGTGCGACTTATAGTCCAGAAAATACGGTATCTGTGATGCTGTGGGTAAAGTTCAGGGTGAATAAAGTGAATCTGTTTTTTAAAAATATTCAGGGTGGAAGGATGAAGTGGACCACTACACTGTGCAGGATGTTTCTTTACTTATGTACTTATATGTACGTATGTACACAGAATCGCAGGCAAACAGCAACCTGACAAACACACATGTAAGAAAACGAGGGGAGGAGAACATGGTTATTCAATTTGTGTTACATGAACACTTAGATTCTGAGTGATGGGTACATGAAGTTTAGGTCACATGCACCTCATTTCTACAACCTTTGGAAACGAGGTGTGAAAGCAGGTGAAGCCCAGAGGGCACAAATAGGAAAAAACCCATGTCATTAGTCTTTTTGTGATATCTATCACGGCTAATAAGCATCGCTCTTACTGGCTGACGGGGAACAAAATGTCCAGACAGTTCCCAAGAGAAAACATATTGTTCCCTTTTCTTACAATTATCCCAGAAAATCTTCCTTGCATGGGCAGCCCATCTGAGCCTGTAACCTCTCACAGAGGGTGACTTTTAGCAGAAAGTTGAACAGGATTAAAAACAGCTTTTTTCCCAGAGCATACGATTAAATTCAGCCGTCGGCAAAAAAACACGTCGACAGAGGGTGTTCATCTAATTACGTGTCTGTTCTGAGGTCTGTCTCCTTATGTGAACTAGAAAGTCAGGGTAGGAGTTTGGTTTTTCAAGAATTTAGAATATAGACGCATTCTTTACAAACTATAGAGAAACAGATAAAGACACTGCAGGTTTATTTAATCCTGCTTCAGTGCTGTTTCATTTTAAAAACTCACCCAACCAGGACAGGTTTACCATGTTTTCTGTCTTATTTTGGTCTGATAACACTAATTATTTGCAGAATAATGACATTAAACTAAACATACTCTGTCTGAAACCAGTAATTCTAGTTCAGGAACCGTGAGTGCAGGGTTTTAAAAGTCTAAAAAGCAATTAATCTTAATAAATACGACTATTATTTTGAAAGGTGCATGGCTCAAAAGTTCTGTCTTGACAGAAGTTGTGTTCTAGAATCTTAGTTGGTTAATTTAGATAATTGACCTGAGGAATTTAATTTAACTCGACTCGTTAATGGATATTAGTGTGTGTGTGTGTGTCGTATACAGCAACATCATCATACTCTGTTATATAATCATAATATTACTGTCAGTTTTCCTCAATATCTTACTTTTTACCAGAAAACAGCGTCTCCACATTAACAATCTACCATCAGTCGCTGTGCTAGTTTCATGTTTCAGTATAAATGGATGAAAACTCTTTGCTGGGCTGAGAAATGAGTATTAAGTTTAATATAAATGGTGGATCTAATATGTTGGGAGAGCTGAACAGAACATTGTGGAGCTGTGCTGCTCTCACAGACAAAAATATTTACTCAGCCAGTATTTCCAGATGATTCTCTCCTTATTTACATAAGCTCTGTGTCTTTAGACGAGTCCTGGCTTTAAAAGATGCTGCCTGTCGCTAATAAAACATCAGAATTTTGAGTTGAGATTCACAGTTAGTGGACAGGTTGAATCTGGGAGGTTAACCCTCGGTGTGATTAGACCATCAAACACAAACATGAGAATGAATTAATAATCGAATTGATTTCAGTTGTAGAGTCAGAAGGTTAGAAGGAGGGAAACAAAAGATGAGAAACTTCTTAAAATCCAGTTTTATTCAGCTTTCATCAGGTCTAAATGTACATTGTGTGTTCATGTTGGTTTCTTGTTATTTAAAAGTCCATTTTTATCATTTTACGTTATAAAAATATCTATTTGGTGTGATTTTTGACAAGAAATGTCAAGTGGTGCAACCTAAAAGAATAAGTTTTAAATATATAATCCACCTAGAATATAAACTATAATACTATAAAACTATTTTACTTCTCTCTCTATACTCAATAAAGGCATTCTATTCTATTCTATTTTATTTTATTCTATATAAAACTTTATAACATACAGTTCATACCAAAAGTTTAGACTCATCTTCTCATTCAATGTGTTTTCATGACTATTTCCATTGTAGATTCTCACTGAAAGCATCAAAACTATGAATGAACACATGTTTATGGTGAGAAAAGGTGAAATAACTGAAAACATGTTTTATATTCTAGTTTCTTCCCTTTGATCTGATTGATAAAGCAATAAATGGCACTAATTAACCCTGATAAGACACAACTATGAAATAATAAACTACCACAGCCTGGGCTTTGTCCTTGTGACTTTTGTTTTGTAAGTTTCATAGTTTTCAGGTCTAGTTCAGTGTTTCATAGCCTTTTTCTGGTTCGTTTTCTGTTCATGTTTATTATTTTTTGGTAGTTTTTCATCCTTCAGGATTGTTTTTTGTTTCTAGATACAATAGTGAAGTTAAACCAGTTATTCATAGTAGTTCTGAGTGTTTTCTCCTCCTCAGTGATGTTAAATCTTGTTAATTCTTAGTTAATTAGTTAATTCTTCCCACTTAGTTTCTGATGAGTGACAGTGTGAGCGTAGTAAGGAACCTTAGTGAGACCTAGTGTATAGTTTGAGTGTAGTATTTTTGTCCAAACGTGACTATTCTGCACTTGAGTCCTCTGTTTATTCTGGGTGTGACAGTTTATACAACTGAAAAATAGAAGAATAAAAAGATGCATTTTAAAGAAACGTGGTTTTGCAACAGGATACTGCTTTACAGCATACGTTGGTGACATGATTGCTGAAGGAGAGCCTACGTTTCCTTGAAGAATAGACAATGGAAGAACAGCAGGAAGATGTTCTACAGATGCAGGAAGCTGCACAGCCACAGGTACAACAACAACTTGTTTGGAAAAGAGGGGACACCTCTGTGATTTGGCTGCAATTTGGAGGCTATATGCAAACTACAACAAAACTTCTGGAAAAGTACCTGCAACAAATCATGTAATGGTTGACACGGGTCATCCCACCAAGCCAGAACAGGTGGAGGTAGCTAAGGGATGTATTATAAAACGTGGGTAGGGTAGCGCCGATTATTCCCCAGTGGCCACTCGTGGTACTGCGACAAAAAATCCCATGTGACCCCAAAAAAAGTATTTTTAGTAAAAAAGAAGCCTGTAAAACTGTTGACAGGACACTCAGCTATAACCCTGTTAATTATAAATATGTGTATTCCATTATTTTAAGTCAACAACTTTTTCAGCGTATAAACCAGGCGACAAACCAACATTCAAATGGATGGCGGCCATTTTTCAGTCTGGTATCCAGTTAGATTATACAACAATGCGGGAGCCGCGCTTATTATTTTTGCTTTATAAGAAAACAAGAGCCTACGTTTGCTTGAAGAATAGACAATGGAAGAACAGCAGGAAGATGTTCTACAGATGCAGGAAGCTGCACAGCCACAGGTACAACAACAACTTGTTTGGAAAAGAGGGGACACCTCTGTGATTTGGCTGCAATTTGGAGGCTATATGCAAACTTTACAACAAAACTTCTGGAAAAGTACCTGCAACAAATCATGTAATGGTTGACAAGGGTCATCCCACCAAGCAAGAAATACCCTTTACTCGAATACTTCAAGGGATTTCTTGCTTTATCAATCAGATCAAAGGGTGGTTATTTAGAAGAAACTAGAATATAAAACATGTTTTCACTTATTTCACTAATATTTATTATTAAGTCATATAACTATCCATTCATAGTTCTGATGCCTTCAGTGAGAATCTACAATGGAAATACTATTGAATGAGAAGCTGTGTCCAAACTTTTGGCGTGAACTGTATGTTTTTATTATTTTAAACCCTATTAGGGGAGTTAAACTATCTCTTACCAAGTTTTTAGGGTTACACCACATGACAGTTTTTGCCACTGACCTAATTACTGAAGCACATCGTGGGTCTGGAGAGGTCTTCTCTAATAGATCCTTTATTATAACTGCAACAGAAATAAAAAAACACCCACTACCCACCACCCTGCTGACGCTAATACATAAACCTACGTGTGGAACCTCAGAGCCTTTTATCACCGTTGACCTAAGCATTAGGGATTTAACAGAATGTACACTCGTTGAAAAGCCCACACTGGTATTGAAATGTGTTCACATTATGGTTATGGCAGAGTACTTTTCTTTTTTTTTTTCTTTCTAACTACCGTTTTCAAAGGTCACTCGGTTGCAGCAGCGTACCCAAACTCATTTGAACTAAACTCCCTCTTGATAAGCCATTAGAAAGGTTACAGCTAAGTTTATTTTTGCACGTTCTGAGCCGTCGGGCGGAAGGTAATGGCGTTTTAAAACGGTAATGAGGGGGGCAGCGATTTGTAAAAAGGTCAGGTTACTTTTAAAAATCAGAGGAAATAGAAAACACATCATCCACTTGTTTGATATTGTTTCTCTCGGTGTTTAACGCGGCTGACGACCGTCTTCTCCCTCAGATCCTCCTCCTGCCGCTGGATAAATGAACGGCCCGTGCAGACGTGATCCGGGACGCTACGCTCCGCGGCTCACCATTAACCTGTGTGGTCACCGGTCACAAGTTTCTGTTGATTTATGAACCTTCACTCAGCAGACAGCGCTATCACATGGCAGTGGCAAGAGATCCGGCTCGACATCCGTCATCCAGGTCCCATCACTCACTATGTCAATGCTGCATAACAAATTACAACCTCTAGTGGGGCTCCAGTGTGTGTGTGTGTGTGTGTGTGTGTGTGTGTGTGTGTGTGTGTGTGTGTGTGTGTGTGTGTGTGTGTGTGTGTGTGTGTGTGTGTGTGTGTGTGTGTGTGTGTGTGTGTGTGTGTGTGTGTGTGTGTGTGTGTGTGTGTGTGTGTGTGTGTGTGTGTGTGTGTGTGTGTGTGTGTGTGTGTGTGTGTGTGTGTGTGTGTGTGTGTGTGTGTGTGTGTGTGTGTGTGTGTGTGTGTGTGTGTGTGTGTGTGTGTGTGTGTGTGTGTGTGTGTGTGTGTGTGTGTGTGTGTGTGTGTGTGTGTGTGTGTGTGTGTGTGTGTGTGTGTGTGTGTGTGTGTGTGTGTGTGTGTGTGTGTGTGTGTGTGTGTGTGTGTGTGTGTGTGTGTGTGTGTGTGTGTGTGTGTGTGTGTGTGTGTGTGTGTGTGTGTGTGTGTGTGTGTGTGTGTGTGTGTGTGTGTGTGTGTGTGTGTGTGTGTGTGTAGGACTGGGTGGTTTCTGTTGATATTTGCATAGAGAGAGTGTATTTGAGCGTGATTGTTCCTGTTTGCTCATGTGGGAGGATTCTGTTTTAATGCAAGCAGGGATTAAAGCAATATACTCGTGATGGCTGCGTCTACACTTTTCACGCCATTTACGCCGCCCGTTCAGCCAGTGACAGAACTTTGCTGTGAAATATCTGTTTAATTACAGTTTTTGGCATTTTAATAACAAACTTTAAATAGTATAGTTCTGGGGGCTGTGAAGATCGTTTTAAATGTCATAAAAAATCCATGCAGCAAAAGGTAAATTACAGCTGTGATGTGATATACTATCATTATTTTTATTATATATTATATGTATTATTCCTGGGTCAGTGACAAAACTGCCTAAAAACTTGGTACCAAATAGTCTAACTCGCATAAGAGGGTATTTAAAAATTGAAAAACACACGCTATCAAATAGTTTTATAATCTACATGTATTTATATATTCAATTATTACACTATTTGATATTTTGTGTGTAGAAAATCACGCAAAATCATGATTTTTGTCAAAATAATTCCATAAAAGGACTTGGAAATAACAACAAACCAACATGAACACGCAATGTACATATTAAGAGACCAGATGAAATGCCTCTTAAAAGTCAGTCAGTCATTTTCTATACCTGTTTATTCCTCATTAGGGTCACATGGTCTGCTGGAGCCAATCCCAGCGCGTTACAGCGAGAGGCAGGGATACACCCCAGATGGTCACCAGCCAATCGTGGGGCACACACACCATTCACTCACACACTCACACCTACGGGCAATTTAGAGTCTCCAATTAACCTCAGCATGTGTTTGGACTGTGGGAGGAAGCCGGAGATGTGTTTGGACTGTGGGAGGAAGCCGGAGAACCTGGTGAAAACCCACCAGACACAGGGAGAACATGAACCTCCACACAGAAAGGTCCCAGACCCAGGACCAAGGAGGTCCTGGGTCCACCGTGTCGTCCCGCTTCTTAAAAGTGGATTTTTATAAATTTTATGGACTTTCTCATCTTGTCAAACATTATTTGTCAGGAGATGATATAAGAGGAGGTGGGGTGGATGTTGGATGCAAAACGTTGAGAAGTTGCAGGAGATAAACATTCAGGATCACACATTTCGACCTTTAAAGTCTAATGTTGGTACTAGGATTTAATATTTTTAACAAAAACTATTTTTAATCCGATCCTGGGATAAGACGACAGAAATAGCTGCAGTTTAAATCTCAAACACACCATTTATATCAAATTATTACACATTATTTGTGCCCTAATACCCGTCCAATCCATGGAAAACATGAAAAAAGAAGAAAAAAAGGTCAAATGTCCTAAAAATTAAGTTATCCTGGAAAAATATGGCAGTGAAAATCATGAACAAATGCCTTTTTTTGTGTGATTTAATCTGGTTTATACAGCTGACATACAATAGAATAATAAATAGAATAGAGTTACATGTTAATAAATAAAACATTTTGCATATTAAGGCATCCATTAAAGGGGAATGTATTAGTGATGACATGATTAAATGAACCTTTAATACACTTTTAGGTTATTTCCATCATTTCCAACACAGCAATAGTAATAAATTCTGTGCATCGTACGCATTAAACCTTTTAAATGTGCTTTATTTGGGATAAAATAATCCTAAATGTCTGTATAATAATAAAATCACACCCAGACATCTTTATCACAGGTTATTATAGCCTCCTGCTGAATATTATAGTGAGCCTGTATTACCGTAGCTACTGTATTAGATGCACACCTTTGATTTTTTTATAATTAGGCCTTTTTCCTGGTTTCCTGTCATTACCTTTCCTGTAAATATGCATGTTAATAGTTTGGATCCTGCTGGGATTAAACCCTAATTGGTACGTTTTAACCATGGTGTTGGATATTTTACTGATCATATTAATTCAAACAATAATAATAATTGTGTTTCTGAACCGAGACTTTAACCAGAGCGTTTGCAAATCATAAAACAGAATTATAATATAATCATAAGTAACAGATCTAATAGTAGGAAGCAGAAAATCAGCTGCATCTCATACAGACAATAAAAGATGCTTTATGCATCAGAATCAGCAGAAAGTGTCTAATAATAATAATGTTGATGTGTTTGAGTGAGTTGAAAGTCTCATAATGATGCTAAAAGATGCAGAAACACCACTGTGCTGCTGCAGGATGAGAATGATTTCCATTTTAATATAATTCAGTATTAGAAGCAAAAACCATTAGACAGAACTAATTGATATTAAATCATCTTCATTTGGTTGTTGCACTGTCTCAGCTTTTCATAAATAGCATTTGAAAGTTCTTTTATTTTCTTATAACACAAAATGTCAAAGAATGATAAATTAAATTAAATATAAAACCAGCAGATAGAATATGTTTAAACATATTAAACACAGTTTAAACATTTAGAATATGTTCCTAAATGTTTAAACTGTCTTATACCAGGTTTTTAGGGTTTCACCATATTACATTTTGGAGTCACTTCCAGGTGTGGCCCTTTAAATCATGTTAAGCGATATCCCATTAAATAATAACCGTAATTTATCCAAGTTTCTCTATTTAATATTCAACATGACCTCTCTATTTATAAAAACGAGAGGTGACAAACAAACCAGGGTTTGGTTTCATTCGGCCCGGACGGACCCGCGGTAAAGAACCCTCGTCCAAAATAACAACACCCGCCATTACAGAGACGCTTATACAAATAGCAAACAACAGATGATGGAAGAAATAATGCACCCGGCCCATTAATAACCCGCCATTATCCACTCGTTAGTCCTCACACATCCGTTTTAAGTTGTGTTTTTGTGCGTACGTGTGTGTCCTCCGTACATGCAGCTGCTGAAATAGCTCTGAGTGGATGTGTAATGGGGAGCTGAGGTTAAGAATAGGTGGCCTCCATTACCTGCGTTGCTACTGCTCTCAACCGATTTTGCTCAGATGTTCTCCACTAATCTCACGGATTTTTTTTTTTTTTTCATATATGGCCATTATGTGGAGGTGGGGGTTCGCTGAAGAGCCTGTCAGCTGGTCCACAGATGACCTCTGCTCCCCGTCTTCCTCTGTAATGTCCCGCACATCTTCTGTGTTTCTGCATCCAGTTCGTACGTTTCGTATGTGCATTAATTTGCATGAGTTATCGTCGTAATCACCTGATGGAACGCTGCAAATCTACAGCCATTACGTGGGCCGTGTCACTCGTATGAAGTTAAGCTGTTATCTGGTCAAAAAGGGGGCAGATCATGAGAAAGACTGATTGAGTCATCAGTGTTTGTGGTAAATAACAATGAAAAACCTTGATAAAATGCTATAAATTCTGCTTTTTGCATTGTTTTGGTGGACAGGGATGTCCCAAAACACAGATTTTCATATGAGTCAAACATGCAAAATCCAGTTTCCATTGTTTTTGGTCTGTAGGAAAGAATAATTATTGTAAAAATGAACTGAAATCACTAAGAAGTGTGTTCCTGTTTGAGTTGAACCTTTGACTGGAGTTAATGGATAAAGGATTTTAAGTTCAAATTAATCAAACATGGAATCCAATAGCTTTTCAAGAGCTGGAAGAGGAAAAGGCTGATTAGTTCTGTAATCTACAGCATCATTTAAACAAGGCATAATATCAAATCACTGTAAATAGATGATAAAACCTGCCTAAAATGGAATTTCTGGTGTTATTCACTTATTATGGCTTGAGCCCCCCAAAAAAATATTTCCAAATAAGTGCTTCAGACGAACCCTTCCAGAAAGAGTGACATGTATATTTAATCTATTTAATCATTCAAGTGTCTAGAATAATCCCCCCAAAAGAATTTAGTACATGGAATAAATAGGTTTTTGTTTGCAAGCTGAAATAATAACAGCTGTTATTGTAAAACAGATCCATAACATGATTGTTAGTGACTCATCTGATATAATTATATGCATGAAAAATAACACATCCCTGCTCTGTTTTGCTGTAGTTCATCATATTCACAATGCTTTACCTACTACAGGTGAGGTTTTTTAATTCCTGAAAATATTCACGAAAAAATGAATATATATCCTTTTTATTGTTCTTTTTGCTGTAGTTACAGCCGACAGTAACTGGGTTTGAGTCATACCTGATACAATAATACATAATAAATAATAAGAAACTGGTTATAAAACAAAGACTGACAGCATCCTACTCATCTATGAGGATCCGCTCTAGGAAGGAGATATTTCACAGGTACATGTTCTAAACCCTGAAATTTAAAAATATTAAAACCCAACTCTGGGTTTTAATTTGCTAATAAACCCTCCTGTGACTCTGGGCAAGTCTGTTTTAATGCACATCCAGAAAGAGCCTGGAGTCAATGCACTTAAAACTCAGACGTCTACATAATAAATTAAAATGAGATCACCTGAGAGTTCTAGTATCATCCTCTAACTTCTTCACATATAACTTATCTTATTCTAGTGTTTATACCCCTCGTTATTATTTACTGAGGTTTCTAACACATTTTGAGAATTGTGAAGTCAAACCACAGCATTGTTGCACCATAAACCATCATTATTTTTTCAAGTAGCAGTATATTGTGGCATATTATGCTTGTTGGCTTGATAACAGCAGCTGTAAGCAATGGGTTGATAAGCACCTACTCAGGTGTAGCTGGGGCCTGTTAAACCATATCTATGGGTCTGATAATGTCTATTCAAAGGACTGATAACATTTTAAACAGCTGCATTTATTTAGAATTGTTTTCATTGTCGTCTGCTAATAGAAATGCTGTGGGTGCCTTTATGAAGGATGCTATACGTTGGAATAGAATGACTAAACTACACCATTCCCTGGTTTATTTTAGGTTAATATTATAGGTTGATGGAGGTTTATCTGCCCTGTTATTTACCCAATGCATGTTTATCCTATTCAAGCTCATTTGTTGTTAATTTAATTAATATTTGCAGGGTTCCCACATGGAAAACCTGGAAAACCATTTATCTATTTTCCAATCAAGGTGGAAAAAAGGTCAAATTATCCTGGAAAGTTAAAGAACTGCTGCCATTTTTATTCAGCATAAATTAAGGTGATTTAATTGGCATTAAATCTATCAATCACTCAATTTGACTTCATTAAAGGGTCTTTATTGATATTATTTATTGGACCAACAGCTTACATACAATAGAATAATAATAATAATAATTAGAATAGAGTTACATGTTAATAAATCAAAAGTTTTGCATTTTAAGGCACTTTATTAAAGAAAATAATTTCAGTTTAGGAGTGGGAACTCCTACTTTTTTACATGTTCATTACTCTAATTAAACCCAGCAGAGGTTTCATGCTTCAAAAAATGATTTCAAATAATTTTTCCTGTCTTTTAAAACCTTTGAACAGAATAAAATAGAAGTGTTTAAACCCTTCACTCCCTCTGATATAAGGACGCACTTCAAGATATTGATTGCAGGAAAACAACAGGGGAGGAAGCACTAGACTTTTATTTTTTAAAACTCTCTTCAGCTCCACTGAAGCTCATGTAGAGTGGTGATACGTTCATACGTTTAAATTATTAACTAATTAATAAACTGATTTCTCAATGGTCCTAATTAATAATCATCTTAATCTGGTCTCAGTTTTTGTTTACTTTTATAAATGAAACACAGCAACATATCTGAGCCCTTATTCTGTGCTTATTTAGAGGACGTTCCTATATTGAAAATACCTTATTTCCCAGTTGCAACAGGAAATGCTTTTATTTTGAAATCTCCAGGGGAGGAAACATCTACGTCTACCTCATTTACATTGATATGAGGGCTGGTGTTGGTCAGGCTACAAATATTCCAGTGTGATTTGAATTCCCTTTTTATAGATTGTGCATTACACATATAATTAAATATATGGTTTTTATATTCTTTGTTGTTCTCTGTATTTCCCCTGGATTCCAGATGATGACAGAGAGATAACCACCTACTAAATATGTGATGCCATAGTTGTGTACTTGATAATCTAAAAAGCAAAGAGCATCAAAATTGAGAATTATTGAAGGAAATTTCGACTCTTTTTACTGATCCAGATCTTTCAGCTCCCAAACAACTCTCAATTTTACCACTTACACCTTTTGTAATTCACATTTAGTGCAGTTTTGACTTGTGTATTTGATAACACATATTTAAATTTCAGTTGTAAACTTGTAAAACAGATAGAAAATGCTGATGAAATCCTAAGCACAGAAATTTAAAGACAGCTATTGACATTTAATTTGTTGGTATTCAAACACCTAATGAATAAAAAAGTAGAAATTAAATACAGCAGTCAAATATATATATGCTTTGTTAAAATAAAACCAAATCGTTTTGTTATAAAGTAAAAATAATATGCGCCTCTACCGCATTGTTGTATAATCTAACTGGATACCAGACTAAAAATGGCCGCCATCCATTTGAATGTTGGTTTGTCGCCTGGTTTATCGGTGAAAAAGTTCTTGACTTAAAATAATGGAATACACATATTTATAATTAACAGGGTTATAGCTGAGTGTCCTGTCAACAGTTTTACAGGCTTCTTTTTTACTAAAAATACTTTTTTGGGGTCACATGGGATTTTTTGTCGCAGTACCACGAGTGGCCACTGGGGAATAATCGGCGCTACCCTACCCACGTTTTATAATACATCCCTTAGCTACCTCCACCTGTTCTGGCTTGGTGGGATGACCCTTGTCAACCATTACATGATTTGTTGCAGGTACTTTTCCAGAAGTTTTGTTGTAAAGTTTGCATATAGCCTCCAAATTGCAGCCAAATCACAGAGGTGTCCCCTCTTTTCCAAACAAGTTGTTGTTGTACCTGTGGCTGTGCAGCTTCCTGCATCTGTAGAACATCTTCCTGCTGTTCTTCCATTGTCTATTCTTCAAGGAAACGTAGGCTCTCCTTCAGCAATCATGTCACCAACGTATGCCGTAAAGCAGTGTCCTGTTGCAAAACCACGTTTCTTTAAAATGCATCTTTTTATTCTTCTATTTTTCAGTATAAACTGTCACACCCAGAATAAACAGAGGACTCAAGTGCAGAATAGTCACGTTTGGACATTTATTAACAGCTGCAGAGACGAGCAGAACAAAAATACTACACTCAAACTATACACTAGGTCTCACTAAGGTTCCTTACTACGCTCACGCTGTCACTCATCAGAAACTAAGTGGGAAGAATTAACTAATTAACTAAGAATTAACAAGATTTAACATCACTGAGGAGGAGAAAACACTCAGAACTACTATGAATAACTGGTTTAACTTCACTATTGTATCTAGAAACAAAAAAAACAATCCTGAAGGATGAAAAACTACCAAAAAATAATAAACATGTACAGAAAACGATCCAGAAAGTCTATAAAACATTGAACTAGACCTGAAAACTATGAAACTTGCCTGGGCTGTGCTTTGTCCTTGTGACTTTTGTCCCAAGGACAAAGCCCAGGCTGTGGTAGTTTGTTATTTCATAGTTGTGTCTTATCAGGGTTAATTAGTGGCATTTATTGCTTTATCAATCAGATCAAAGGGTGAAGAAACTAGAATATAAAACATGTTTTCAGTTGTTCAGTACATAACACCATAAACATGTGTTTATTCATAGTTTTGATGCTTTCAGTGAGAATCTACAATGGAAATAGTCATGAAAACACATTGAGTGAGAAGGTGTGTCCAAACTATTGGCCTGAACTGTATCAGCCCTATACCACACACACACACACACACACACACACACACACCCTGAGGTACAGCTACCACTCTGCAGATGGTGTCCAGACTCACAGCGGAGCAGCTTTCACTGCAGGTTATAACTCAGCCAAATCCTCTACACTGAGACCTGGCAGGACGATGAAGGTCTGCAGCCAACTCACTAGCATTTACAGAGAAATCACCCACCTGCACTCACAATCCAGCCACAGATGGTGCTGAGATCCCGCTCGGGGAATGCTGAAAGGATGCTGGTGCAGCCGTGTGTTTGTTTCCAGACATAAGGAGAAGACGGGTGATTACTACGAGGCCTGCTGGGAGGGCTTTCTGTGATGCTGCCACTCTTATGAATGGTTTTCTCAAGGTGTTTCAAATGATATGATGAGAATCAGTTCGATTTCAGCACGCTTATGAATGGACTGGTTTAAAATGAAAACAGGAAGTGGAAGAAAAGGAATGACGGGTGCAACGAAAGTATTTTTTAAGAATCGTGAGTAATGGACTCAGAATGGACATCAGCCAGTTTTTTATTTTTTCTTATGGCTGTCAATGTAGTTTCAAGGTGGAAAAAGAAATCATTACCTAACTGACTGGATTTCTGCCAAGGTTGAGAGTAGAACTGGCAAACTCCCAGCGATGAAGAGCCAGGACCTGGTCTGAGCTCGGTGTTTTTCTCCTGGATCACAGATGAGATAATCAGCTAATAAATATATAAAAATAAATCTTATCAGTTCTCACTGAAGGGATCAAAACTATGAATTAACACATGTTTATGGTGAAATAACTGAACAGGTTTTATATTCTAGTTTCTTCACCCTTTGATCTGATTAATAAAGCAATAAATTCCACTAATTAACCCTGATAAGACACAACTATGAAGTGAAAACCATTTCATGTAGTTCATCAAGAGAATGACAAGAGTGTGTAAAACAGGAATCAGAGCAAATGTAAGTTTTGATTTCATGAATAACGGGTTTCTATGTTGTATGTTAGTACCGTATTTTCTGGACTATAAGTCGCACCAGTCATAAAATTCATAATACGGAAGGAAAAAACACATATAAGTCGCACTGGAGGATAAGGGGGAAATTTATTTGATAAAATCCAACACCAAGAACAGACGTGTCATTTAAAATGTGAACTAAAACTAGAATCGAGGCAACAACAGCTGAACGGTGCTGACGTTACATGACCCAACTGAGAACGTGTCTGGTATGTTAACACAACATATTAAGAGTTATTCCCATAACTACAGCATCAATAACATGCTAAGAAGTTCACCAAAACCATCCGTGTCACTAAAACCCAATGAAATCTTCATCCTCGGTGTCACTTTTCATCAACTACTCTAACTCCGGAGGTAGAAGATGCGGCGCTTCCTCTTCTACGTCGATGACGTCATGTTTTACTACTATGATTTTCTGTTCGCTGACGTTTTTGTTCAGTTCTTCTCAGTTGTTGTTAAAAGTTACCGACAATGTTGAAGTTATCAACACCAGCCTAGAGCGCCCTCTGGAGGTTTAGTGTGGAAATAACATGTGAAATGATATACCAGTAATA
Source organism: Lepturacanthus savala (assembly GCA_030544235.1). NCBI lineage: Eukaryota > Metazoa > Chordata > Actinopteri > Scombriformes > Trichiuridae > Lepturacanthus > Lepturacanthus savala. The sequence goes on along the minus strand of CM060466.1, from coordinate 1,824,271 downwards.
ATGTGGTAATAATTTACACATAAGTCGCTGCAGAGTAGAAGACGCAGCCCCGGACTAACTATGACAATAAAAGCGACTTATAGTCCAGAAAATACGGTATTTATTCGATTGTTTGTCTTCGTCTTTCAATGGAATTTGCTAATAAGGGAAATCTCACCTTCTTTATCCCTAAATGACATTCCACACATTCAACTAAAACCCTGATGAAGCCAAGAAAGATAAATCATAACTGAGAAAAAAAGCGTGTCAAGAACAAACAGTGTGACTAGCAGCTCTGAACATGATATTAACCGTTCATCAATCACTCCCAGTGGCTAATACAAGCGCAGCAGTCATCGCTGTTATCACAGCCATTAGTTGGCTCCCTGCCTAAGTACCACATACATTACAGCTGTCAGACCTCCAACCAAATATGTTCAGCATGTTATCATGTGAAGGGCGATAGTGGTTTCTGCTTCTCTGAGATGATGGATAAAAGGTTAAAGCCTCAATGATTGTCTCAAACATTAGTGTGTGATTTTAAGGCTAACTAAGACTATCGATATTGTTTTAATAGTATTTTCCTGTGATTTCTGGTGGGGATCTGGGATTCAGGGTTAGATGAATATAAAAACAGTGAATTTAAATGCAGCGATTATAAGCGTTTAAACCATAGGTGTCCAACCCAAGGTCCGGGGGCCAAATCTGGGCCGCCACCTCGTGTGATTTTATTGAGAGATGGGAAATAAATGTTTGAAGTTAACGGAGACACGCTGGTCACGTTGTCTTCGTTAACTCCAACATCTTTTCTCAGGTTGTTTAAAAACAGGAAAGTTTCAGTTTTTCCTTATTTTCCTTTGTTGAAGTACATCTGTCATTACTTTCTGCTACTTTCTATTCTTTAATATTTAGCATAGCAACACTAAACCATAGATTCCAATCTTTGAATAGTCCATTATATAAATCAAATAGTTATCAGCATATTCTGGTATGAGTCTCTAGATATCTTTACATGTTTATTAATTAGACGCTAACAACAATACAACATTATTTCTGCATCAGCTGATTTTTAAATTCTGCTTAAATAAACTTAACAAATTGTCACCAGCACTATTAAGAGTGGAGAGGCAATTATCTAATATAATAACATATATAATAATAATAATACATATATATATATCTTTATAAATGTCCCTTTGAGGGAAACCAGATCACTGATGTAGCCTGGGAAGAAACTGACATTAACAGTCTCTATTAGCAAATTAATTAGCACTCTTAACATGTGATTAGACAAATATGCTTCAAGCAAATATCTATTAATGATTATTGGAACAATAGTCAAAATATCATCAGACAAATTAGACAAGCTTCAGTCATATTGGCTGTTAAATTTAATATTTAATAATTAATATTTAATAATTAGTCCTACTTTAATTCCAGTGATACACAACCAGGACTCTGGACACATCTGGGATGTTTTCTCTTAATGTTTAAAATTAATTGAACCTAAAAACCCTAATTATGATTAAATGTGTCTACAATAGTCAAGGTATGGACATTTAATTAGTTTGCTCCGTTTTCTTTCATAGAGGTAAAAATTAACTTAAATGATGTGGTGATTTCTTTTTTTTTATTAATTCTCATTATTACTAATATGTAATTGACAACATCTATTTAATAGAATAAAGACATTTTGAGGGTATAGTGATGCCTAAAAGTGATTAATTCTTATATATTTTCAGTTATGTCTGTGTCTTATAGCAAATAATCATAGTCTACATTGGTGATATTGTGATGAGGCTGTGATCATCTCATGACAACCACTCGCCCCCTGTGAAGTAATTTGTTATATGTTGGGGTTTATTGATGACTCCTACAGAAAATACTCCTCTGAAATCCCCATGTTTGAGGTCCTCCTCAAAGTTGTAATGAGATCCGTGTCATTTCTCACTGGGCAGGGCTCCCCGGAGTGTCCTAAAATGTAAATTCAAAGAATAAAGGATGTTGTCAATTCAGGGTTTGCCACAGACGTCCCCCCTCAGAGCTCATTTCATCCGTGTCAATTACAACTTACAATTCAGGCCGATTCAGGCTCGCTGCACATATTCTATTCGCCAGCAGATCAGAACAAAAATGAAATGCATCCGTTCAAGTGGAGAAAGAAAAATTGCTCAACTCCCCAAAGTACCCATCTGTTTTTTTCTTTATAGATGATGCTGCATGCAAAAGTGCTGCTAAAGATCCTGTTGAAGACAACAATGATGGAGATGATATTTAATGCTGGATTGTGAAAACTGTGCTCACTCTTGTATATAAATGATTAAATTCTAACAGTACAGTATATATATATATATTTATATATAAGAGTTTATTGCCAGTACATTGGAATTCTTGTGTGTGTCTCTGAGTCATTTCTAGCTAAAAAATCTTAACTTAAAAACACAAGAAGCTTTATACAAAAAAAATAAATATGTACGTGCAAGAGTTGCCATTTTACAGAAATCTACAGACAATTATACTATGAAATATACTACAAAAGAGCTGCACTATTATAAATAAGCAATAAAAAAGACACTAAGGAAATAAGGCAAAATAAATAAACCAGGAATATGTGCGGAGAAGTGAATTTGATTGTTATGTATATTGCACATAAATTAACTATTAATCATTCAAGATCAGAATAATCTCCCAAACAAGAAACAAGGTTTTTGTTTATGGGCAGATTTGTTCAAGCAGCAACTAAAGTCTGTTCACACCAGACTCAACTGACGCGATTTTGTTTAATTTTTTTCACCTGAACGTTTTGCGAAAATTCTCCAGATTGCGTCATCGCGTCCTCGCCTGTTTAGCGTTTCCTCTCATCATCCATGTGTGACATCACGACTGTCGCTGCGTTGTCCAGCTCTGAAAGTCCGAAGCTCCGCCGTCATTTCTGGGTAACGACCCCTCTGGAGGTGCACAGAGCTCGGCTGGTTTCAACGCTTCCTACCGGAGCAACAAGTAAAAGACTGGCGAGAAGTGAATTTCTCGTTGCCATGGGGACGTGGAGCGAATCTCAACGCTGATTGGTTGTTGCGGTACGTCATCCTGCGAATTCGCCTGAAAGTTCAATATTTTCAACTCAAGGCGACAGGAGAATTTCACGTCTTCCCTTTGACTTAACATGTAATTTTTGTCTGGTGTGAACATCCCTTAATAGTGATTAAAATGCTATTTTCTGCAAAGAAAAGAGTAGAAAATGGAAAAACAGGTGCATAACATGACTGTTAGTGACTCAACTGATATATGTATGAAAACTTAGAAAAAGAAAGAGAAAATCTGGGCTTAAATGGGTTAAATGAATAAATATCAGAAAAATAAATAAATAACCTACAGGTGCACGAGGTTACCTGTACCTACCTGTGTTTTATTTTATTTTAATTCTGACGCATGGCTGCAATTATTTAAACCCTGGAGAAACAAAAATCCCTCCGCTCTCACTCCACAACATCTGATTTTCAAGTGACTGTAACCAAGCAACTGACAGCGACGTGGTTATCAATCGTGTGATTTATCAATCGTGTGTTTTATCATTCGTGTGTTTTATCATTCGTGTGATTTATCAATCGTGTGATTAACCGCTTACTTTTTAACAGGAAAACGTATTTTCCTTGCAGCCCCATTTCGCTCATTTCCCAAACATGAAGGCTGAAGATGGGAGGCCACCAGTGCTGTAGCAGCGTGATGCCAAATACAATTTTCATCAATTTCCATCCTCTGATACTCATAGATTAGTTTTTTCTCCACGTTTAACAATGGTACGTCTACATTACAGGACGTTTGTGGCACCAAATAACCGTTAGATGTATTAATCCATTATTTTGGCACCGTGGTGACCCAGTCGTGTTTTCTAATTGCTTAGTGTTGGTAGCTGCGATGCCATTGAGCCTTTTATTCCACTAATAATGAGAATAATGGCTTGTGCAGAAAAAAAGCCCTTCATAGAATAAACTATTCCTTTCCAAACAAATTATGTAAAACACAACAAAACATTTATGTTGTGCAGTGCGGCCGGCTGCATTGTCATGCAAATGCTGCCTGTGTTTTCATATCTAAATTCTCTCTGTGCATATTTACTCAGTAAAAGGTCGTCCCGGGTTTGTTTTTCTGTCTGTTTGAATATATTTAACTACAAATTGCACACTTGACATTACTGACCATTTTCCATGGCAGTTTATAGATTGATTTTCTTCCTTAAAGGCAACAATTTCAGTTTGTATTTTAGGATGCGAAGAAAATCTTGCAATCACCAGAATGCAGTTCTTTTACTTTATTTATTTTTTTGAGGGGGGATTCTCATTTCATGAGTTTCTGCAGCTGCGATATTGATTTCAGAGCTGCTGGACAGCAACGTTTCAACCAAATCAACATTTTTTCTTTCATGACGTCCATTAGTCTTTGTTTTCAGATTAGATTTGTGACATAACATAAGAATACAGTGCTGTTTGGTGGACAAGTATCTGTTTTTTAGACGCTGAGTGCACTTCTGAGGAGGATTTTGAAAATGGTCTCTGCTCACAACTGCAACAAGATGGAGTCTGGAGCGTAATCATTACATCCCTTTTCAGTGTTTGATTATGATCAACTAATGCATTGATAAATGTATTATCAATAGCAATCAGAAAATTGCAGATGCCTCCCTTCTACTCGAATGTAAGAAAAGAGTATGCTGCTCTTTTCAGACGCTTCCAGAAGAGCCTCTTGAGATTATATATGAGTATGTTTGATTTTTGTGTTTCCATAGTCCATTAAAACGGCTCAATATGAATGAAACCATCACAGAAACAGCTACTGCAGGGATTATGGGACTGAATATTCCCTGAAACATACTGTACCAATACAGAGATCATTGTCTATAGACTCCCCATTACTGTTACATGATTTATTTTTATGCCTTTTACTCTCAATAGAAGAAAGATAAGCAGAGATGGAACAAACGTCCCCAGCTCCCTGAACAAAAAATGGATTACCATAATTATCATCATTATTATAACAGTTAAATCTTAAGAACTGTGTTCTAAAATTGCACTACGATGATGATACACAGGTCATAAACCAATATGGCCAAATACTAATTTGCGCCATGCAAAATTAAATCCAGCCGTAGCAGAAACGGGCAGATATCATTCAATAAAATTGGTTTTATGCTGCCATGAGGGGGG
>CM060466.1:1774091-1814091 GCA_030544235.1 Lepturacanthus savala | reverse complement strand
TTATTTTTTACTTTCTGTTCTCTAGTCTGTAACCCATTTTCCCCATATCTCGTTTTTGTTTTAACCAACTATAGAAGGTGAACTGTAAAATTACCTAGAAACACAATCGAGAGAAGTGTTCACTTTCACTATTATGGAATAAAATGTTGGTAAGAATAAGAATATTTCCTTTGAAAGTTGTGAGCTACTTAGTTTGGCTAAAATGCTAAAAATTAGTTTTTATGCTGCCTGCTGCTGGAATAAAGGTTGTGAGCAACAGTTAAACCAAAGGAAAAAACAAAAAAATATATAAAGATGCTAAAAAAGCTATTAATATTTTGTGGGTTCATTACTACAAGTGACCCCTTCACAATGCAAATGGACCCTTAATCCATTTTGAATACAAATGTGTTGATTAGTGCCGTCCATTCGTTTTAATATTCACATCACAGTGGATCCAGTTTATTCTGTTATCTGTGATACACAAAAGAAAATAAGAAAACACTATCAATCATTACCAAAAACTAAAAAAAAAGTAATTTCATAAACGTGTCTGTATGCATGGAGTCTTCTTAATCTAAAGTAAGTCGTCATGATTGCAAAATTAAACATTTCTCATCCTCCTCACATAGTGATAAAAGCAATCAAGAGTTCATTATCTTTAGGTGGGAGGAATATCTGAAAGTTCACATTCAAGCTCCTTTTCATTTATGCCTCAAAATGCATCATTTTCATCAATGGTGAAGGAAAAGTAAAAATACATGCTGTTATGTATCTGATTGGTATGAGCTACCTGTGTCTTAAGAGGCAAAGAGAAGGAATGGAATGATGTGACAATGATTTTGGAGACTATTTATTCCATAATTCTAAACATTTTGTGTTTGCTTGTATAGAGAATGAGCTGTAATCTGGGTTTGCATCAATATTAATCAACTAAACTTTTCCCAGTCTATGGATGGGATATTATGGTGGAGTCCTCTGTTAATGAATACCGTATTTTCTGGACTATAAGTCGCACCAGCCATAAAATGCATAGTAAAGAAGGAAAAAATGTATATAAGTCGCATTTTTGGGGTAAATTTATTTGATAAAATCCAACAGAAATGTCATTTAAAATGTAAACTAAAACTAGAATAGAGGCAACAACAGGCTGAACGGTGCTGACGTTACATGACCCAACTGAGAACGTGTCTGGTATGTTAACACAACATATTAAGAGTTATTCCCATAACTACAGCATCAATAACATGCTAAGAAGTTCACCAAAACCATCCGTGTCACTAAAACCCAATGAAATCTTCATCCTCGGTGTCACTTTTCATCAACTCCTCTAACTCCGGAGGTAGAAGATGCGGCGCTTCCTCTTCTACGTCGATGACGTCATGTTTTACTGCTATGATTTTCTGTTCGCTGACGTTTTTGTTCAGTTCTTCTCAGTTGTTGTTAAAAGTTACCGTTGAAATTATCAACACTAGCCTAGAGCGCCCTCTGGTGGTCGCTCCAGAGTATAAGACCCCGGATTAACTATGGAAAAAAAAACGTATAGCCTAAACTTAAACCTTAAAGACTTATAGTCTGGAAAATACGGTACCCATTGTGCAATCAAACCCAGTGAACCCACTCTGTGCAATATAAACATGCAAAATAACCTTTTTTCACAATCATGTGCAATATAAATTAAATAATACACATCCATTCTATTACCCTTTTCATCAACTCCTCTAACTCCGGAGGTAGAAGATGCGGCGCTTCCTCTTCTACGTCGATGACGTCATGTTTTACTACTATGATTTTCTGTTCGCTGACGTTTTTGTTCAGTTCTTCTCAGTTGTTAAAAGTTACCACCAATGTTGAAGTTATCAACACCAGCCTAGAGCGCCCTCTGGAGGTTTAGTGTGGAAATAACATGTAAATGATATACTGGTAATAATGTGGTAATAATTTACACATAAGTCGCTGCAGAGTATAAGATGCACCCCCGGACTAACTATGAAAAATAAAAACGTGACTTATACGATATATTTTTAACCGTAGTTTCATAGACGTTGATGCTGTAAATACATCTAATGATGATAGTTGCAAGTTATGTGTGTTATATAAAATCTTGAGAAATGACAGATTAATTTTAAGTGAACCCTTTGATTTTTCCATTCATCATAAAAGAAGGCGTGTTTGTTAAATACAAAATCCAGGTTGGTGTAAATTAGGGTGAATTTACATAGTAATGGGTATGTGATTTGCGATCTTATTGATTTTCCACCAATCTTCCAGTTTCCAGCTCCGGCAGCAGTTTTTTTTTTGTTAATTGCTGTTGAAAGAAATGGTTGATGTTTGATGGATGGTTCAATATTCTGATCTGTTCAGTTTCTAAATAATCTCAGTGAACATTAAAGTGAATCCATCACCCAACGCATTTGTAATTGATTGTCTTATAAAACACATAAACCTCCCAGCTGTTTGCTTTTGTCCAGTGTTTAATGAATCAAGGTTATTGAACCGATCAGCTGCTGGTTGGACAGGAGTCGTTGAGAAGAGCTAATTGATTCTGAGTAAAATTAACATTTTGGACGTTGAGTTGGAACAACTCTAGAAGGTTGGAGGAATTATATAAGCCCACATATCAAATTTATCTAATTAATTGAATAATCAAAAATGGAGGAAAGTCTTTAAACGCTGCTTTTGTTGATGATGGTGTAGGTGATTGCACCTATTTGTGTGTATTTGGTGAAGGTCCTATAAATAATGGGAATAACAATGGAGGGAGAAGTTATTCTAGTGTGAAATGTTAGGTTATTCCAGTGGGAATAACCGTTGTAGTCAATAAATGACTACAAACCAAACTAGTTTAGCAAAAAGTCCAATTTAAACAGTCAAATGCTGTCTCTGCATTTAATGACATGATGGACCTATCTGATCCACGTTCTGATGAAACCAGTTTGTTCTGGACTCATTAAAATAATAATTACTTTTTCCAAACTTATCAGAAATGCTTCCCTCTGCGTGATAAGAGGCGGACGTAGGATCTTTGAATTGGGACGACTGACGAATACATATGAGGTGGATAAATTTCTGATATCTGAATAATAAAGGGGCTATGTTGTAGTTTAAATATGATCATATAAGAGAGATATTAACACTCAGACTGACCTTAAATATTGAAAATGCATAGGAGAGAATTATTATGACCAAACAGGTTCAGATACAACAGAGTAGATAAAATACTGCACCTTAAAAAGAATAGAGTGAGACAAGAAGAAGAAGAAATCAGGCCGATTATTGACAGTCTCAGGACAAACAGGGTGTGTATGTGTGTGTGTTTTCCTGTTTTGATCCGTATGGAACTGGTGGATGGTTTTTGTGTCATCAGGTCACAGGTCACCAGGTCAGGTGTAAGGTGGCAGCAGTGGATTCTCTTGAGTTTCCTTAATATTTATAGTTCTGGTTTGGGGCGAAACATGAACTCAACCAATCAGATTCATCTCCTTTAAGCCAAAGTTGGAGGGAGCGACACAGACTTTAACTTTCTTATTTCTGCATCGGGATAATATTTCACTGTGATAACACCACATGTGCCAAATAAAAATTATTTGATTTGAATCTTTTTATCTCGGACAAAATAAATAAAAATAAATAGATAAATAAAGGGCGGAGGAAGACAGGAAGCAATCAATAAACAGAAAACTAACAAACACAAAAAAATCCCTTTCCTCATCTTCTTTCCTTGTTTTCTATCCACTAAATACGGCATCTATAGTGTCTTTATCCTAATTATTAATTAAAGGAGTAATTATAATAATAGCAATACTACTACTAATAATATTATTGCACTTACAGTTAAATAAAGAGTGTAGAACAGAGAAGAGGAGAGAAACTAATAAAAGGCAGCAATACACAGTCAGCTGTTTTTATTTATGCTATTTACCTAGTAACAACACCTCTACTATGTTCTGCTGTGACTTTACATCAACTCCACTACTCCTTTCTGTTCTTCGCCATCGGCTGTGTATATATTTCACTTTAAGATCTAATCTAAGGGATTTGCTCTAATTATGGTGTTATCTAATAAGTTGAACGCAGCTACAGACGGACGGTACACAGTCCAGGAGAATTCCCATGAATAATCTGCTGCATCTCAGTTAAGTACAGTCCTTCAACATGGACAAGGACACATTGATAAAAGAAAGTAGCCGTAGTCGTAACCACCTCTGAATGTGGTCAGTCGGATCAGGATGTATATGCATTGAACAGGCTGAACCACAGACTCACCAATACATAAACTACACGAGGAAATCAAGTATTTTTATGTGTAATTCAGTCTGACACATGGAAAAACTGCTCTAAAACTGCACTGGTTCAACTTACCTGCATGTACCTTGGCATAAATACTGGTCATAGATTGGACTAATGATTTCTGGGTAATTTAAACTACTATCTAATGTTTCCAAGATGATATTAACTGTAAAACTGGGTTTTTCTTAGGCGGAGATTTGGAATTTTAAATTGTTGAATGAATTAATTCTGACATTTCTGTTGTCAAACACACGTCATAGTTTTCTTTTGATACCAGATTTATGTACAAAGCTCTTGTGGTTGTGGAGATTCTCCACATTTATTGTGGGAATATCATTTCAGTCCCTTAATGTTTAATCAACGATTTTAATTGTCTTTGATTATAATAAATCTAGGTGCCTTAAAAACCTGTAAAAACACATCCTGAGTCAATTTGACCCGCTGCATATTTATTTATCCAATAATTGTCTAAAACCCCAAAAATCCTACCAATATTTCATCATTAACTCCATTAATAACTGTTCAATCAATATTTAATGCAATAGTGTTCCTGACCTCTAACAGATAATGGTTTTATTAGAATAACTCACTTAATGTTTCAGAAATGAACATTTATGTGACGTGAACCATTTTCATATTATACGTTGATTAAATTTATTTATATAGAACATTTCAACAAGGTAATTCACAGAGCTTTATATAAAACATTAAAAGCATCAAGATACAAGCTAAACAGATTTAAATAAATTAAAATAAATAGTATTAAATAGAACTTTTTCCTTGTTTTTCCTAGATCTTTAAACTTTAGAACAGGTCAATTTGACCCGTAACACAGCAGTTAATGTTTTGTTAATGATATAAAACGTTTAATGCATTCTCTATGTCACCTGTACAGGTGGGGGATGGGGTCTTGGTATTTATCCAGTGTTCATAAAGTAAAACCAGTTCATGTAAAACGGTGTGGGGCAGGTTGATGGAGTCCTTCCTCTTATAGCACATCTCAGCCTTGGCCTTCAGAGGTTAACTACGTTAGAGATGAGCTTGGCATGAACTCATGTATGCATCGTTGGAGCTGATAAACGTAACCGGAGTCATGAAGTCTCACTCATATGCCATATTTACAGCCAATTAACCCTTCACCCCTGGAAAGCACCCACAGTGAATGCACATCCATCATGTCACCTCTATAGGTTTCCTGAGCCTCTGGTTCGACCTTGCATAGTGATTAGACGTTAGCGTTTACGTGAGGAAGAACATTATTAATCCTGAAGAGGAAATCAGAGCTCCATAGACGCACTAATGTGTCACAGAGCAGGACCTTTTTAGGCTGGATCTTCTGATCTGGATCACAGCAAAGGGGGAAGTCTGCCTAGCAGCGTGGTTCTATAGGGAGGAAGATGGAGGAAGATGTCAGTCCACTGATTTCTTTGTTTGTGTCCATTTAATGTTTGTAAGAATCATCCATAATAAAAGTCTTCTTCTTCCTTCTTCTTCTTCTTTCTTCTTCTTCTTCCTCTTCTTCTTCTTCTTCCTTCTTCTTCTTCTCCTCCTTCTTCTTCTTCTTCTCCTCCTTCTTCTTCTTCTTCTTCCTTCTTCTTCTTCTTCTTCTTCCTCTTCTTCTTCTTCTTCTTCTTTCTTCTTCCTTCTTCTTCTTCTTCCTCTTCTTCTTCTTCTTCATCCTCTTCTTCCTTCTTCTTCTTCTTTCTTCTTCCTTCTTCTTCCTTCTTCTTCTTCTTCTTCTTCTCCTCCTTCTTCTTCTTCTTCTTCTTTCTTCTTCCTTCTTCTTCTTTCTTCTTCCTTCTTCTTCTTCTTCCTCTTCTTCTTCTTCTTCTTCCTCTTCTTCCTTCTTCTTCCTTCTTCTTCTTCTTCTTCTTCTTCTTTCTTCTTCCTTCTTCTTCCTTCTTCTTCTTCTTCTTCCTCTTCTTCTTCTTCTTCTTCTTTCTTCTTCCTTCTTCTTCTTCTTCCTCTTCTTCTTCTTCCTCTTCTTCCTTCTTCTTCCTTCTTCTTCTTCTTTCTTCTTCCTTCTTCTTCCTTCTTCTTCTTCTTCTTCTTCTCCTCCTTCTTCTTCTTCTTCTTCTTTCTTCTTCCTTCTTCTTCTTCTTTCTTCTTCCTTCTTCTTCCTCTTCTTCTTCTTCTTCCTCTTCTTCCTTCTTCTTCCTTCTTCTTCTTCTTCTTTCTTCTTCTTCCTTCTTCTTCTTCTTCCTCTTCTTCTTCTTCTTCTTACTCTTCTTCTTCTTCTTCCTCTTCTTCCTTCTTCTTCCTTCTTCTTCTTCTTCTTCTTCTCCTTCTTCTTCTTCCTTCTTCTTCCTACTTCTTCTTCTTCTTCTTCTTTTAATGTTTATTTGAGATCAATAAATGTTCGTTTAGTAACATCTCTGTGTTTATCCCAGAGACATACCCTACTGACTATGGGGATGTCCTAAACCTAAAAAATGCTGGAGGTCAAGGGGTTAAAATCGTTCTTTCCTATCCAGGAAACCTTGCCACATCTGGAAGTTTGTTTCACGGGAAGTGAAATGTCTTCAACTAACTAAGAAGTTCAGTTGCTTTTCTCTACAACTACAAGATAAAGATGGACGACTGAGAACCTTTAGACATGGAGGTAATCAAACAAAAGGTGGTGAATATTATCCCTAATTATCAGCGTGTTAATATCCTCTTTGGTATTAACATTTAGAGCAAAGCACCTGAATATACAGTATAATAAATAGGAATAAAGTGTTTTACTGATTGTTGATGCTTTGTGAATCTCATGCTAATTAAGCAAATTAGAATATATTTTTTAATTAAACCACTCTCCACATTGGTCCATTTGCTATAGCTGCATTTGACCAGCTAATTAACCTTTCACCTCTGCTAAGCAGCCACTGTGAATGCACATCAATCATGTCTCCTGCTATTATAGGTTTCCTGAACGGCCGCTTCGACCTTGCATAATGATTAGACGAGTAAGAACGTTATTTTACCTGAGAAGGAAATCAACACAAGGAAATTTGACATTTTCAACAGTAAATAAAGTGTTTTATCTGTATTAAACCCAATGTTACTGTTCCAGCATCAATATATATCATCAATATCCACATCATCAATACAATAAGACAATAGTTTAATAGAATATCAGTAGTAGAGACTATTTACATATTTAATTGGCTCCTTTATAATAAACATCTTATAAAATATATTCTTCATGTTCTATAATGATCCTCAGTGGGATTTATACCATTTTATAGACAAATAATTGACCTTTGACCTCTTACCAGATAATTTAGCTAATTTCAATTTGAAAAACTATCAATTTAATTAATAGTTTTTTTATATATTCTTCTTTTTAAACATCTTAAAATATATTCTTCATGTTCTGGAATAATACTCAGTGTGATTTATATGATTTTATGGACAAATAATTGACCTTTGACCTCTTATCTTATTCATTATTGAAGAATATATACTATATTCTGTAAACCAATTAAATAATAAAATATATTTAGAATATTTCAAGAAAAAGAAAATTAAAATAGTGTTTTACTACAGAGTTCAAAGGTCAGTAACTTATCTATAAATGCAGTAAATTTAGATTATTTACATTTTTATACAGATTTGGGTCAATCTGGTCTCGTGTTGTAGAGATATTCCATATTTATTCCATCATTAATAGCAGGAAATGTTGGTTAAATTAATAAATAAGATGAAAACTGATCAGCTGATGGTTGACCCTCAACAAAAAAACCCAGCTTCTCTTTTAAAAGCAAAGAGAGAAATCCTGTAAATACTGTATTTCCTCTTTACAACTGTGATTTTAAGCTGCTTCTGCCCCGTTAAACCTCGACAAAAACCTTGTTTGTCGTGCCGATGAGATTATTGATCGTTGCGTCACGTCGCTGTTTGTAATCCACAAGCACCTGAGAGTCTGAGCCGTGTCCTTCTCTCTCTAGTTCTTCATCTCAGCTCTTCTGGCTGTCGCAGCCATTTCCTGAGGGTTTGGATCTGGTTTCTCATCCTGCAGGAGTTTGCAGGATATATTTATCCCGCTCGCTCGCTCTTGAAGTGAATAATGTCTTTTGTCGTCTCTTCGTCCCATCGATGGCGTGATGAGAGACTCCCCTGGGTGCATGTGTAGTGTCTCCCTCCTACGTCCTCACGGAGATGGAGGTCACACGCCGCTCTGCAGCCTATTCATCACATTCTCCATGTAGATTCTACGTTATTTGTTATCCTATTCAATGCTGTGTTCTGTAGTTTGTGTTCTGTTGTGTCCTCAATCAGAGGATGTAAATTACCTGAGGCACATTTGTGATGTTTGATATCAAGCTATATAAATAAAATTGCCTTGTGTCAGGTGCCATTTACAGCACAAATCCACTAAACTTCTGTGGCTTTTCCACTTTCATGTTACACGTTAATATGATCAGATATTGGTTGGCTCCTGGCTTCTCTTTGATCCAGCAATTAATTATTTAGTTGGATCAGATGGGTCAGAATGTTTAGATCTAAATCCAGAGATCAAACAGAGTTTCACCACTTTTTTGCATAAATTAAGATCATCTGTATTCATCACCAATCATATTACTCGTTAGGACTGATGGAGTAGATGCTAGGTATCAGGAAGGGTGTTGATATTTAACAGTTTTTACATACCCCTTGACCTCCAGCCCTTTTTTATGTTTAGGACATCCCCATAGTCAGTAGGGTATGTCTCTGGAATAAACACAGAGATGTTGGTCGACACTAAACGAACATTTATTGATCTCAAATAAACATTTTCATCCCAAAACAGCAACAAAAAAACACATTTTTTGTTCGTCGCTTCAAACAAGCGACTTTTTACTGTAGTGTTTTTTGGCTGCTAGTTTACTGAGTTTTTGTCATAAAGCTACACTGATGGTACCGTTGGACTCGTCACAGTCTCAGCTTTCATATGAGATGTCATTTGTTTGTATAACATGAAGTATCAGAGCGCTAGCCATCAAAATGTGGCGAGTGGGTCGGCTTTATGATCGTATACCGATTTTCATATTTGTTAATTAATTAGCTTGGTGTTGGAGTTGTGTTTGCTGTGTGTAAATATGACTTATATGTGCTTGTAGTGGAGTTTCTCCTGTTTAATTTGATGTATAGCTTCACTATATTTGTACATGATTAGTGGAGCAATCTCAGGAGGACCGTGGAGTTTAACAGGTTAAAGTCATGAAAAACTACTGCAAAAGTGTATTTGACAGTGAGAGATGACGAGACAAAGCAATAAAAGTGATTCACTTTTCATTTTGATGCTATTGAAACTCCCAGTATGTATAAGATATTTAAAAAGCATCATTAACTTATCAGCTTGTCAAGGTGAAAATGTGTACAGAAGAAAAACCGGTGCGTCGTCATATGTGGAAAGCAGATGTTCACATCTGCTGAATAGTCCTCTCACATATAGATTTCCTTTAAATCCATGCAGCCTAACTAAGAAGTAAAACCCACCATAATACTGTGCTTCAGTCAAACAAAAGATAAAATTACTGGAGACTTTCTCAGTGAATACACAGCTGCTGTTGGAAACTGTGTGATCTCTGTCTCTCTGTGGTAATTGAGAGACAAATATGATGGATAATATTCAAGGACTCACAAATACGCATGAAAATATAGATTTCTGTGTATTGTGTTGATGTATTTCTCAATCAGAAAATACAGCCTCACAGTTTGTATAGTATATAATGTTGCTGACATAAAGCTGCATATTTATACCAGTCATTTTTACCCATGTGTTTTTATTTTTTGACAAAAAAATACACCACAAACACAGTTTGCATATTAACACTAATACTATTTAAATGCAAAAAATGTCACAGCAAACACTGGAGCTGAAAGCGGTTTCATAAGTAATTCAGCATTGGAAACACCTGTAATTAATCAGATTATTTCTTTTAATCGTGTCCCATTCATGCCTAAATAATCAATCATTAGCCTTTTTTCCCCTGCAGTGAATCTGCTGCACTGCACGCTCTGTATTCCAGACACATTCTCTTCCTGCTGTATGTGAACACCTCCAGGAACTGGAGTGTGTTGTTATAGAACCTCTGCTCTGATCCTCACCTCTGTGGCCACAACCAGCTTATAATGCAGCCATCGGCCGGTGCTGTGTTGTGCAGTGTCGACAGAGTGAGAACAAAGCACCCGCTGATACGTGACGGGCATCATGAGACCACGATGAACCTGTTTTTACCTTCTTTCTCCGTCTCTGTGCTCCTTCCAGTCTATAGCTCCAAGATCAATTCAATGCATTGAGGGGGACCTGTGGTTCTGACCTGCTTGAGGGTCACAGAGAACTTCTCCAACAGCCTGAAGCCATGAGGCTTTTCTTTCAGTAAAAAGCAGAAATAAAGCATTTGTGACCAAAAGAACAGGCTCTGATATATCAGTGCAGCTTTAATCTCCTGTGAGGGGTTTTATTTCCACAGTTTCAACAGTGTTTTTTTATTACTCATCATCACAAAGGTAACTCCATGCTTTGAAAATACAGATGTAAATTCTGGCTGAAGGCTCCTCCACGGTTGTTTTCCTGTTCCAGAGAAAGCTTTGACAGTTGTTGTTTTTTTAACTTTTCCATTTTCTTCTTGTCATGTAATGTAAACAAACGTCTTTTTGTGAACTTGTCATTGTCCTGACAGCAGAGAGGTTGAAGTGTCCTTTTCTTTTGTTGTAGGAGATTCTGTGGCGTCAGGATAGGTTGTGTGTGTGTGTGTGTGTGTGTGTGTGTGTGTGTGTGTGTGTGTGTGTGTGTGTGTGTGTGTGTGTGTGTGTGTGTGTGTGTGTGTGTGTGTGTGTGTGTGTGTGTGTGTGTGTGTGTGTGTGTGTGTGTGTGTGTGTGTGTGTGTGTGTGTGTGTGTGTGTGTGGTTTTGGAATCAGTTTCATAAGATGACAGACACAGAAATGATGCAAAAACCAAAAACACATTAAACGACGCTGCAAAATGAAAAATGCTGCAAATTACAGAAACGAAGAAGAAGCAAAGATTCACAAATGCAAAAGTAAAATGCTGCAAATATAAAAAAAACCAGAAGAAACGTGACGCTCTGCTTGTGTTGTGCAGTTCAGACCTGAGTTAAAACAAAGAAGTGTTAATGTGAACCATGGAGATTAAAACTGAAAGAAAGGCGATAATTTTCTGCAGAATGATTCAAGACGCCATGTGAAAACTATGCTTTTGTGTAATTTTTAATCTTTATTAACACATCTTGGTTTCTAAACGGCAGATGGGCGCAACACGAGCAGAGCGTCATGTTTCCTTGGCAACAGAAACAGACCTGGACTTTTTTTTTTTTTTTTTTGATATTTGCAGCATTTTTCTTTTGCATTTGTTTCGTGGGTTTCTGTGGTGTCATATTTATGAGTTTAGACATAGAAACAGTGATTTATTATTAATGTTGCACCAATGGATCGGCTGCAAATCACTTTCAAACTGACAAACACGCTACAAAACAGGGACCACATCACTGGACCCGTTTTAGTGTCTCTCTCTCGTCCATTCTCCTGTTTTCGTTGTGTGGAGTCGGGCCATAAAACAACTAACCAATCACAACATGATTCTTCTAAAAAACATCATTTTTCGACCAATCCTAATAATCCTCTGCTTCAGTTTCATCTCTGTGCAGTAGTGAGTGAGGGGGCGTGTCCTAGAAGAAGTGTTTTCTGCCTGGCAACAGCGAGGCCATTGGCTGCATTGTCCTGACAGCCCTGGCTTCTGATTGGCCCAGATGGCAGTTTCTGTTTCTGTACTTTTTAAAATATAGTTAAATAACTTATAGTTTTATTTCTATAAACGGTGCATCCTCTGATATTTCTCATACTTACTTAAATCATACATGAAGTGATCTGAAGTATGGGATGGACAAAGGTGTGACTTATGTGGACAGAAACATATAAATATTGATATAAATATTTGTTTCAGACAATAAAGAGAATTTTTTCCCTTGAGTAATTGGACGTCAGCAGGAATTTCTTCAAACTTTGACCCAGCAGTTCCACCCAACACCTTTGCTTCTGCTTTGTTTCTGTAATTGCAGCATTTTTCTCCTGCAGCATTTTATTTGTTATTTGTTTTAATGTGTTTTCTGTTTTGCATTTTGCCATTTGTGAGGTGTTAGCCGCTGTATTTTCACATTAGTGCACGACCTACAGGCATGTAAAAGAACAAAAAAGGTGTTTCACAAGCGTTTGAAAGATTGAAACTAGAAATTCTGGAGGATCCAACTATCCACATGTTGATTATTCCTTTTTTGTTTGCACAAATGCATTCGTCGTAGAATCTTTACATTAATCCTCATTGATAGTTAACCTGTGAAGGGGTTAATAAAGGATAGACTGACTGAACTAATTGAGAATTACAGGCAGCGTCTGAATACTGGTGTGTAAAATGGCTCCCTGGGTAATTTAATAATTGCTACTGCTGCTAAATTATGTAGGAAGGCTCCGATGCAGGTAAGAATAAATTGCTAACGTTATTAAATCTCCCACCACCAGGGAGACGCCATCACAGTAACTAGCCTTTAGCATATGAAGCTGTCGCAGCAAACAATTTGCCGTTTAGTCCTCCGGCAGAAACGAATCAATATGATCCTGGTGTTAGAGTTGTCTTCCTGGTCACCGGAGGAATGTGGGTCTAAATTGCAGCCGTTAGCTCTGCCGCCAACGCAGAAAACACAATATCCGACTCATTTCATTCAAGAAAAACAGCAGCAGCTGTGGATTAAATCAACTCAGAAAAATGTTTTGGTTTAACTCAAATAATTTCTGTGCATCCTCTTAAGTATATAGTCAAGTCATATATGCAGTAGATGGAAGGCCTGGGATAAAAGTATAATACACCACAGGTTAAACATTGTAGAACATGTAGATTTGTAGAGTTTTTCTCTAAATGGTCCTAGTTGAATGTGTCGTGTGACAGATGATGATGTGGATGATGTTGCTGTAGGATGAACTCCTGACTAACTAGGTCTAGATCATGGGGTTCTGCTTAGCTCTAGAGCTCTAGTCCTAGAAAAGACCCAGACATCAGGCTTCATCCATGCTGATATACAGACGGGGGTTAATTAACCAGAGAAACTTGGTTGGAGCAACTTTACACACTTTATTTAAGTCCATTACTGCAGAACAGCTGATGTCTAAGTTGTTAACTAGTACTGGATAAATTGATATCTGTCTTTTTTGGCTCGTTGGGTAGTTAACCCTCCTGTTATGTTATGGGTCAAATTGACCCGTTTTAAAGTTTGAGGATCTAGAAAAGAGGTTGAAACTTCTTCATCTTCACCTTAATTAGTGTCATCAATGTATAAAATGAACATGTTTGATCCCTGCATGTTTATATCACATAGATACTGATCAGGTCAATTTGCTGCATCAAACTGGAGGAAAAAGAGTCAAAAATGTCTGAATATTTAAACTGTGAGACAAATTACACACACACACATACAAAAACTACATTTAATGTTCTATTTGAATGTTTTGTAAAACTATTGTCTTTATATGTTGGTCTTTGTGGTGAAACATGAAGAAATGTCCCATATTCTCCACTTTCCTGTGTTTTATAGTGAATTTTTCATCCCTAACCAGATTTGAAGCAGCAAAGATCATCTCAGTCTAGTTTTCCACTTCTTTTCTCCAGCTTCTTTCTAAGCCTCTCCTCCTCCTCTTTAAATGGCTGTGGGGGGTGTTGGTGGTGACTGTATAGTAGTGACATCACAACTTCACGGAAGTCATGACTGCTTGTTTTAAGGCTCAGTTTCTGAATACAGGCTGTGTATGTTTCTCTGTGGATTGAGTGTTTTTTAAACATGGGACAGTATTAATACACTCTCTGCTGTCATATATACAGGAAATATAAATCTAGAAGGATTCATTGGAGTTAAACTCATTACATTTATAGAAACATGTACAAATGTCTGTTCTATAACTTTAGAACTGTAGTGTTTACTCATTTAATTTTTGCTGTAGAGGTTTCAGGTTGTGTCGTTCATCAGCATCTAATAATAAGTCCTATAACTCCCAGTAACAGCTCGTATTGGTCCCAGTTGTAGTTCAATCATTGATCAGGACTAATATCAGCCTTTTCCAGCTCAGAGCTCTAGGACATTCCGTCGTATTCCTGCCTCTTGACGCTGCCTCTGATTTCCTGATTGTCTCCACCTGTTCTCCATTAGTCTCCATGTGCTCAACTAGTCTGTGTTCCCTGTCTTTAACTTTTATATCTTAAAGTCTACGTTCTTCGTCATAGTTTCTGTTCACAGACGTTTATTTTCCTCTTTATGAGTGATTTTAATTTGATATAAAAGTTTAATAGCTTATCTTAGCCTCTAAAACCTCCTAATACGAGTGCAGAATTAAGTTTTATGCTTATATTGCATGACAAAACCTCAGCTCCACTAAATAAAGTGTTTTTATCTGCATTAAACCCAATGTTCCTGTTCCAGCATCAATATATATCATCAATATCCACATCATCAATACAATAAGACAATAGTTTAATAGAATATCAGTAGTAGAGACTATTTACATATTTAATTGGCTCCTTTTTAAACATCTTATAGAATATATTCTTCATGTTCTGGAATGATCCTCAGTGGGATTTATAGGATTTTATAGATAAATAATTGATTTTTAAACTCTTACCTGATAATTTAACTTATTTCAACTTGTTTCTTGCAATATTCTAACTATATTTGCTCTGTAACATCAACATAATTATTTTAATTCCAGGTTTAAGTCCATAATCTTTGTGTTTGTAGAGATATTCTATAATTTATTGTCATTTATAGCAGATAAATGGAGAATAGGCCTGAGGTTTAAGTGGTTCTATAGCTTTTTGACATTAGACCTGTTTTATTTTTGTTAATTCTTTATCAGGTCAGGATTTCCTTTTGCTTCTTTTGTGTTCAGCTTATTTTGGTGTTCTGATTCTACAACATCTTGCACCAATAGAGCCGTATACATTGCTGGATTTTGCGTTGTATTATCATACAGGACAATCATTTTCTGTCTCCTTTTACCTCCTTTTCAACCATGATAACCAACGGTTTGTCATTTTCGTGATTTGAGATGTTTGTGTCCCTGAAACGTTGGAACAGATGAGGGATGTGCTGCTTTTCTGCCTCGACTCAGTTCACAATGACAAGAAATCAGAGAAATACAAGTTAAAACATGCTGTATGAAGACATTCTGATGCTTATATGTTGCTGGAGTAACGTATTTAGTAGGATGCAGTGGGTGTCTACTCAAATCATTTGTTGGGTGAACTTAAAAAAATCATGGAAAGTATTTTATCCAATTATTATATGTTAATTAGTAAATTTAACATTTAAAGGTTATTTCAACTTAATTAGAAAAGTTTAATCCATCATAATATTTTCATGTTAGTTCAACATGTTTGATTTAAGTACGTGTGACCCAATTTAATGGAGTAGATTTAAATTAAATTATATTAAATAATAATATATATATTATTATTTTTATTAAATGTATATTTAAATTGATACACTCAACAAAACTATTTTTGCTAAATTAGCATGTTATAGTATAATTCTTAATATAGTATATAAATAAATATATTATATAAATAAATATAGTATATAAATAAATATAGAATATAAATATAAAATAATACTCAACAAAACTATTTTTGCTAAATTAGCATGTTATATCATTTTAAATATAGTATATAAATAAATATTTTATATAAATATAAAATAATACTCAACAAATCTATTTTTGCTAAATTAGCATGTTATAGTATAATTCTTAGTATATAAATAAATAAATATAGTATATAAATAAATATCGTATATAAATATAAAATAATACATTCAACGGAACTATTTTTGCTAAATTAGCATGTTATAATATTTTAAATATAGTATATAAATAAATATAGTATTTACATAAATAAATATAGTATATAAATATGAAATGATACACTCAACAAAACTATTTTTGCTAATTTAGCATGTTATATCATTTTAAATATAGTATATAAATAAATAAATATAGTATATAAATAAATATAGTATATAAATAAATATAGTATATAAATAAATATGGTATATAAATAAATAAATATAGTATATAAATAAATATGGTATATAAATAAATATAGTATATAAATAAATATAGTATATAAATAAATAAATATAGTATATAAATAAATATAGTATATAAATAAATATAGTATATAAATAAATAAATATAGTATATAAATAAATAAATATAGTATATAAATAAATATGGTATATAAATAAATAAATATAGTATATAAATAAATATAGTATATAAATAAATAAATATAGTATATAAATAAATATAGTATATAAATAAATAAATATAGTATATAAATAAATATAGTATATAAATAAATAAATATAGTATATAAATAAATATGGTATATAAATAAATAAATATAGTATATAAATAAATATGGTATATAAATAAATAAATATAGTATATAAATAAATATAGTATATAAATAAATAAATATAGTATATAAATAAATAGATATAGTATATAAATAAATATAGTATATAAATAAATAGATATAGTATATAAATAAATATAGTATATAAATAAATAAATATAGTATATAAATAAATAGATATAGTATATAAATAAATATAGTATATAAATAAATAGATATAGTATATAAATAAATATAGTATATAAATAAATATAGTATATAAATAAATATAATATATAAATAAATAAATATAGTATATAAATAAATATGGTATATAAATAAATAAATATAGTATATAAATAAATATAGTATATAAATAAATAAATATAGTATATAAATAAATATAGTATATAAATAAATAAATATAGTATATAAATAAATATAGTATATAAATAAATAAATATAGTATATAAATAAATATAGTATATAAATAAATAAATATAGTATATAAATAAATATAGTATATAAATAAATAAATATAGTATATAAATAAATATAGTATATAAATAAATATAGTATATAAATAAATAAATATAGTATATAAATAAATATGGTATATAAATAAATAAATATAGTATATAAATAAATAAATATAATATATAAATAAATATAGTATATAAATAAATAAATATAGTATATAAATAAATAGATATAGTATATAAATAAATATAGTATATAAATAAATAGATATAGTATATAAATAAATATAGTATATAAATGAATAAATATAGTATATAAATAAATAGATATCGTATATAAATAAATATAGTATATAAATAAATATAGTATATAAATAAATATAATATATAAATAAATAGATATAGTATATAAATATGAAATGATACACTCAACAAAACTATTTTTGCTAATTTAGCATATTATAATATGTAAATAATAATGTTATATCATTTTATCATATAGAATATATAAATAAATATAGTATATAAATAAACATAATACATAAATATAAAATAATTATTTTTACTAAATTATCATGTTATAATATAAATATAAATATAATATAAATATAGTTGTACCTACTGCATTAAATTAGGTTAACCTCACTTAAATCAAACATGTTGAACTAACATTTAAATGTTATGATGGATTAAACCTTTATAATTAAGTTAAATAACCTTTAAAAGTTATGTTGGGTTTACTTCTTATAATTAAGTTACACAAACATTATATTTATGTCACTCAGCTAAACTAGCGTATTATAATTGGATGGAAATTAAATTATACCTGAACTTACATTTCTCAGTCATCAACTTATGAGCTTCCAGGAATAAAACGAAGCTTTAAGCTGCAGAAAAGAAGCTCTGAGAGCGACAGGTGTGAATTCAGCATTTTGTTTTCATTATAAAACTTCAGATTCAAGCGGGCAAGTCGATTAAAGAACATATTATTTGATAAAGGTGGCCCGAGGTGTTACGCCGCCTTTTCATAGCACGTTGAGAGTGAAATAAAAGACCAATAAAGAGGTAATAAAGGAGAAAGTGACAGTGGAGCAGAGAGAAAACATAACCAGCAGCAGACGAAGCAATGAGGACGGCAACTGGTGAAACAATAAAAAAAAAAAGGGAAGAGTAAAAGTGAATCAGTGGCAGAATAAATGGAAGGAGAAAAAAAAAGGAGACACAACATATAGAAATTACCTGAGAGGCCACGACCACCTCAGGGAGAAGCATGTTTGTTTATGACAGATGGAGAACAGCAGGAGCAAACACAGCCAGAACACTGTGAAACAAACAAAAACGCTCAACGTCACTAATTACAGCGATTTGGTATTTACGGCCTGTAATGTTTTAATTTGCTGCTTCGGTAATGGAAGGAGGTTTTCTCAGGTCTGTCGGTGTCAGAGCTGTGGATGGAATGTTACGCTGGAACATACAGTGAATCATATCTATTCACCACGAACCCTTTAATCAACTTTAATGTTGATTAAAAATGACTTTTCTGCCTGTTCCTGTTCCTTCCTCTCAGGAACAAGTATATTAAAATCACTACGTCCTTTTTATCGCTATAACAAAGGAAGTTAACTCAATATTACAGAAAGTTTTCTCATTATATATCAAGTTTAATGGGGACGACTTTATTATCTGAGGAAAATTACTGCTTTTTAATCCTCAGATGACTTTATTTCATAGCAGTTTATAGAAGTCTTAATATTTTTTAATCATCATACCATTTATACTTTTTTATCATTTATAAGACAGTAAATTAGGCTTATCATTAATGTGGCTGCTAAGATTTCTAGGCATCTTCCATTCATTAGTGCTTAGATCACCTCCTTTAAACCAAGTTTGTAGTGTTTAACGATTCGATTCTTCATCGATTATAATTTATCTGATAAGATATTTATCTTATCGACGAATAAGCAGATAATCAGTGGGGTAGCTACTTACCAGAGTTGCCTTTTATAACCGTAGATCATCACTACGAAGCGTCAAAAACACGATTTTCTATTAACGTTATTCCATGTTTGTGCAACAACTGCAAGTCGCCTTGTTTCCACCTGTTTTCATAAAGTGAAGCCAAACTTTTGGAGCGTTTGAATCTGGTGGGCGCCATTTTTGTTGTTTATGACGCTAAACCAGCGTAACGTCATCACGTAATTACCGTATTTTCCGGTAATGATGCACCAATCAGCATTTTCTGGCCCGATCACCAAAAAACTTAATCTGCTGATCACAGCAGGAATTTTAAATGTCCGTACCTTTCATCTAGCAGAGTATGCACCAGAAATAAAACTATCAGTTATTTAACTATATTTTAAAAAGTACAGAAACTGAAACTGCCTGGGCCAATCAGAAGCCAGGGTTGTCAGGACAATGTAGCCAATGGCCTCACTGTTGCCAGGCAGAAAACACTTCTTCTAGGACACGCCCCCTCACTCGCTACTGCACAGAGATGTTTTGCGCAAATGCAGTGATTTTAGTGAATTTCCAGGTTAAAAACACATTATAATGCATGTTACTGACTAAAAATATTCATTACAGTAGTTTATTACTTTTTTAACAGTGGTTGTGTACGTCACATCGCTATGAATTGTGGGTAATACCTTCTAGCAAAGTGTGCATGTCATGCAGACTTGTGGAAAGGATAAGATGCAACTGAGCCCTTCAAGCTGAGACGCTCCTAAACCCTCACAAACTTAGCATGAACTTAGCATTTAAGTCTGAATCTGTCAGATTGTCTGGATTTTCTGGAGTGGGATAAAAAGAAAAAATCCTCAAATCATCTAAACACAAGGACGGTTGCTGACATTTCATTAAAGTTTGATGTAACACCGTCTGATCTTATTCTTCTGACCCTGAAATTTGCTTCGCGACCCAAGTTGTGTCCATGTCGGAGAAGCAACAGCTCGACGATGTAGTCTTCTAATCATTTATTGATTATAGGCTAAAAAGAAAACAAACACACTGGAAGGAAGCGAGGGAAGGGCTGAGGGTGGTGCCAAATCAGCAAAGAAACTAAAGGAAAAAAGCAGCTTCCAAACAACAGCGTCACTCAGCAGCTGCTGCTGAAACAAACAGAAATAAACCAGACCTGTGTCGTCAGGTTGGGATTAACCAACAAACAACAAACGCCCAGATCACAAACCAAACTGTCTCTCACAACAACAACAACAACACACAGGAGGACTGATGGAGTGAAATCACAGCTGATCTGACGTTTTACAGGTTTTAACGTGACGTTTAAGATCTAACATCTGTATCCTGCTGTTTTTCTGTCTTGTTACAGGCTGGAATTCGATTGGACGATTGAAAAGTGGACGTATCCTAGCAACAAATCAGGAAGCGGGTAACTTTGCGTTCTATCTTGATTGACAGGTGCATGTTACGATACCTTTGAGTCACGTGTTTGACATAAAAATACAAGCTTAAGCTAATAAACTTACATCAGAGCAGATATAGTGTATTAATTAGGTCATATATGCATTTCATTGGTCCACCCTTAGCTTTAATGACAGCATGAAGCATTGTTTGTCTCAAGGTTTGTTTCCATCCAGTGTTCATTTTCACCAAGATGTTGTATTGATGGTAGAGTCAGGCCACTGATTCTCAGTGGGATGGAGGTCTGGACTCTGTGGAGGCCGATCCATGTGTGAAAATGATGTCGACTCGATGAATCCTTGGAATACGCTGGTTCCATCAGGGAAGAAACCATAACCTGCTCATTCACTTCATCTGCATCTTACTCTAAAGCTCCATCACTCTGGTTCCCCGTTGTTCTTTTACTCAGTTCTTTTGTCCACTTCCTGTAATAGCAGCAGTAATTTAACATTTACAGAGGAGCCATAGAAACATGGAGTTAACAAGGAAGCAAGTGGAGCATGAGAGTGGAGATAAAACCACTAAACAGACTAAATGAACCTTCTCCTGCTCTGTCAATGTTAAATTAAATGAGAAACACTTTCACACTGGAATCATGACACATGTACAGAGCTAGATTTAATTGATGAATCCATATTTACAGTTATTTTAATGAGAGTAACTTAAAGGTAATGCAGTAGTCGTGTAATGCCTCACATTTTTAATACAGTAATATAGTAATGTAATCAATATTTGAAGTAATGGCTACGGATGGGAATCGAGAACCGGTTCCATGTGTTTCAATTCCATGGAATCGTTTATATAAGGATTCTCGTATCGATTCCAATCAGCACGAATCTACGTCACGTAATTTACACAAGTTACACACGCTCGATTCCAGCAAACACGACTAATTAGGTGATGACGTTAGGCCAGTTTAACACGTCGTAAACAAAAATGGCGGCCAAAAGTTTGGCTTCACTTTATGAAAACAGATGGAAACAAGGCGACTTACAGTCGTTGTAAAATGGACATAACAGCGTAGCACAAACATGGAATAACGTTAATGTCGTGATGCATCTGAACCAGCAGCAGCAGCAGCAGCAGCAGCAGCAGCAGCAGCAGCAGCAGCAGCAGCAGCAGCAGCAGCAGCAGCAGCAGCAGCAGCAGCAGCAGCAGCAGCAGCAGCAGCAGCAGCAGCAGCAGCAGCAGCAGATATCACCTCTACAGTTACGTGTCCTTCGGGAAAAACAAGACATGCTTATTTATCTGCAGTAGAATTAGTTCTTTATTGTATTTTCACATTGTTCTGTCGTATTTGACAGCATTTATCTTTCTTTATAGTTATTTTTGAGTGTGTAGTCAGCTCATATATCCTTTTAAAAAGGAGAGTTTTTTATTTCTATTAGTATGAATGTGTTAGAATGTTCCACATTCTTGTGTATTTTTACAGTTAACACAGTATTTAGGCGTTGAGGTTCTTTTGACCTCACTGTTGAGTTTGTAAGGTCGTGAATTCCAAGTAAACAAACTTTATCCTAATCAAACTCCTTTTTTCCCCAAATTAGAATCGATAAAGAATCGCATCGTTAAGCAGCATCAATAGTGGAATCGTAAAAATCGTATTGATTCTCATCTCTACCAATGATGCATTCAAACCAACTAAGAAGTTTTTGCTCTAAACTGAATGAACTGCTCAGACACTTGAGTAGTTTCTGAATTCTCCTGCTTGATGCCGATGATTTGACTCAAACAGACGAACATCTTTTCTAAATCACGGAAAGATAATCACCCATGTAGAAATGATCCAATAGGAGACTCTGTTTGCTTAGTTAAATCTAGGTGGTGACTCTTTTTTTTTTTGGCCAGGCAGTGTATTTGCTCTGCTCAAGAAAAGACGCCACCTTTCAAAGTCTTTAAATGCAAAGTATCACTGGAGCTTTGTGGTTTGAAGTCATCAAAACACTAACGGGGCTCGTTACAGCTGGTACCAAGCTGCGTTTGTGCAATCTGTGTGTGGAGGAGGCGATGAAGTGGAGATTCACTCCTGCTGTCAGACCTCAGTAAAAGCCAAGCGTAGTAAGATCACCCAGAGCTATTCTTCACGTTACCTTCCTCTCATATCAGTGAGTTATTACAGTAATTGAGCATCTCCACCAGTTCTTCTGATAGTGAGACATAAACGCTGACTCTCTCCCTTCACCCAGGCCTCGTGTTACATAACGAGAGCTGCCACCTTGGCTGAGCGGAGCAGATTCCGGACCCTCTGTTGTCTTTGCACTAATTAATTGTACTAAATGTCAGTAGCTGCTGGCAAGGTTGCAGGAGATTAAAGACGACCATCACTTAGCGGGTCATGGTTCTGATAAGGGCAATTAGCCCACAAGCTGCCGCGGAAAATCAATGGGAAGAGGAAGAGGCTGCGATGCCTCCTAGAAATTCCCAGGACTGAGGCTGCCAGCTTCAAGAAAAGAAAGAAAAGGAGGAGAAGACTCATTTGAACAGAAAAGAGATCAACAACAGGTGGAGCCCGAGGCGTCATCTTTTCTCAGCAAAAAGTGAATCTGTATGCAAAACAGGCCCATGAAGTTGTCATGAAACTGTTGAGGGATGATTGCAGCGAGCGGCGAAAGCAGGAAGTTTGTAAACTTGATAAGTTTAGCTAAGATGAGACTCACTTTTTAACGTGATGAAACCCCGGGTTTTTCACTCAACTCCAATCAGAAGCACGTTTTATTTGTTCCGAATGATCAGGCAGTTTGAAAAGCCATCATTTAAATGCAATAAAACCCCCCATAAAACCTGGGAGATAAGCAGTATTGATTGGTTTCTACCTTTAAATAATAACAGTCATTTCCAGGAAACACTTGATGTCTCAATAAAGAGCTCTCCCCGCTCCTTTTTTTTAAAATATTCATCTCCATTCCTTGGATTATGTGCCTACTGGCAGGTTTGGTTCACATGCATATGAATGATGCTGCGAGCGGTTGAATCATCCCGTGTTAATGAAATACTCCTCAGCTGACGAATGGCAGCTCAGGCATTATTAGGTTTAACCCTCTTTAAACGTCTCCTCTGCGGCTCGCACAATGCAGCAGAATGTTCTGGGGCATTAACTTCCCTCGTTCTCAAGGCGGTGACGGGCTGTCGCTGTCTATCAAGCGGCGGCCGCTCATCCCCCCTTCGCTGCTTCCTCGCGAAACCGATAGAAAAAAACTGCTAACTGCTCATCTTGATGAATGACCGAAACCGTACCGTGACATTTAGAGTTTTCTACACAGAGGCCGTAATATCGACGTTGCCGCTTCTGACACGAGTATCTGTCAGTTACTCCGTGACGTACGAGGTTGAAAAAGATGACGGAATAGATTGTATTTGTAAGTTATCGTAGGTCAAGTTCCACCAGGTCACGGGGAGGTGAAATGAAAAGGAAAAATCAGGTAAAAATATTTTAACAGCAGTTGAACAGTCATGGAACTGTCTTTTGTGCAGATAAGAGCATTTTGGAGTCAACAAACGCTGATTATATCCTTATAAATGCCAGCGGGTCGTGTTCTGCTTTATTTATTTGGCCAGGTTTCAAATTCCCCCAAAAGTTTCACCAAAAGACTAAAAGCAACAACAACTAAAAAAGTAATGAAGAGTTTAATCACCACACAAAAACATAACAAGTTTACCAGAGTCAATAGTAGTGGTAGGGCTCCCTCCACAATTAAACATTATTAAACCAGCTGCCAGCAGCACTTCTGATTAAAAAGCAAGGAAATGAATAAAGAGGAAATGGTTTAACATGGCGTTAGATGTTTCTAAAGCGAAGCTGTGCAGTCCAGGGATGTTTCCACTCATTGTGATATTAAACAGGGGAACGTCAAAGCCTGCAGCAGGTGATGGAACAATATCAGGTGCTACAGAAGATGGTAGTGACCCTGAGGCAGCTGTCAGAATGAGAGACGTTTATTAGGAACTGCTGAATTTCCCCCAAGGTTCAATTCTGGGGCCTCTGCTATTCAACATTTACATGCTCCGAGCTAAGATGATGGTAGAAAACAAAATAAGTTGCCATAATTACGCAGATGACACACACATTTACATCAGCGTATCACCAGGAGATTATAATGCTGTATAAATCAAAGGAGACAAACTTAATTTAGTTCATTGGCCCAAACAGAACAAAAAATCCCCCCTTTCCTTATTTTTGAAAGAAAAGCACAGTTTTTTTAATCAATATTATTATTATTACTTTAAACTAATCACAAAATACACTTTGCTAAAGTGATAAATGACTATTAGATCCCTATATATGCATGTATATTTAAATCTATATGGTATTCATTGTAATTAAAATGCTTAAATTCCATTAAAAATGTAAAAATGTGTGTTCTAAAACGTTTGAACTGTAGTCAAAGACTTAACTTCTCATCCCTTTAGTAGGAGCTCCTTATGATGTTGATCATCTTGGTTCTGATTCCATTAAAAATCAGAATATTTGGAATTATAATCAGTCAGAAAACATCAAAGCTAAGGCCCCTTTGTTTAATATGCCTTTGAAGTTATAGACAGTTATAAGACAATAATGATATAATAGTCATAGCAACTAAACTCATCAGTAATTACTGGTTTCCACATGTTAATTTCACACCGATCCTATCCATGCAGGTGTGATCCAGTGCATTGGTAACACAAGGACAGTTTAACACCAGGAGTGTGCTATTTAAGCAGAAAACAGTAGGATGTGTTGACAGGCAGGTGCATATTCTTCTTATTATTCACAATTATCTTGTATATACATACTTTTCCCTTCACACACACATGAAACCCAACTAATTCACGTTCTGTACTGAAACCCAGACACACACGTGGAATGCTTTTACACACACAACTGAAACACACTCACACACAACTGAAAAACTCATTAAAACTACTGAAGAATGTTCACACATACGAGTGAAATGTGCTCAAACTCATTCACATGCTATAGTGAAAACCTCTCACATAACTACTGAAACCTTTCACATATAGAGATGTGCTCATATACACACTCCACATGCTCTCTCATGGTAACGTGAAAAGCTTTTACATAAATTATTAAAATGCTTTCACATCTTCTACAGTTGTTGCACGGGAGAATTTCAATAAAACAGGAAGAGTAAGAACATATTCAAGAGCCAAAAAGGACAAATTATTCAATAAGTCACAAAAAATAGTGCATTTGTGAACTTATTTCACTTGTTTTAAAGGTCTTTAACACAAGCTGCAACTTTTTTAGGCTTTCAACCTTTTTTAAACTGCTCTTCTTTTGCTTTAACTTTTCATTATGAAGTAAATGTTGATTCCACTGTGTAATTACTATTATAACGGTTGGATTGGTTCCATAGAATCCTTCTCTCGTAGCAGCACAAGCTTGGATTAGATAATAGTCTAAATCAGGGGTCGGCAACCCAAATCTCTCTGGAGCCACAAATAGTTAAAAGCCTTATATGAAGGGAATACAGGCTGTAAGTGTATATTATCTTTATTAGCCTACTACTAATAAAACGACTAAATAAGCTATAAATACACAATGAGCATTCATGATTAAATGTTTATTTTCCTGCAGCTCATCCTGGTGAGAATGACCATGTGACCACTCTGCTGTTTGCTGAGTTTAACTTCCATCATGTATTATGTTTTGTTGCATTGATGAAATTATAGAAATACAATAAAGAAATCAGATTTTTGGTTTATTTGTATTTTGAGGATTAAAAAACGTACAATACAATCCTCCTCTTTCCATAACAGTCGATATCCAACGATCTGATTCTACTATAGAATGAATGAACTGTTGCAGACATGAAGTGGAATCACTGCACCGCCTCATTCTGCAACCAGAGAATAGACATTTTTCTTTCTTTTTTTTATTTTTCTGCATGGATAGTCAGCAGGATGAGCGTCTTTTCAGCCAAAACCATATTTTAAAGCTACAGCAAACTTTATTTTCCATGTCAACTAAAGAGGGGAAAAATGCTTTAGTTTCTTTTTTATACCGGGATGAATATTTTGACAACAACGATCCTTTGTTTACTATGTGCTGTTACTCTCTAATTATCGTTAACCATAAGAAACGTTTAACAGAGAAATGTTAGTGTATTTATAAAGTGATATAAACAGGAAACAGAGCTATCTGCACTTAAAGATGCATATATCGCTGGCAGGTTCACACAGAGGACGCACCACATGCTGATGAACCCACTGTGATACTTCGGTAGCAGCTTGTGAGCAGTTGTTTAGACCCCAGTGGACAACAAAAAATATATCTTCCCCATCATTTTACATTTTCAGACATTGAAAAAGCAGGACGACACGGTGGAGCAGGGGTTAGCGCTGTTGCCTCACAGCAAGAAGGTCTCAGGTTCAAGACCTCCTTGGTCCTGGGTCTGGGACCTTTCTGTGTGGAGGTTCATGTTCTCCCTGTGTCTGGTGGGTTTTCTCCAGGTTCTCCAGCTTCCTCCCACAGTCCAAACACATGCTGAGGTTAATTGGAGACTCTAAATCACCGTAGGTGTGAGTGTGTGAGTGAATGGTGTGTCTTCCCCACGATTGGCTGGAGACCATCTGGGGTGTATCCCTGCCTCTCACCGTAATGCGCTGGGATTGGCTCCAGCAGACCATGTGACCCTAAT
The DNA here is from genome assembly GCA_030544235.1 of Lepturacanthus savala. Classification (NCBI taxonomy): domain Eukaryota; kingdom Metazoa; phylum Chordata; class Actinopteri; order Scombriformes; family Trichiuridae; genus Lepturacanthus; species Lepturacanthus savala. Next base: position 1,786,863 of record CM060466.1, on the reverse strand, counting down.
GAGGAATAAACAGGTATAGAAAATGACTGACTGACTGAGCCACTATAGGGGCGCTAAAGAGCCACAGGCTGCCGACCCCTGGTCTAAATAAATTCTCCTGATGTTTTCTTCTACCCTGATAATCCCCAGCTGTAGTGACTTGTTTGCACTAAACAATAATGTTACTCAAACTATTTTATTACCACTCAGTTCCTAATCATTACAATAGCTGCTGCCTGTTGGTAAACTCAAGTAATGTCCCTGTTCTGTTAGAATTAGTTGCGTTTATATGCAGTCTATGGATTTTCCTACAACAAATTGGTGATTTCCACTTGTTTATGCCACAAAAGAAGAAAGATCTGGTTTCGATTCATTTTATTTTACGTTTATCGGTATGAGGCTCGCATCTGTGCAAGAATATTAGAAAATCAGTCATTGTTGAACATTTTTATTCCAGTTTTTTAACCAAAAGCAGAAAATCCACTTTGCTGAGTTTATTCACACACACGAATGTGAAGCCTTCTAAATCCTCCTTTAACCCCCAGTGAACTCCTGCTGCTGCTCAGTCAGTCTTAATGCTATATTTACCTTCTGTGGTTCTGCTTTTATGTACATTACAAAGACAATATTGTTGTGACCAAAGTCCAATGCATGTACTGCAACAAGCTGTAAAAGCAAATCTGTCCAAAACAAACGCATCATAACCATTATCAAACAAACCCTCAACTAATTAGCATTATTAAACTTGTTCTTCTAAGCTTTGTTTATTGTGCTTGACAGGATATTAGCAACAGAAAACTCCACCCAACTCCCTTCCTCAACCTGTACGACAAGAACAGGAACATTCATAATAACATGAGCAGGAAAAAACATGGAAATGGAGCCACAGACTTTAAGTTATGTGGTAAAAATGATAATAATAATTATCAAAAACAGAGGTGATGGTGATTTTCTAATTAATCACAGCTCGTTGATTTTAAATCATCCGATAGATAGATGGTTAGATGTTAAATATATATATAATTATGTTTCTATTCTAACTTATTATTGATGAAAGACCCAGAAAGTTGTGCAGGTGCAGTTTAAATCAACGTCAGTCATCATTGTAATAATCTGCTTTTCTGTTGTTCAGACCAACAACGCTACAACTGTTGCAGTGAAAAGATGATGATGTCTGAATAGTTCAGAAGTGAAGGTTTGTTTTTAGTTGTTTCAGCGATGATTAGATGGATGGATGGAGAGATAGATAGATGGATAGATAGATGGATAGATAGATGGATAGATAGATGGATAGATAGATAGATGGATAGATGGATAGATAGATGGATAGATAGATAGATGGCTATAGAGACCAATAGATAGATAGATGGATAGATGGATGGGTAGGTGGGTAGGTAGGTAGGTAGGTAGGTAGGTAGGTAGGTAGGTAGGTAGGTAGGTAGGTAGGTAGGTAGGTAGGTAGGTAGGTAGGTAGGTAGATAGATAGGTGGGTAGATGGGTAGGTAGGTGGGTGGGTAGGTGGGTGGGTAGGTGGGTAGGTAGGTGGGTAGGTAGGTAGGTGGGTAGGTAGATGGGTAGGTAGGTAGGTAGGTGGGAAGGTAGGTAGGTAGGTAGGTAGGTAGGTAGGTAGGTGGGTAGGTAGGTGGGTGGGTAGGTAGGTGGGTGGGTAGGTGGGTAGGTGGGTAGGTAGGTAGGTAGGTAGGTAGGTAGGTGGGTAGGTAGGTGGGTGGGTAGGTAGGTAGGTGGGTAGGTAGGTGGGTAGGTAGGTAGGTAGGTAGGTAAGTGGGTAGGTGGGTAGGTAGGTGGGTAGGTAGGTAGGTGGGTAGGTAGGTGGGTGGGTAGGTAGGTAGGTGGGTAGGTAGGTGGGTAGGTAGGTAGGTGGGTGGGTAGGTGGGTGGGTAGGTGGGTGGGTAGGTAGATGGGTAGGTAGGTAGGTAGGTGGGTGGGTAGGTAGGTGGGTGGGTAGGTAGATAGGTGGGTAGGTAGGTAGGTGGGTAGGTAGGTGGGTAGGTAGGTAGGTAGGCAAGTAGGTAGGTAGGTAGGCGGGTGGGTGGGTAGGTGGGTGGGTAGGTGGGTGGGTAGGTAGATAGGTGGGTAGGTAGGTAGGTAGGTAGGTAGGTAGGTAGGTAGGTAGGTAGGTGGGTAGGTAGGTAGGTAGGTGGGTAGGTAGGTAGGTAGGTAGGTAGGTAGGTGGGTGGGTAGGTAGGTAGGTAGGTAGGTAGGTAGGTAGGTAGGTAGGTAGGTAGGTGGGTAGGTGGGTGGGTAGATGGATAAAGAGGTGGGTGGATGGATAGGTGGAAGTGGATAGATAGATGGATGGATAGATAGAAGGGTGGATGGATAGATATGGATAAAGAGGTAGGTAGGTAGGTAGATAGGTAGGTAGGTAGGTAGGTAGGTAGATAGGTAGGTAGGTAGGTAGATAGGTAGGTAGGTATCAATAAAAAGACTTTATTGATGATGAACTCATACCCATCAAATATGTAATGAAACTATAAGAATATCTACACGTACATGTGTGTGTACATGATATCTGTTACAACCTCTACAATATGCAAATAAAACAGCTTTTCCAAGGCTGCAGATCTCATTAGAACTCAGGGGGAGACCAGACTCCCGGACCAGAACCGACTGTTCTAACCACTCAGCTAGGGTATATTCATCTAGGAATACACAGCTCCGCTTCCTGCAGATGTCTGCATCTCAACTACCCTGCATCTGCATGTTTGGTTGTGCAAAACAATATAATTGGACGTTATTAATGATACAGATGTTATAATAATATAACCGCCAGCCTGTGAAGGGTGTGATGAATTCTAGGAAAAGTCACAGCTTTCCAAGGACTTTATGGAGGGTTTGCATGGTGACACACACTCACACACACTCACACACACACACTTCACCTTTTTCATAACACATCTTTACCATTAGTATTATTATTATTGCCACAGGTAACGAGAGAATAACTTCATGGGGCTTTAGCTGCTCTGAGTCTGCCCATTTTAATTAAGTCTTTCTCATTCTGGCATCAAAACATCCATTCAGCCGTTTCAAATTACAATCACATTACTTCAAAAGGAGAAAGTCCATCAAATAGTATTAAAAAGACTAATTAAGCTGCTAAAATATCAAAAAGGGACATTAGTGCTTCATTGGGGGAACATGGTGTTTGTAACTACCACATCTGCAGATCCCTCAACGTCAGACACAACCACACAGTTTGAATATATTATATCTGCTAAATATATAAATGCATCGTTGTCTTATTTATTTCCTGTTTTCATCATCTTGTGTTCTGCTGCAAAAACAAATTTCCCCCTAATGGGACGAGACAATAAGCTTTGAATTGAATAACGGCCATAAAATCTTGGCTCTCATTCAATTCAGAATCATAAATGAGGGCTTAAAATGTGTTTCAATCATTCAAATATTATTTGTTGGAATTGTCCATAATGGCCCTGCCTTTCATCCTCATTCTCATGTTCTCTCTCACTCCTCCACTCACTTCCTTTGTCTTCCTCTGGTCTGAATGCAGCGACCGGTTTCGCTCCCATTATCAGTGATGACTGTAAAAATGTAGTTTCCTGGTATTCACTACGCTTCAGTGCACCGATCAACTTTGATAGAATTTGCCGTGTGTGAATGAATAAAACCGTTTAAGTCTTGAGTAATGATGTGTTCAGGGTAGTTGGTGCTTTCATAGCGAGGTAGGAAGCAGCAAGTCGCTCGGTCCAAATGTCGAAAATATAGGTAATTTTTCATGTAGCGCCCAATCTATCTTTACACGACTTCCCTCTCATCCTTATGAATTCTCTATAGGTCAGGTCTATTATTTTAATGGCCTATCCACAGGGCTAGAGCTCTGGTTTATATATATATATATATAAAAAATATTTCTTAAAACTTTGCTTTCATCAAAGGAAATTCACTTTTCTAGCTTCTCTAACCAGCTAAACTGTGCTACCATGTTAGCATCAAGGGTTTTCTAATCATCCATTAACCTTCTGATGCAATGATTCAAACACATTGATCCATTAGAACACTGGACTGATAGTTGCTGGAAATGCGCCTCTATACACCTATGTAGATATTTGCAGCTAGAATAGTCATTTACCACATTATATAGTGTATTTCTGATTAGTTTAATGTTATCTTCATTGAAAAAATAAGGCTTTTCTTTCAAAAATAAGGAAATTATTTGTCCTAATATGTTAATGCTATATTTAGTCACATTCTTTACTACTTATATCTATCCAAACATGTAAATCATAGCCTTTTATTGATGGATAATTCATGCTGTATTCATTGCATGCCCTTTCATTTTAGCCTAAGCTACATTTACAGCATTTACAGGTTAGCATCTTTAGCTATCTGCTAAAGCTACGTCACTGTTTTGCTCATTCTCTTATATAACATTTGCCTGCTCATCCTCTGCCTTTCTTTCTGGAAGAAATGCAAACTTTGATCGATGCAGCGTCTTACGTTGCATCCTCGGATTGATTCAAACGTCTAAAAATAGACGCGACGGTGTTAACTTTCACTTTTAACAAGTCGAAAATACGAATATCTGTCACTTGACACCACGATGGTGTCATGATAATTAGGTGCTTTATGTTTTTGGTTTTATGGCTTTGTGGTAACATGTCTACTTGTTGAAATGTCGCCTAAGGGGAAAATTAAAAAGAAATGAAATTTGAGGAAAAGGTCATGACCTCTGTGTCCTTAATGGTAGCTACTGGTCATCTGTTTTCTGCAGTACAGCTGTAATCTCTGCAATCTTAAGGATAAAAAATATATATTTTATTTTAGAGCTTTTTGCTCAGAAAATACACACATTTAAATCAAAACTATAAACTTCTCCTTACCCTAACCAAGGGTTTTTAATGCCTAATACTAACCAGAGGTCTTAATGAGGTACCTTCAGGTTTAACTCTGGATTTTTCACTTCTTATCAGGGTAAAACACTATGTTATTCGATATAGGATCAACAGCAAGTAACTTTACAGCAGAGCTTCTACAATAAATATCACAACTCCACTTCCATTTTTTATGCATTGTTCACTTATAAAACTGAAGTTTGGAGGCTGCAAGTTTCCATGAAATTGAGTTTGTTTAAAGTTGAGGATAAAGTTCCTTCAGGCGGAGGCGTGAGGAGGTTTTATTTCAAGGTTTCTGCCGTTGTGTTGTGTGTTCTTCTTGTTTAGACTCTTCTCGTCTTTCGTCCTTGGCAGAAGGAACAGTTGGATGACACAGGAGTTAAAATATTTAAAGGGGCTCTATTTTGATGTTTTCCCAATTTAATATTGTCTTCCTATTAAAATAATGGCCGTAAAACACAAAACACTTCATCAAATGTAGAGAATATTATGATTGTGAATCATTTCAATCAAAAGGATGAACACTTATTTAACATTAAAGAATAAAGTGACTCACAGGTTTTGAACATTCTGCTGTGATTTTATTCAACTTTAAACCTGCTTTAAACTCTCCTTTCATTCCATAGTGAAACTCTAAACTTACTTTAACCTGAAGGTAAATTAAACTAACGTCAGCTCCTCTTTCATCACTTTCCAGCTTCTTCTTTGCCTGTTTTTTATTGAAGGTAACTCATCTAGAAACGTCCAGTTTGGTTTTGAAACCTGAGATGTGGTGAATTTTCATTTAAATGATGACACATGTTTAATGGACTGAAGATCCTGGAACTTCCTTTCTTTCTTTATATTTGGCTGCATATTTATTAAATTAATTCATAGTATAACGGCTAAATTCCTATAAAACCTTATAGCCTAAACCCTTTATCACTCACCAGTATAAATTAATTTAAGTATCATGTTTAGAGCTTCTTCTGCACCATAGAAGCTACTTGAAGCTGCCTTCATTATAAAAGCTTGATAAATTGTCCTTTTTAACTCAAGATTAAGATAATTTTACTAGATTTATCATCATCAAGAGATGATTTAGACCAAAAACTCACCTCTGTCAAGAAACGACTTAGGCTATTAATTTAATAGGATGAGGATATTTACAGTTGTGTGGTCTATTTATACAATTTTGCACTGTTTATTGGGGAAAAAACACCTAGCTAAACATTTAGCAGCAATGCAGTCTGTCTTCTCACACACTCGCTCTGAAAACTCCTGCTGATCCTCAATAAACTTGACTTGATGTAAGTTATTGTTTCCCTTTTTGTTTCCACTACAGACCTTTATATTTACACAAAAGCAGTGAACAAGTAGTAGAGTATAATTCCAGGAGTGTCCAGAGGGAAAGGACATGAAACTTTTACATATTTCACCTTTAAAAAGACGTCTGCACTGAATGGACAGCAAATGCAGTTAAAAGCCACATGTTCAATGCTAGAAACCTGATAAATCTACCAACTCCTCATCTAATTGGTGGTAGAAGGACGGTGATAAACAGCTTTGAGTTCAATAGATCAATAAAGTCAAACTTTGGAGTGAATCTGGTGGGCGCCATCGTTGTTTACGACGCTAAACCAGCGTAACGTCATCAACTAATTAATCGTGTTCGCTGGAATCGAGCGTCCGTAACTTGGGTAAATTACGTGACGTAGATTCGTGCTGATTGGAATCGATAAGAGAATCGTTAGATAAACTGACAGACGATTCCATGGAATTGAAACACACGGAACCGGTTCTCGATTCCTAATCATAACCTTGGGAAAGCAGAGTAGATGCTAAAGATGCTAAAGAGCCTTTAATATGAAACAAGTACCAGTTTGAAACTGAAAGTGTTGAGTTAAAATATATATATATTAAATTCTGATGTCTCTGATTCATGACTTGATGTTTTTTTCAGCACATCAACCATCACCACTGGCTCCAAAATGAAAAGCAACAGGTTCTGTGATGCACATCCAGTGTTTTCCAGGCTCTGAAATGGGTGGACATGATTCTAAAAGCTATGTTTTTATTGATCGCCCTTTGGACAGGGCCGTAGCCACCGTTGAGGACACCGAGGTTATGACCTCGGTGTTTTTTTTTCCTTAAGTTTCGCTTCGTTTTAACTTTTCCCCTTAGGTTACATTTCAGAAAGTGAAAATGTTAACACAAAGCTGCAAAACCAAATCCATAAAGCACCTAATAAAGCACCTACAACAAACAGAGGAGGAAAGGTGAAAATGTTCATATTCTAAGAGAAAAAAACATCCTACAGATGCATCAACAGATAGAGATGCTAACCTGTAGCCTGCTGTAAATGTAGCCTCGGATAAAATGTGATAAATATGAATATTTTAAGGTCATGTTAGGTCACAGTATGAATTATCCATCAATAACATGCTGTGATTTGGATGTTTGGTGGATATAAGCAGTAACTAATGCAACTAAATATGGTATTAACATATTGAGCCATATGTAGGTATATATATTATAGCCTAATCATGAGCCAATATATCATATATTATAGTTATATACAGAATGTTGACCTTGGTATTTGAAAAAATCCTGGCTATAGCCCTGCCTTTGGAATTAGCAGAGGATGCACCGTTTATAGAAATAAAACTATCAATTATTTAACTATATTTTAAAAAGTACAGAAACTGCCATCTGGGCCAATCAGAAGCCAGGGCTGCCAGGACAATGCAGCCAATGGCCTCGCTGTTGCCAGGCAGAAAACACTTCTTCTAGGACACGCCCCCTCACTCGCTACTGCACAGAGATGTGCGCGCTGTGAAGCAGAGGATTATTAGGATTGGTCGAAAAATGACAGGTTTTTTTAGAAGAATCATGTCGTGATTGGTTAGTTGCTTTATGGCCCGCCTCCACACAACGAAAACAGGAGAATGGATGTGGTTACACACGCTTCACACCGAGAGTTTGAAAGTGGTCGCTAATAATTTACGTCACGTGATCGTCTTTTTTATCGGCATGTTTTTCCGATCAGGCTGTCGATCGGTGCAACATTAATAATAATTAAAGTGTTCCTGGATGTTTAATTTCTCCTTGTAAGGTGTGATGAGGTGGACTGGAGGGTCCAACCAGGGACAACCACCCTCACCAGTATGGGCTAGCTGTGTAAAAGAAGCTAGCCCATGGACCGACCCATCAAACATGTCCAGGAACCATTCTTTTGAATCACCTTGGATATTTGTCTGGATATATGTGTTGTGTTGTGCTCTATCATTGTGTATGTAGTGAGTTTCTAATGCAAAACTAACGTACTTATAACGTTCAGACATTTTTTTGTCTGACAGCCTTCTGTTGCACCTACAGCTTTGTGGTGAGTAACAAGCATTTGTAAAACATGTTTTGTTTGTTAGATTTTGGCAGGAAATTGAAAATTAGCTACAAAACAACCTTCTTTCACTATTCTCCTGCTTAAACAAAGGATGAAAAGTGCTGCAACGCAATACAGACACAGTCTACACGATAATTAAATGTGTTAATCTCCACTTCCAGACCTCGTCTAATAGTCCGAAAACAACAACAGTGAAAATGATTTAGTGAGTCACTGCACGCTGAAAACAGAGGCCTGACCTGTGGAGAATAGAAAGATTTATTCCATATTTATAATAATAGTATTAATAATTATGTTACTTACATATAAATAATATTTTTTACACACATTTACTCAAGCATTTCAGTAAAGAACTGACATCAGCCCTGACATCCAGGTCACTACCCAACACTACAGAACACAACACTTTTCAGAATTAATCTCCATTCATATAAAAATGCAATATACAACGGGCATGCCGGTGTAAACAGGAAGCTGATCGTCATGGCGACAGAAAACACAGACTGGGACTCATCAACAACTCATCATCAAGCAACATGTTAGATGCAGAACCAGGAGTATTATCAAGGAAGACTCATAGAATAGATCCGTCAATCAGGCTGCAGTATCTGACTGCATCCTGCAAGGTTAAAGACACGCCCACTGGTATATCAGAGACACGCCCACTGCAAGATTGAAGACACGCCCACTGGTATATTAGAGACACGCCCACTGCATGGTTGAAGACACGCCCACTTCTAACGGCACACTCACTGGAATAATAACACTCCTACTGTGATATTAAAGACACGCCCACTGCACGGTTGAAGACATGCCCACTTCTGAAGACACACCCACTGCAATATTAAAGACATGACCACTTCTAAAGACACGCCCACTGCAAGATATAAGACACGCCCACTTCTGAAGACTTCTTACAGTTCTGCTGTTGTCTGAAGGGGCCAACAGTGTGGAATACATCTCAATAAAAGAATGCATCTACCTGATCAAAGGTCTGTCCAGTTTGACAAATCTGTGGATAAGTGTCATGTTGGTGTGGTTCAGAGGCTGAATTAAAAAGAAAAGTATGTGGAGTTGAGGCCTAAAATGGTAACGAGTAATGGAATCACTAAAATAAGCCCACTGTTCCCTGGTGGTAACTTAGCTGGTAGAAACACAGAGCTGTCCATTACTGATCCACACCGCACCAATCTGTACTGACAGTGGAAACAAGGCCATACTTAACACTGGTGTTGGCTGTTTTCTTTCAGAAAAGAGTCATGTGATACACCTGACCAATCAGGGAAGGACACATCATGATAAGATCCAATCACGAAGCAGGTTTGTGATGCATCACCGTTTATTTTCCCATTTGTTCCATCCAGACTACAAGTTTGGGTCAGCAGCGTTTTACAGGTCTTCATTTACACTGAACATGAAAACATGGAGAAATAAGTGGATTTATTGATGTCAGAGTAAAGAACAGCCTGCTGCTCCTCTTTTGCTGCTCTGAGTTTAATTCTCATTCCACAGTCGGAATGAAAATTCCATCAATTGATAGAACGGCGTCTCATCCCATTAAAGAAATGCAGCGACCTGTGTAAAGCCGGATGAATCACTTATCTCTCCCTCGCACAAAAACTCTGTGTCATGACAACTTTTCCATTTAAAAGTAAAACCCGGGAGTGATTCATGGGGCTGTTGCTTTTTTACATAACCGGGTGTTTTATTAGTATAACCTCTACACACTTTGAGGAGATGGAGTGGAAGGAGGAGGACGGCTGTGAGTAAACACCCAGAAAAGATCTCCCATTCGGAACGATGAATGGAATACAATGCATCATGTGGCGGGCGGATATTGCAGAAGCCAAAGCGTCAAATGATGAAACCATTTCTGCAAATTAGATATTTACTCATCTTTGGTGGAAAAATGGAAGGGAGCAGTGAGGCAGAGGTGAAGTGGATTTACAGCATCAAGGCGACAGGAACAGTGTTTAACAATCGTCTAAATACAGAGTCGACCTCAGGATTCTGGACAAAAAGCTTCAGATTTCTCTGAATAAAAACAATTATTCTATTTTTTAAGGTTTGTGAGAGCTGAACAATGACATAGGTTGTTTAACCACTTTAGTTAAACCAGAAGAAAAGTTCTAGTCATGTGTTTTACACTGAAAAACAACGTTTTGTTGAAATTATTTAATCTAAATATGTCCAGTTGCTGCACAAAATCAATTTATCTAACTCTAAGTATATATTTAAATTGATTGTACTTATATTTTTTCAGTACTTGCAGAATTGTTTCTTTTAGTTGAATTTACTTTTATTTAACACAGTAACATTACTGTAAATGATTATTACAGTAGATTACTGCATATTTTACAATAAAATCACAGCAGTCAAAGTTTTACTATAGAAAATCAGAGTAGTCACAGTTAATCACCTAATACTGTATATAATATGTAAAATAAAACTGAAATCACAGTATTTAATTGATTTTTATTGTACAAATAATCAGCTACACATTTCTTCTCTGCTTTTTATGTAAAGAAATACATTAGAAATAAGTAAAATAAGTATTTTAAACTAACTAAAACACAACCAATTAACCTTCAATTTACAAAAAAGGAGAGATAGCATGAGAAAATATATGTATTTATTAGAATTAGTTCAATATTATTTATTGTAATTTTATAGTTATTCCAATTAACGACAGTTTCAAAAATAAAGAATTAAAAAAATGTTTTCTGTCTAAATCTAAATATGTCAACTTGCTGCTAAAAATTAATTTATCTAACTCTATATATATATATTTAAATTGTACTTATATTTTTTTTACCTTTTTAAACTACTTATATTTTTTAGTATTTGCAGAATTTCTTTTTTTTAATAATATAATTTACTTTTATTTACTGTGTTAAACACAGTAACTTAACTGTAAATGATACAGTAATGTTACTATAAATCTATAATATTGATAATATATTTATAATATCTATAATATAATACAATAAAATCACACTAGTCAAAGTTTTACTATAGAAAATCAGAGTAGTCAAATAGTTACTGCATTATAATACAGATAATCACCCAATACTGTATATAATATGTATAATAAAACTGAAATCACAGTATTTAATTGATTTTTATTGTACAATTAATCAGCTAAAACTCAATTTAATTCATGGGACCAGTAAAAATGAACAGATACAAATATCTTCTCTGCTTTTTATGTAGAGAAATACATTAGAAATAAGTAAAAATAAGTATTTAAAACACATTTACACAAATAATTAACCTTCAATTTACAAAAAAGGAGAGATAGCATGAGAAAAATATATGTATTTAGTAGAATTAGTTTAATATGAGTAGAATTATGTTATTCCAATTAACGACAGTTTCAAAAATAAAAAATTAAAAAATGTTGTTGAAATTAATTAATTTAAATATGTCAAGTTGCTGCACAAAATTAATTTATCTAACTCTAGATATATATTTAAATTCATTGTAGTTATATTTTTTACCTTTATTTATATTTTTCAGTATTTGCAGAATTTTTTTAGTATAATTTACTTATATTTTTATTTTATTTAACATTGCTGTAAATGATTATTACAGTAGATTACTGTATATTTTACAATAAATCACAGTAATCAAAGAGTTACTGCATTATAATATGGATAATCACCTAATACTGTATATAATATGTATAATAAAACTGAAATCACAGTATTTAATTGATTTTTATTGTATAATTAATCACTAAAACTGTAAATACAACTAAAATAGTCTTTATTTTATTTTACAGTAAAGACACAATGCTGATAATAAAAGTACAACAAATAATTACAGAAACTTTCTGTGTAATTTAGTTAGTTAAAATAAATTCTAAGGTAATAGTTTCACATTGCAGAACATTATAAGATTAAAAAAAAAGCAAATAAAGAAAAATAAAATTCAGGTAAGTTGCCCTGCAGCATTTTATTATTAAAATTCAGAGCGTAGCTGCATAAAACAATGATTTTCTGAACAAACTTCACACGTTATTCCACTGAATCGTGTCAGTTTAACAGTTTAAATAAAAACCAAAACCCATTTAAATCAAGTTGATTAAAGACATACGTCAATACCGACAGACAGCAGCTGTAAAAACCTATAAAAATCAATAAAGTCTGGTGTTTCTGAGGGATTTAGGTTATTGATTCAACACCAAGTCATTAATAAGGTGAAGATTCAGGCTCTTATAGGATATTGGGACAAAGAACCGCCTCTATAATAATCTCTGTTTAATCAAATATTGCTGCCGGCTGTGTTCTAAGAGAAAAATACCTCGTTTCGCCTTAAAACTGCTTTGTTCTTCTATGTTTATAATGAAAAAGACTAAATTTTCTAGTCACATCTGCTTCCTTTCTCAGAAAGTGCTGCGATTTATTAGTTTAACCCATTGAAGCCTATGAGATTCTGTTATTTTATACTAAAAATTAAAACAAAATTGTGACTCATTCAGTTTCTAATTACTTCCTGTTATTATGACGTCATCAACTTCCTCCTGAGAACA